>CM031629.1:282490-334990 GCA_018398815.1 Conus ventricosus | reverse complement strand
TTGCTGAAAACAGTTAATTTCAGATTCTGGTTATATTTGACCATTGCTGAAAACAGTTAATTTCAGATTCTGGTTATATTTACCAGTGAATTTCAGATTCTGTTTATATTTTACCAGTGAATTTCAGATTCTGGTTATATTTGACCATTGCTGATAACAGTGAATTTCAGATTCTGGTTATATTTGACCATTGCTGAAAACAGTGAATTTCAGATTCTGATTATATTTTACCAGTGACTTTCAGATTCTGGTTATATTTTACCAGTGAATTTGAGAGTCTGGTTATATTTTACCAGTGACTTTCAGATTCTGGTTATATTTTACCAGTGAATTTCAGATTCTGGTCATATTTTACCATTGCTGAAAACAGTGACTTTCAGATTCTGGTTATATTTTACCAGTGACTCTCAGATTCTGGTTATATTTTACCAGTGAATTTCAGATTCTGGTCATATTTTACCATTGCTGAAAACGGTGGTTTAATTTTACCAGTGACTTTCAGATTCTGGTTATATTTTACCAGTGAATTTCAGATTCTGGTCATATTTTACCATTGCTGAAAACAGTGAATTTCAGATTCTGGTTATATAACAGCTGACGTCATGATTTCTGCCGTCATAGCTCTGTATCTGTCACATGGTGAAGGTGAGGATCTATAACAGCTGACGTCATGATTTCTGCCGTCATAGCTCTATATCTGTCACATGGTGAAATGCTAACGATATGTATAACAGCTGACATGGTGAAGGTGTGGACCCGTAGGGAAAGTGAACTGTTTTCTACCATCGAGCGTTGTGTTAGCAGCGTGGTGAAGGTTTGACCAATCAGGAAAGTGAACTGTTTTCTGCCATGGTAGCGTTGTAAGCGTTAGCGGTATAGTGAAGGTTTGACCAGTGTGGAAAGTTTTCTGGTACCATTACTCGTTGTTTGTAACTACCATTGTAAAGATATGACCGTTGGGGAAATTGCACTTGTTTTCTAGTACCATCACACTGTGTTTGTGACTAACATTGTAACGATGTCACCATTGGGGGAAAAAAATCACACTGTTTTCTAGTACCATCACACTGTGTTTGTGACTAACATTGTAACGATGTCACCATTGGGGGAAAAAAATCACACTGTTTTCTAGTACCATCACACTGTGTTTGTGACTAACATCGTAAAGGTGTGACCGTAGAGAAAATCACGTTTTGTTCCACCACGTGCTAGCAGTAACATACTGGGAGTGCGTCCTTTGAGTAACAGCAAACTCTTAACAACATCAGCTTTAGCAGTGACTCGCTTTTGCAGGTTGACGGCTCTTCTTTTTGCTTGATAGATAGAAGCACTTGCACCGTGATTCCCACTCCCTTTTTGTCCGAACCCCCCCCCCCCCCCCCCCCCCTCCAACCTCTCCATCCCCCACCCCCTTTTTGTCTCAAAACCTTTCCACCTAGTATCAACACAGAGGAGCAATCCCTCAGGTCTGTTTTCTGATCACTCTTCCCATTCTTCCTTACAGATAATTGCTCCTGATTTTTTTCCCTGATAGCTGCCATCAACCAGACCTCCCCCCTCCCCCCTCCCCCCTCACACACACACACACACACACACACACACACACACACACACACACACACACACACACACACACACACACACAGCCGTGTCCCTGCGACTTCCCTCATCCTCAGACCTCCCATGTCCGTCGTGACAGCTGCTCCCTTTCTCCATGGAAACTCTCCCGTTCTCCCCCCGGTGACTGTTCCATCGTCAGGGGAACGCCTCCTCCCGTTGTGTCCCTGGCGACTTCTCTGCTCTCTCCCGTTGTCCCTGACGACTCCAGTGCTTTCTCCCGTTGTCCCTGACGTCTTCTCTCCTCTCTCCCGTTGTCCCTGACGACTCCTCTGCTTAGCGCTGATAGCTGTTTCAGCTTCAGCACAATCCTCTCTCCTGTTATCCAGTCCTGTCCAGTCAAGTCAAGTGAAATTAAGAGTGGTCGTAAAAACATATCTGTGGATCTGTATTTAACAAATCACAAATCACAGATCACACCCACCCATCCACACACACACACACACACACACACACACACACACACACACACACACACACACACACACACACACACGCACAAACACACAACACAACACAACACAACACAACACAACACACACACACACACACACGCACACGCACACACACACACACACACACACACACGTACACACACACACACACACACACACACACACACACACACACACACACACACACAAGCTTTCTGAAGCGGATCTTGTTGAAAGTTCAGGTTTGATTCAGGATTTTGATGGAATTGGGAACGAAACTGTTTTTAGTTCTATTTGTTTTGGAATTTGGAATCTCCGTCCAGATGGTAGAACATTGTTGTTGTTGTTTTGTTGTTGTTGTTGAAAGAACATGAGAACTGTGGGCAGCAAAGTTCACAGCTGTTTGTGTGACACAACATTCACACGATACGTCACCAGTGTTACATACATACATCTTCAATGTCACCTTTAAAAAAAAAAGAGAAAAACCTCCCAAACCCTCCCCCTTTTCCTTCAGCACCACTCCCCCCCCCCCCCCCCACCCTCCTCCTCCCCCCCCCCCCCCCCCACCAGCCCAGCCCACCCACTGAAAACTCCTCCCCCCTCCCCCCCCCCCCCCCCCCCCCCCCCCCCAGGATATCCCCTCCCCTTTTTCTCCAATCCTGAAATGTGCTTGCATGTAGACGCGTGTAGAAATTGGTGGTGTAGGGTTTTTGGGTTGTTTTCTTTTGTCTGTGTAGCATGGCATGAAGAGCTGCATGACTGCTCTGTAGACATGGTGTGTGTGTGTGTGTATGTGTGTGTGTGCGTGCGTGCACGCATATGTGTGTGTATGTGTTTTCATGTTTATGTGTGCGTACATGAGAGAGGTATGTGTATGTGTGTGTGCGCACGCACGCGCTTGCAGCCTGACAAGAGAAGTGCAGTACTAGTGTAGAGCTAGAAGAGTCCCTGGTGCTTGTAGCTAGCGGGACGGTTGCCTGACTGTAGTGTAGAGCAAGAAGAGTCCCTGGTGCTTGTAGCTAGCGGGATGGTTGCCTGACTGTAGTGTAGAGCTAGAAGAGTCCCTGGTGCTTGTAGCTAGCGGGACGGTTGCCTGACTGTAGTGGGTGGCAGAGCGGTGGTGATGGCTTGTTCTCTTCCGCTGGCAAGGTGTGAGTGGACCTGCTGTGAGGCACTCGGGATGTCTGGTAGCACTGCAACAACCAGACCGCCATCTTGGTGCCATGCATACCAAGCCTCCTCTCCGAGAGCGGATTTTAAAGGATAGGGGAGGGGGGGGGGGGGGGGAGGGAGGGAGCTGCATTTGAAAGGAAGATCGACAGTCGCATTTGAAAGGAAGAATTGACAGTGGCATTTGAAAGGAAGAATTGACAGACGCATTTGAAAGGAAGATTGACAGACGTATTTGAAAGGAAGAATTGACAGTCGCATCTGAAAGGAAGATCGACAGTCGCATCTGAAAGGAAGATTGACAGACGCATTTGAAAGAAAGATTGACAGACGCATTTGAAAGGAAGATTGACAAACGTATTTGAAAGGAAGATCAACAGTTACATCTGAAAGGAAGATTGACAGTCTCATTTGAAAGGAAGATTGACAGTCGTATCTGAAAGGAAGATTGACAGTCGCATTTGAAAGGAAGACTGACAGTCGCATTTGAAAGGAAGAACTAACAGATGCATTTGAAAGGAAGATTGACAGTCGCATCTGAAAGGAAAATTGACAGTCCCAATTGAAAGGAAGAATTGACAGTCGGATTTGAAAGGAAGATTGAGTCACATTTGAAAGGAAGAATTGACAGACGCATTTGAAAGGAAGATTGACTGTGGTATTTGAAAGGAATATTGACAGACGCAAGGAAGACTGACCGTCGCAATTGAAAGGCCTAAGGAAGAACTGACTGTCGCATTTGAAAGGAAGATTGAGAGACGCATTTGAAAGGAAGACTGACAGATGCATTTGAAAGGAAGATTAACAGATTGAAAAGAATATTAACAGACGCATTTGAAAGGAAGATTGACAGACGCATTTGAAAGGAAGGACAGTGGCATTTGAAAGGAAGCTTGACAGACGCATCTGAAAGGAAAATTGACAGACGCATTTGAAAGAAAGATTAACAGATGCATTCAAAGGAAGATTGACAGACGCATTTGAAAGGAAGATTAACAGACGCATTTGAAAGGAAGATTATTAGTCGCATCTGAAAGGAAGATTGACAGTGGCATTTGAAAGGAAGATGGACAGTGGTATCTGAAAGGAAGATTGACAGTCACATTTGAAAGGAAGATCGACGGGCGCTTTTGAAAGGTGAAACTGACAGTCGCATTTGAAAGGAAGATTTACAAATGCATTTGAAAGGAAGAATTGACAGACGTATTTGAAAGGAAGAATTGACAGACGCATTTGAAAGGAAGATTTACGGACGCATTTGAAAGGAAGATTGACAGTGGCATTTGAAAGGAAGATCAACAGTCGCATTTGAAAGGAAGAACTGACAGTCACATTTGAAAGGTAGATTGACAATCGCATTTGAAAGGAAGATCAACAGTTGCATTTGAAAGCAAGATTCATAGTCGCATTTGAAAGGAAGATCAACAGTCGCATTTGAAAGGAAGAACTAACAGATGCATTTGAAAGGAAGATTGACAGTCGCATTTGAAAGGAAGAATTGACAGTCGCATCTGAAAGGAAGATTGACAGTCGCATTTGAAAGGAAGAATTGACAGACGCATTTGAAAGGAAGATTGACAGTGGCATTTGAAAGGAAGATTGACAGACGCAAGGAAGACTGACCGTCACAATTGAAAGGAAGAACTGACAGTCGCATTTGAAAGGAAGAATTGACAGACGCATTTCAGCAAAGAAAGATCGACGGTCGCATTTGAAAGGAAGATTGACAGACGCATCTGAAAGGAAGATTGACAGTCTAATCTGAAAAGATTTACAGTCGCATCTGAAAGAAAAATTGACAGTCGCATTTGAAAGGAAGAATTGACAGACGTATTTAATAGGAAGATTGACAGTGGTATTTGAAAGAAAGATTGACAGACGCAAGGAAGACTGACCGTCACAATTGAAAGGAAGAACGGACAGTCGCATTTGAAAGGAAGATTGACAGACTCATCTGAAAGGAAGATTGACAGATGCATTTGAAAGGAAGAGTAACAGACGCACTTGAAATGAAGATTATCAGTCGCATCTAAAAGGAAGATTGACAGTTGCATTTGAAAGGAAGATTGACGGTCGCATCTGAAAGGAAGATTGACAGCCACATTTGAAAGGAAGATTGACGGACGCTTTTGAAAGGAAGAACTGACAGTCGCATTTGAAAGGAAGAATTGACAGATGCATTTGAAAGGAAGATTTACAGACGCATTTGAAAAGAAGGACTGACAGACGTATTTGAAAGGTAGAATTGACAGACGCATTTCAAAGGAAGATTGACAGTAGCATTTCAAAGGAAGATTTACAGACGCATTTGAAAGGAAGGACTGACAGACGTATTTGAAAGGAAGATTGACAGTAGCATTTCAAAGGAAGATTGACAGAAGCAAGGAAGATTGACAGTTGCATTTGAAAGGAAGAACTGACAGTCGCATTTGAAAGGAAGATTGACAGTCACTTTTGAAAGGAAGATCAACAGTCGCATTTGAAAGGAATATCGACGGTCGCATTTGAAAGGAAGATTGACAGTGGCATTTGAAAGGAAGATCGACAGTCGCATTTGAAAGGAAGAATTGACAGACGCATTTGAAAGGAAGAATTGACAGACGCATTTGAAAGAAAGAACAACAGTCACATTTAAAAGGAAGAATTAACAGATGCATTTGAAAGGGAGATTGACAGTCGCATTTGAAAGGAAGAATTGACAGACGCATTTGAAGAGAAGAATTGGCAGATGCATTTGAAAGGAAGATTGACATACGCATTTGAAGAGAAGAATTGGCAGATGCATTTGAAAGGGAGATTGACAGTCGCATTTGAAAGGAAGAATTGACAGTCACATTTGAAAGGAAGAATTGACAGACGCATTTGAAAGGAAGATCAACAGTCGCATTTGAAAGGAAGAATTGAGAGACGCATTTGAAAGGGAGATTGACAGTTGCATTTGAAAGCAAGAATTGACAGACGCATTTGAAAAGAAGAATTGACAGACGCATTTGAAAGGGAGATTGACAGTCGCATTTGAAAGGAGGAACTGACAGTTGCATTTGAAAGGAAGAACTGACAGTCGCATTTGAAAGGGAGATGGACAGTCTCATTTGAAAGGAAGAATTGACAGGCGCATTTGAAAGGGAGATTGACAGTCGCATTTGAAAGGAAGAATTGACAGACGCATTTGAAAGGAAGATTGACAGATGCATTTGAAAGGAAGATTGACATACGCATTTGAAGAGAAGAATTGGCAGATGCATTTGAAAGGGAGATTGACAGTCGCATTTGAAAGGAAGAATTGACAGTCACATTTGAAAGGAAGAATTGACAGACGCATTTGAAAGGAAGATCAACAGTCGCATTTGAAAGGAAGAATTGAGAGACGCATTTGAAAGGGAGATTGACAGTTGCATTTGAAAGCAAGAATTGACAGACGCATTTGAAAAGAAGAATTGACAGACGCATTTGAAAGGGAGATTGACAGTCGCATTTGAAAGGAGGAACTGACAGTTGCATTTGAAAGGAAGAACTGACAGTCGCATTTGAAAGGGAGATGGACAGTCTCATTTGAAAGGAAGAATTGACAGGCGCATTTGAAAGGGAGATTGACAGTCGCATTTGAAAGAAAGAATTGACAGTCACATTTGAAAGGAAGAATTGACAGGCGCATTTGAAAGGGAGATTGACAGTCGCATTTGAAAGGGAGATTGACAGTCGCATTTGAAAGGGAGATTGACAGTCGCATTTGAAAGGAAGAACTGACAGTCGCATTTGAAAGGAAGAATTGACAGTCACATTTGAAAGTAAGAATTGACAGTCTCATTTGAAAGGAAGATTGACAGTCGCATTTGAAAGGGAGATTGACAGGCGCATTTGAAAGGAAGATCGACAGTCGCATTTGAAAGGAAGACCGACAGACGCATTTGAAAGGGAGATTGACAGATACATTTGAAAGGAAGAACTGACAGTCGCATTTGAAAGGAAGATAAACAGTCGCATTTGAAAGGAAGAATTGAGAGACGCATTTGAAAGGGAGATTGACAGTTGCATTTGAAAGCAAGAATTGACAGACGCATTTGAAAAGAAGAATTGACAGACGCATTTGAAAGGGAGATTGACAGTCGCATTTGAAAGGAAGAACTGACAGTCGCATTTGAAAGGAAGATTGACTGTTGCATTTGAAAGGAAGATTGACAGTCGCATTTGAAAGGAAGAACTGACTGTCGCATTTGAAAGGAAGAACTGACAGTCGCATTTGAAAGGAAGAACTGACAGACGCATTTGAAAGGAAGAATTGACAGACGCATTTCAAAGGGAGAATTGACAGACGCATTTGAAAGGAAGAATTGACAGACGCATTTGAAAGGAAGAACTGACAGTTGCATTTGAAAGGAAGAACTGACAGTCGCATTTGAAAGGGAGAACTGACAGTCGGATTTGAAAGGGAGAACTGACAGTCGCATTTGAAAGGGAGAGAGAATTCCTGTTGCTGGCTCGACAGCCCAGGTCTCACAAGCTCTTAAGTCCATCTTGAGGGTCTTCTGAGCCAGGTGAAAGTGAACTCTCTCCGCTCTTTGATCGCCACCTGGAGCTGGCTGACCAGTCATTGAAGCGGACCCGGTGTTCTGCTGCCTGTCAGACCGCTCACCTGCTCGGAGCTCTTGACTTGTTTAGTGGAGGCCCGTGTCTGGGCCTTTGAGACTTGACAGCCTGGTTCAGGGCTGGACTTGGCCGTGCCCACCCCCCCCCCCTCCTCACAGATGTGGCCTTCCACACGGTTTGGCCTGGGGAAATGGGATAGTTTGGCTGAGAAGACTCTCAGGTGGAGCTGGTTGGGCCATGTGGGATACTACAGTGCAAACACTCTTTTTTTTCTTTCTTTTAAACTTTTTTTTAAAAAACGTTGTCGTTGAGGTAACGCTGTGGTGGCGGTTTCTGATCAAGTTTTATTGAAATGAAGATTGGCAGCATTTTCTTAACATTTTTTCCTCTTTTTTTTTTTTTTTTTTTTTTTTTGGGGGGGGGGGGGGGGGGGGGGGGCGGGGGTTATCTGAAACGAAGCATTGTAACATTTTCTTAACGTTTTTATGGAATTAAGGAAAGGCTGTGTTTTCTGGTTTGCATTGATGTTAAGCCTGGGGGCATTTTGTTTTCTGGTTTTCATTGATGTTAAGCCTGGGGGGCATTTTGTTTTCTGAAGTTTTCATTGAAGTTAAGCCTGGGGGGCATTTTGTTTTCTGGATACAGAATGGCATCATTTAAGAAAAAAAGTTTTCATTTTTAAGTAAAGAATGGCAACATTTCCTCAACATTTTCATTGAAATAAAATTATGGAAGCCTTTTTTTGTTTGTTTTTAAAAAAATAAAGAATGGCAACATCGGTTAATTACTAGTTGACCTTCCTCTAGTCTTGAGAACAAAAAAGTTTACAGAAGTGACTCAGAGAAGAGCTGTTGCATGCTAATCTCTTTGCACACTGCCCTCTTTTTGCACACTGCCCTCTTTTTGCACACTGCCCTCTTTCTGCGCGTTTGTCAACTCTCCAATAAGTTGATTAAAGATTATGAAGTAAAAAGAATGGCAACATTTTCTACATGGTTTTGTTGAAGTAAAGAATGGAAAACATTTTGCTGAACGTTTTCATTGAAATAAAGTATGGAGGCAATTTTTTTTTTAAATAAATAAAGAATGGCAACATTTTCTAAACGGTTTCGTTGAAATAAAGAATGGTCATCATTTCGCTGAGCGTCGTCATTGAAATAGAGAATGGTCATCATTTCGCTGAGCGTTGTCATTGAAATAGAGAATGGTCATCATTTCGCTGAGCGTCGTCATTGAAATAAACTGACAGAGAGTGGCGCAAGGTTGGCCTTTCTCCCAGAGATCTCTTTGCTCTCTCAGCAGCCGTCTGATCCGACCGCCCCACCCTCTTCTTCCCACCCCATCATCCTGCCTCCTGCCCCCTCCACCATCTCCATCAACAGACCCAACAACTCGGTTGGGGTGGTTGACGACGCCATGGGTAAGCCGTCGAAGAGCGCCAAGAGGGTGGCCTCCCCTGCCCACTCCTCCACAGTCATGCAGACGACAGGTGTGCAGAAGGCGGGCCTGCGTTCACGTCGGCGTCGGCAGTCGCAGTTGTGTTTGAAACAGTGGGGCCGTCGGAGGTGGAAGAAGGTTGGATACTTTTTTTTTTGTTTGTTTGGTGTTGAGAGGGGGAGGGGGAGGGGGGGGGGTTGTTGTCCCATCCTGTGGTAGGTTTTGTTTGTGTTGACTGGATGACGTTGTTGGGTGTTTTTTTTGTTTTTTTTTGGGGGTGGGGTGGGTGGGGGGGGGGGGGGGTGAGATCAGAAGGTGGCATGGCTTGGGAGAGTGGGGAGGGAGAGCAGAAGTCTTATTTCCATGGAAACAAGGATCATGGGTTGAGTGCTGGGTGTGGGTGGTGATGTTTCAGCAGGGGTGCATCACATATACCTCCCCCCCTCCTCTCCTCCGCCCCCCCCTCCCACCCCTTTATGAATTGGGGGTAAAGCAGAAGTGGGATGGAAGTGGAACTGGGGATAGTTCATAATTCTTCTGATTGGTCTCGCAAGCATGAAGACTGACCAGTCGTGAAACGTGATGGAATATTCATTGATGTCACTGTTGAACTGACCAGGGCTTGAAATACACGCTCGTCCTAATGTCTGTGACAATTACAACCTTCTGGCGGGCCAGAAGAAACTTGTGCTCTCTCTCTCTCTCTCTCTCTCTCTCTCTCTCTCTCTCTCTCCTCTCTCTCTCTCTCTCTCTCTCTCTCTCTTTTCTCACTCGTCCACCGGGCTGCCATGGGGAGGGGGGGGGGGGAGGGGGCGCTTACAACTCATCTGTGGTGCAGACCGTTAACACTCCCCTCCTGTCTTTTTTCACGGCGTCCCCTCCCTCCCCACCCCAATCCTCCTAACCCCCCCCCCCCACACACACACACACACACCTTCCCCACACCCTTATTCCCCCAAGCTCCACCTCTTCACCCTCCACCCACACACAGCATAAAAACACACGCACGCACGCATGCACACACACTCACACACTCACACACACACACACACACACACACACCAGCCCACCTCAATCTCAGTTTTCCACAGAACGAACCCCAGCAGAGTGCCGTCTCATGGAGAAAAGATAGGTTTTGTAAAGCAGTCAGGCGTCGTTCTTGGTTAACATGGAAGTGACAGATCTACTCCGCTAATTTCTTTCTCCCTCTCGTACGAGCATCAAATGTGCGCAGAGCGTCCCATCGTTGACTGCAGCATCAAATGTGCACAGAGAGCAGCATCAAATGTGCGCAGAGCGTCCCATCGTTGACTGCAGCATCAAATGTGCACAGAGCGTCCCATCGTTGACTGCAGCATCAAATGTGCACAGAGAGCAGCATCAAATGTGCACAGAGAGCAGCATCAAATGTGCACAGAGCATCTTATTGACTGCAGCATCAAATGTGCACAGAGCGTCCCATCGTTGACTGCATCATTAAATGCGCACAGAGAGCAGCATCAAATGTGCACAGAGCGTCTTATCATTGACTGCAGCATCAAATATGCACAGAGCATCCTATTGTTGACTGCAGCATCAAATGTGCACAGAGAGCAGCATCAAATGTGCACAGAGTGTCCCATCGTTGACTGCAGCATCAAATGTGCACAGAGAGCAGCATCAAATGTGCACAGAGCGTCCCATCGTTGACTGCAGCATCAAATGTGCACAGAGAGCAGCATCAAATGTGCACAGAGCGTCCCATCGTTGACTGCAGCATCAAATGTGCACAGAGCGTCCCATCGTTGACTGCAGCATCAAATGTGACTGCAGCATCAAATGTGCGCAGAGCGTCCCATCGTTGACTGCAGCATCAAATGTGACTGCAGCATCAAATGTGTGCAGAGCGTCCCATCGTTAAATGCAGCATCAAATGTGACTGCAGCATCAAATGTGCGCAGAGCGTCCCATCGTTGACTGCAGCATCAAATGTGCACAGAGCGTCCATCGTTGACTGCAGCATCAAATGTGCACATAGCGTCCCATCGTTGACTGCAGCATCAAATGTGACTGCAGCATCAAATGTGCACAGAGCGTCCCATCGTTGACTGCAGCATCAAATGTGCACATAGCGTCCCATCGTTGACTGCAGCATCAAATGTGACTGCAGCATCAAATGTGCACAGAGCGTCCCATCGTTGACTGCAGCATCAAATGTGCACAGAGCGTCCCATCGTTGACTGCAGCATCAAATGTGCGCAGAGCGTCCCATTGTTGACTGCAGCATCAAATGTGACTGCAGCATCAAATGTGCACAGAGCGTCCCATCGTTGACTGCAGCATCAAATGTGCACAGAGCGTCCCATCGTTGACTGCAGCATCAAATGTGCGCAGAGCGTCCCATCGTTGAATGCAGCTTCAAATGTGCACAGAGCGTCCCATCGTTGACTGCAGCATCAAATGTGCACAGAGCGCCCCATCGTTGACTGCAGCATCAAATGTGACTGCAGCATCAAATGTGACTGCAGCATCAAATGTGCACAGAACGTCCCATCGTTGACTGCAGCATCAAATGTGTGCAGAGCGTCCCATCGTTGACTGCAGCATCAAATGTGACTGCAGCATCAAATGTGTGCAGAGCGTCCCATCGTTGACTGCAGCATCAAATGTGACTGCAGCATCAAATGTGTGCAGAGCGTCCCATCGTTGACTGCAGCATCAAATGTGACTGCAGCATCAAATGTGCACAGAGCGTCCCATCGTTGACTGCAGCATCAAATGTGCACAGAGCGTCCCATTGTTGACTGTGACTGCAGCATCAAATGTGGACAGAGCGTCCCATCGTTGAATGCAGCATCAAATGTGACTGCAGCATCAAATGTGCACAGAGCGTCCCACCGTTGACTGCAGCATCAAATGTGACTGCAGCATCAAGTGTGCACAGAGCGTCCCATCGTTGACTGCAGCATCAAATGTGCACAGAGCGTCCCATCGTTGACTGCAGCATCAAATGTGTGCAGAGCGTCCCATCGTTGACTGCAGCATCAAATGTGACTGCAGCATCAAATGTGCACAGAGCGTCCCATTGTTGACTGCAGCATCAAATGTGCACAGAGCGTCCCATCGTTGACTGCAGCATCAAATGTGACTGCAGCATCAAATGTGGACAGAGCGTCCCATCGTTGACTGCAGCATCAAATGTGACTGCAGCATCAAATGTGCACAGAGCGTCCCATCGTTGACTGCAGCATCAAATGTGACTGCAGCATCAAGTGTGCATAGAGCGTCCCATCGTTGACTGCAGCATCAAATGTGCACAGAGCGTCCCATCGTTGACTGCAGCATCAAATGTGTGCAGAGCGTCCCATCGTTGACTGCAGCATCAAATGTGACTGCAGCATCAAATGTGCACAGAGCGTCCCATCGTTGACTGCAGCATCAAATGTGCACAGAGCGTCCCATCGTTGACTGCAGCATCAAATGTGACTGCAGCATCAAATGTGGACAGAGCGTCCCATCGTTGACTGCAGCATCAAATGTGACTGCAGCATCAAATGTGCACAGAGCGTCCCATCGTTGACTGCAGCATCAAATGTGACTGCAGCATCAAATGTGCACAGAGTGTCCCATCGTTGACTGCAGCATCAAATGTGCACAGAGCGTCCCATCGTTGACTGCAGCATCAAATGTGACTGCAGCATCAAATGTGCACAGAGCGTCCCATCGTTGAATGTTGCTGCTGCTGACATGTCATTGCCCAACCGGTAGTTACTTCTGTTAACTGTGTTACTTCTGTTAACTGTGTTACTTCTGTTAACTGTGTTACTTCTGTTAACTGTGTTACTTTCTGTCTTACTTCAGTTAACTGTGTTACTTCTGTTAACTGTGTTACTTTCTGTGTTACTTCTGTTAACTGTGTTACTTTTGTTAACTGTGTTACTTCTGTTAACTGTGTTACTTCTGTTAACTGTGTTACTTTCTGTCTTACTTCAGTTAACTGTGTTACTTCTGTTAACTGTGTTACTGTTACTTTCTGTGTTACTTCAGTTAACTGTGTTACTTCTGTTAACTGTGTTACTTTCTGTGTTACTTCTGTTAACTGTGTTACTTTTGTTAACTGTGTTACTTCTGTTAACTGTGTTACTTTTGTTAACTTAGGGAGTGAAAATTGGAAGGGGGGGGGGGGGGGAGGGGGGGGGCTGAAAAAAGGGGGAACAACAAATTTTGTGATCTACTTGTCCCCCAAAACCATGAAGAAGTGTCTGGGGAATTACTGTCACTGAGAATGATAGCTGGTGACACTGATATTGTGACAGTCATTTATGATGATGTGATATATGAACAACTCTCCCTCTGAGAATGATAGCTGGTGACACCGTGATATATGAACAACTCTCCCCCTGAGAGTGATAGCTGGTGACACTGATATTGTGACAGTCATTTATGATGATGATGTGATATATGAACAACTCTCCCGCTGAGGATGATAGCTGGTGACACCGTGATATATGAACAACTCTCCCTCTGAGAATGATAGCTGGTGACACTGATATTGTGATAGTCATTGATATAGCTGGTGACACTGATATTGTGATAGTCATTGATATAGCTGGTGACACTGATACTGTGACAGTCATTTATGATGATGATGTATATGAACACCTCTCCTCTGAGAATGATAGCTGGTGACACTGATACTGTGACAGTCATTGATATAGCTGGTGACACTGATACTGTGACAGTCATTGATATAGCTGGTGACACTGATATTGTGATAGTCATTTATTATGATGATGTATATGAACACCTCTCCCTCTGAGAATGATAGCTGGTGACACTGATACTGTGACAGTCATTGATGATGATGTATATGAACACCTCTCCCTCTGAGAATGATAGCTGGTGACACTGATACTGTGACAGTCATTGATATAGCTGGTGACACTGATACTGTGATAGTCATTGATGATGATGATATGAACACCTCTCCCTCTGAGAATGATAGCTGGTGACACTGATACTGTGACAGTCATTGATATAGCTGGTGACACTGATACTGTGATAGTCATTGATGATGATGATATGAACACCTCTCCCTCTGAGAATGATAGCTGGTGACACTGATACTGTGACAGTCATTGATATAGCTGGTGACACTGATACTGTGACAGTCATTGATGATGATGATATGAACACCTCTCCTCTGAGAATGATAGCTGGTGACACTGATACTGTGATAGTCATTGATGATGATGATATGAACACCTCTCCCTCTGAGAATGATAGCAGGTGACACTGATACTGTGACAGTCATTGATATAGCTGGTGACACTGATACTGTGACAGTCATTGATATAGCTGGTGACACTGATACTGTGATAGTCATTGATGATGATGTGTATGAACAACTCTTCCTCTGAGAATGATAGCTGGTGACACTGATACTGTGACAGTCATTGATGATGATGATATGAACACCTCTCCCTCTGAGAATGATAGCTGGTGACACTGATACTGTGACGGTCATTGATGATGATGATATGAACACCTCTCCCTCTGAGAATGATAGCTGGTGACACTGATACTGTGACAGTCATTGATGATGATGTGTATGAACAACTCTCCCACTCGCCGCTCATCGTTTCTTCAGCTCTCTCTCGTTCTGTCTCCCTCCCCCCCTCCCCCCCCCACTCTCTCTCTCTCTCTCTCTCTCTCTGTCTGTCTCTCTTTAGGTTGCACATAATGTATATATATATATATATATATATATATATGTTTGGTCAATCAGTGGGAGATTGCATCTCTTAAGAGATCCATGTAAAGGTTGTTCTGTACAATTCTTAGCCACTCACAATGCTTGGGTTATTGAACAGCAGAGCTGACCACTCAGACTGTTCCATATCTTTTGACCTCCCTTGCATCCTTGAATGGATCCTCAAGCATAGGCTCAAAGATTGTCCCCTACATTTTATACTGTTTGAATAATGCTTTTAGTTTTTCAGCAACTTTTTTCCTCTCCACACCTTTGTTTTGTTCCATTTTACTACCCTTCGCTGGCTGCTTTGGGGGTGCTGTTGGATTCTTTTTTTGAACCCTTGGCGGTGAGAACACCACAGAATTATGGACTGTGGTGTGTCTCTATTTGACACCAAGAGCACAGACACAATCAGCCGTGTCTCCCTGATGAGTCCGATCCAGCGGACGAAAGGCCTAGGAGCAGGCAATACAAATAAATGTGCCTTCGAGAGAGATTATGATGGTTCCCTCAGGCAGCTAGTGAAGGGCTTCTCATAGTTATAATATATTCCCCCATTTTCTTCATCTTCAAAATTTTTTTCATTTTTAAGTTCAAAATCTTTGCCAAGTCATTACTATAACGACTGAAGAATTGTTAACCTGCACTTGTTTTCCCCCACTACTTAATTGTTCAGCATTCTATATATATATATATATATATATATATATAAATGCCGAAACAATTATATATATAGATAGATAGATAGATATATACACACATGTTTTAGGATATATATCTGTATACTACGCTAAACAATTTAGTAGTGGGGGAAAACAAGTGCAAGCTAACAATTCTTTGGTCATTACATTAATTCTTAATGGGGGGGGGGGGGGGGGGGGGTCTGGGGGAGCTTTGTGGGAATTGAGGGTGTCTCTTGATGAATGGAGCTGAGAGAGCATCTGTATGTATATTAATAAAGAGTTTCTGTTGGACCTAGGGATTGGAGTGGAGATTACAAAATTAAAACATTTTCTTAATTTCACTATGTCTTAACCTTATCTATTCATTTTTCAGTTTCAGATTGCTGTGTTGGGGGTGGGTCGATTTGTCCCCTAGGGGAAGGGCTTGGAATATTTTCTCTATGAGAATTATATTGAAATTTTACCTCCACTCTCTCTCTCTCTCTTACTAGTGGTGGAAGGAGCAACTTTCCAGTACTAGCCATCAAAAGAAATTTATATTTTTTACTTGGGACTGTTAAAATACTCAACAGTGGCTCAGGGAGAGGTTTCCTTGGGCTTGTAGTCTTAAAAGTACTAGTAGCTCTGAGGGACAGAATCAGAGAGACGTTGAAATGTTCTATACTGATCGAACAACAAAGAACTGACACAAGTGAAGTGAACTTTCACACATCAACTTTACTTGTTTACACAAGGGTAAGAAGTTGAAGTTATTTCACAAGAGACAGGTCAGTTCTTATAAGCTGAGTTTTGGATTCTCACTGTTCCATCGTTGAGTGAGGGAAAGTTCTGGATGAGTTGAGTTGGAGTCCGCTTGGAATATCAGAATTTACCTAAAGTCGGAGAGGATACTTGACCTCTTTCTTATTGCGGGTGATCTCAAACCCAAAACACAGGCTTATGTCAAAGACCTCTTGCTAGAGGAAGGGAACAAAACACAGGCTTATGTCAAAGACCTCTTGCTAGAGGAAGGGAACAAAACACAGGCTTATGTCAAAGACCTCTTGCTAGAGGAAGGGAACTCGCAGATGGATAACAAACTTTTTAGAATCTGTCCAAACCTGAAAGAGTTTTTACCATGTTCCAGAGGTGGCCGTGAAGACAAAACAGTCTTGTGCCGTTTACACTCAGGCCACTCGTTTTATACCCATTCATATCATTTAAAAGGTGAAGAAGTTCTGTGGTACGTTCCATGTCATGTACCACTCACAGTAAAACATATTCTTTTAGAGTGTTGCGACTTGCATGATGTGAGACATAAACACTTTACAGCAGACTCC
Source organism: Conus ventricosus (assembly GCA_018398815.1). Lineage (NCBI taxonomy): Eukaryota > Metazoa > Mollusca > Gastropoda > Neogastropoda > Conidae > Conus > Conus ventricosus. The sequence continues at coordinate 318,006 of CM031629.1, read as the reverse complement.
ATGAAAACCCTGTTCAGAGATGTCCCACCTGACATTATCTTTGAATATCTAAAAGAGATTAACATTTTTCATCTGACCTAATGAATTTTACGAAAGAAAGATCTTTAACGAAGTTTCTGGTGTGTTTTTTTAGAAGGTGTATTGTAAAGAATGTTGTGAATGGTGGTTTCTTTTTTTTTTTTTAAACTTGTGAGCTGACTTCTGTGTGGTGACAACCTGATGTGGCCCTTTGCGGTCAGCTGGGCTATAAGCAACATTCCTTACCTTACTTCCCATTTCTCTCGCTCTCTCTCTCTTCTCTCTCTCTCTCTCTCTCTCTCCTCTCTCTCTCTCTCACTCTCTCTCTCTCTCTCTCTTTCTCTCTCTCCTTTCTCTCTTTCTCTCTCTCTCTCTGTTTCTCCGTCCATTCCCTTTTCCTCCCCCCCCCCATTTCCTTCCAACTCCTTCCTTTCTCTATATATTCTTTTACATTGCGCTTTCTCACTTTTCCTTCTAGGATGGAGTGAATCCTTCATTTCATCCCCTACATACCCCCACCCCTACCCCGCCTCACATCACCCCCACCACCACCCCACCCCACCCCACCGCACTTCCCCCTACATCTCCATCCTTCATCATCCCCCTATGTACCCCCACCCTCACCACCCGCACTTCCCCTACTTCTCCATCCTTCTTCATCCCCTTTTTCCGATTGTGTTGTGTCCCTGGCACCTGCCCCACCAGTCGGCCACCTGTCACCTGTGACGTTGATACAGGCCACCTGTCATTGTGACGTTGATACAGGCCACCTGTGACGTTGATACAGGCCACCTGTCATTGTGACATTGATACAGGCCACCTGTCATCTGTGACGTTGATACAGGCCACCTGTCATTGTGACGTTGATACAGGCCACCTGTCATTTGTGACGTTGATACAGGCCACCTGTCATTGTGACGTTGATACAGGCCACCTGTCATTGTGACATTGATACAGGCCACCTGTCATTTGTGACGTTTATACAGGCCACCTGTCATCTGTGACGTTGATACAGGCCACCTGTGACGTTGATACAGGCCACCTGTGACATTGATACAGGCCACCTGTCATTTGTGACGTTGTATACAGGCCACCTGTCATCTGTGACGTTGATACAGGCCACCTGTGACGTTGATACAGGCGCACCTGTGACTTGATACAGGCCACCTGTCATTTGTGACGTTGATACAGGCCACCTGTCATCTGTGACATGTGATACAGGCCACCTGTCATTTGTGACGTTGATACAGGCCACCTGTCATCTGTGACATTGATACAGCCACCTGTCATTTGTGACATTGATACAGGCCACCTGTCATTTGTGACGTTGATACAGGCCACCTGTCATTTTGTGACGTTGATACAGGCCCACCTGTCATTTGTGATGTTGATACAGGCCACCTGTCATTTGTGACGTTGATACAGGCCACCTGTCATTTGTGACGTTGATACAGGCACCTGTGACGTTGATACAGGCCACCTGTCATTGTGACATTGATACAGGCCACTGTCATTGTGACATTGATACAGGCCACCTGTCATCTGTGACGTTGATACAGGCCACCTGTCATTGTGACGTTGATACAGGCCACCTGTCATTTGTGACGTTGATACAGGCCACTGTCATTGTGACGTTGATACAGGCCACTGTCATTGTGACATTGATACAGGCCACCTGTCATTGTGACGTTGATACAGGCCACCTGTGACGTTGATACAGGCCACCTGTGACGTTGATACAGGCCACCTGTCATTGTGGACATTGATACAGGCCACCTGTCATTGTGACATTGATACAGGCCACCTGTCATTGTGATGTTGATACAGGCCACCTGTCATCTGTGACATGATACAGGCCACTTGTCATCTGTGACATTGATACAGGCCACCTGTCATTGTGACGTTGATAAGGCCACCTGTGCATTGATACAGGCCACCTGTCATTGTGACGTTGATACAGGCCACCTGTCATTGTGACGTTGATACAGGCCACCTGTGACGTTGATACAGGCCACTTGTCATTGTGACATGATACAGGCCACCTGTCATTGTGACGTTGATACAGGCACCTGTCATCTGTGACATTGATACAGGCCACGTGATCCTTGGGTTTTTGAGAGAAATTAACATTTTTCATCTGATTTGAGATTTTACGGAAGAAGGATTTTTAACAAGTTTTGGTTCGTTTGTAGACGATGTCATTTAACGAGATGTGTGAAGTTTTTTTTTTTTTTTTTTTTTTTTTTTTTTTTTTTTTTAAAATGACTGGTGAGTTGATTTAACGTGGTGACAGCCCTGATGTGGCCCTCTAGCGGTCGGCTGGGCTATAAGCAACATTATCTTATCTTATCACCTGTCATCTGTGACATTGATACAGGCCACCTGTCATTGGACGTTGATACAGGCCACCTGTCATCTGTGACATTGTAACGCCACCTGTCATCTGTGACATTGATACAGGCCACCTGTCATTGTGACATTGATACAGGCACCCCTGTGACGTTGAACAGGCACCTGTGACGTTGATACAGGGCCACCTGTCATCTGTGACGTTGATACAGGCCACCTGTATTGTACGTTGATACAGGCCACCTGTCATTGTGACATTGATACAGCCACCTGTACGTTGATACAGCCACCTGTCATTTGTGACATTGATACAGGCCACCTGTCATTTGTTACATTGATACAGGCACCTGTCATTGTGACATTTGATACAGGCCGGCCACGCTATACATGCCTGTATGTCTGGTATCAGACATACCTTGGTTTCCCCAATTATCCCCCCTCCACCCCCCCCTCCTCCATACTCCCCTCTTCCCTTACAGTCCCCCCCCCCACCCCCCCCCCCGCAATTCCACCTCTTTTCCCCTTCCCCTTCCTGTGCAGGTTCGCAAAAGGCCCACCTGTCAACATCTTGGCTCTGCCTCACTAGCTATCCATGCCCCCCCACCCCACGCCCCCTCCCTCCCACCCCTGCTTCTATTCATCCTTTCCACCTCTCTTTCCCCCCTCTCTCTCTCAACCCTCCCCCCCCCCCCTTTTTTTTTTTTGGTGAACATTTATTTCATTGTGGTATGTTTTACGTGTGGTAGGTGTCTGCTAAACTATAGCTGAATACAGGCATGTTGTGGTGTGTGTGTGTGTGTGTCTGTGTCTACATGCATACACATGTGTGTGTTTAATAGATAGTTGGAACTGCTGAAGAGAAATCATGTTGAAAGCATTGGACTTTTATGAAGTGTTTTATTCCTGAGAAAGGCCTTGTGTCGAAAGCTTGGATCAATAAAATCGGCCTTGAGGGAAAAGATGTTCAACTTGTTTTACTATGTATCTTATTCAGATATAGATTTGTTGAGGCGTGGTGCGAGTTTTAGTGATAATTTTTCCAATAAAATTATATATGTATATATGATTATTATGTATTCTCCCTCTCTCTCTCTCTCTCTCTCTCTCTCTCTCCTCTCTCTCTCTCTCTCTCTCTCTCTCTCTCTCTCTGTCTCTCTCTGTTTCTCTCTCAGAGCAACCTTTTGGTTAAAAGAAATTGGACCCACTTTTTCCCTCTTCCCCTATGCGGTGAAAATATAAGTTACCCATGTAGGCATTCAATTTCAAGGCAACGAAGTGGTTGATGGACTTGCCAAGAGTGCCACAAAGAATGAGTTGAGCAGATTGTCTATCCCTAAGGCTGATCTGACACCCAGAACCCAGGCTTATGTCAAAGACCTCTGGCAAGAGGAATGGAGCTCGCAGATGGATAACAAACTATATATAAAATCCATCCAAACCTGAAAGGGTTTTTACCATGTTCCCGAGGCGACAACAGAGAAAAAAACAGTTTTGTGCCTTTTGCGTACAAGGCACTCCTTTTATACCCATTCTTAACTTTTAAAAGGTGAAGAAGCTCCATGGTGTCACAGTGAAACATATTATTTTTTTAAGTGTTGGCACTTGCATGATGTGAGACATGAACCCTTACAGCGGACTCCATGAAAAACCTTGTTCAGAGATGTCCAGCCTGATGTGATCTTTGGTATTGCAGAAAAGATGAACTTTTTTCACCTGTTCTTAGACTTTTACAGAGGAAAGATTTTTAACAAAACTTTCCGTTGTGCTTTTAGAAGTTGTGTGGGATTAAGTTGAATGAGTGTTTTTCTTTTTTTTTTTCTTTCTTTTTGTTGTTGTGTAAAATGGCTTGTGATTTGACTTGGACATGGAGACAGCCCTGCTATGGCCCTTTGCGGTTGGCTGACCTGCCCGTAAACTGGTGGGCCAGGGAACCTTAACCTTAGCCTGGTGGGAACCTCAACCTTAGCTGGTGGGCCAGGGAACCTCAACCTTAGCTGGTGGGAACCTCAACCTTAGCCTGGTGGGAACCTCAACCTTAGCCTGGTGGGCCAGGGAACCTCAACTTAGCCTGGTGGGAACCTCAACCTTAGCCTGGTGGGCAGGGAACCTCAACCTTAGCCTGGTGGGAACCTCAACCTTAGCCTGGTGGGAACCTCAACCTTAGCCTGGTGGGCCAGGGAACCTCAACCTTAGCCTGGTGGGCCAGGGAACCTCAACCTTAGCCTGGTGGGAACCTCAACCTTAGCCTGGTGGGCCAGGGAACCTCAACCTTAGCCTGGTGGGAACCTCAACCTTAGCCTGGTGGGCCAGGGAACCTCAACCTTAGCCTGGTGGGAACCTCAGCCTTAGCCTGGTGGGAACCTCAACCTTAGCCTGGTGGGCCAGGGAACCTCAACCTTAGCCTGGTGGGAACCTCAACCTTAGCCTGGTGGGCCAGGGAACCTCAGCCTTAGCCTGGTGGGAACCTCAGCCTTAGCCTGGTGGGAACCTCAACCTTAGCCTGGTGGGCCAGGGAACCTCAACCTTAGCCTCAACCTTAGCCTGGTGGGAACCTCAACTTAGCCTGGTGGGAACCTCAACCTTAGTCTGGTGGGCCAAGGAACCTCAACCTTAGCCTGGTGGGAACCTCAACCTTAGCCTGGTGGGAACCTCAACCTTAGCCTGGTGGGCCAGGGAACCTCAACCTTAGCCTGGTGGGAAACTCAGCCTTAGCCTGGTGGGAACCTCAACCTTAGCCTGGTGGGCCAGGGAACCTCAGCCTTAGCCTGGTGGGCCAGGGAACCTCAACCTTAGCCTGGTGGGAAACTCAGCCTTAGCCTGGTGGGAACCTCAACCTTAGCTTGGTGAGAGCCTCAACCTTAGCCTGGTGGGTCAGGGAACCTCAACCTTAGCTTGGTGGGAACCTCAACCTTAGCCTGGTGGGCCAGGGGACCTCATCCTTAGCCTGGTGGGAACCTCAACCTTAGCCTGGTGGGCCAGGGAACCTCAACCTTAGCCCAGTGGGAACCTCAGCCTTAGCCTGGTGGGCCAGGGGACCTCAACCTTAGCCAGTGGGAATCTCAGCCTTAGCTGGTGGGAACCTCAACCTTAGCCTGGTGGGAGCCTCAACCTTAGCCTGGTGGGAACCTCAACCTTAGCCTGGTGGGCCAGGGAACCTCAACCTTAGCCTGGTGGGAACCTCAACCTTAGCCTGGTGGGCCAGGGAACCTCAACCTTAGCCTGGTGGGAACCTCAACCTTAGCCTGGTGGGAACCTCAACCTTAGCCTGGTGGGCCAGGGAAGCTGACGGCTCGGTTGCTGGTGTTCTCCTGCCAGGAGAAAGACAGAAACCCAGCGAGAAGAGTGGGCAAGCCTAGAGTAGAGTGAGCTGGACGATGTGCAGGCCGGGGGGTGGGGGGGGTGGGTATGATGGGGAGGGTTAGGATGTGCAGGCCGGGGGGTGGGTGGGGTGGGGTATGATGGAGAGGGTTAGGATGTGCAGGCCGGGGGGGTGGGGTGGGGTGGGGTATGATGGGGAGGGTTAGGATGTGCAGGCCGGGGGGTGGGGTGGGGTGGGGTATGATGGAGAGGGTTAGGATGTGCAGGCCGGGGGGTGGGGTGGGATATGATGAGAAGGGTTATGATGTGCAGGCCGGGGGTGGGTGGGGTGGGGTGGGTATGATGGGGAGGGTTAGGATGTGCAGGCCGGGGGGTGGGGTGGGGTGGGGTATGATGGGTAGGGTTAGGATGTGCAGGCCGGGGGGTGGGGTGGGGTATGATGAGAAGGGTTATGATGTGCAGGCCGGGGGGTGGGGTGGGGTGGGGTGGGGTATGATGGGGAGGGTTAGGATGTGCAGGCCGGGGGGTGGGTGGGGTATGATGAGAAGGGTTATGATGTGCAGGCCGGGGGGTGGGGTGGGGTGGGGTGGGGTATGATGGGGAGGGTTAGGATGTGCAGGCGGGGGGTGGGGTGGGGTGGGGTATGATGGGGAGGGTTAGGATGTGCGGCCGGGGTGGGTGGGGTGGGGTATGATGAGAAGGGTTATGATGTGCAGGGCGGGGGGGTGGGGTGGGGTGGGGTGGGGTATGATGGGGAGGGTTAGGATGTGCAGGCCGGGGGGGGGGGGGGGTATGATGGGGAGGGTTAGGATGTGCAGGCCGGGGGGGTGGGGAGGGGTGGGGTATGATGGGGAGGGTTAGGATGAAAAAGGTGGGGGAGACAGTCTCCAGCGGCTTGCTGAAAATTTCGAGGCACTCGACCCAGTGATGACATGCTTGCGTGCATAGAGCACAGATACACACTGCTGGGTTTGTGACTGGTGTGTGTGTGTGTGTGTGAGTGAGTGTGTGTGTGTGTGTGCGCGCATGCGTGCGTGTGTGTGTTGTGTGCTGGGGGGGGGGGGGGGGGGGGGGGGGGGCAGGGGGAGCATGCATGCATGCATATGCGTGCGTGTGTGTGTGTGTGTGTGAGCTGGTGTGCGTGGATGTTTATGTTTGTGTGTGTGTGCGTGCGCACAAGCATGAGAGGGGTACAGCGCAAGCCAACCCCCCCTCCCCCCCCCCCCCCCAAAAAAAAAAGGAAACGGACCAACCCTCAGACGGACTCCAGATCATCAATGTTGTCACTTTTTTTTTTTTTTGCAGCTTGCCGCAGGTCAGCCGAGGCGGAGGGGGTCAAGAGGTCAGGTCAAGGACAGAGCCAAGGTTGTGTGCCGCGGGCGCCGGGCATGGAGGAGGGGCAGGAGGAAGCCAGGCTGGAGCTGGAGCAGTTCCTCAACACGGGGCGCACGGGGCGCCGCAACGCCATGCCCGAGATCACCCAGCCTGGCCTGGCGGCGCTCAGCACGGCCCACCTGCCCCTGGACATGGCCAAGCTCTCCTGTGCAGGTGAGGGAGGGAGTGGGGGAGTGAGGGAGGTTGGGGGTTGATGGAGGGTAGGCGGTTGAGGGAGGTCGGGGTGGTGAGGAGGTGGGGGTTGAGGGAGGTCAGGGTGGTGAGGGAGGTGTGGGGGTGAGGGAGGTGGGGGTTGAGGGAGGTGTGGGGGTTGAGGGAGGTGAGGGAGGTGGGGGGTTGAGGGAGGTCGGGGTGGTGAGGGAGGGTGGGGGTTGAGGGAGGTGGGGGGTTGAGGGAAGTCGGGGTGGTGAGGGAGGTCAGGGGAGTGAGGGAGGTGGGGTGGTGAGGGAGGTCGGGGTGGTGAGGAGGTGGGGGGTGAGGGAGGTGTGGGGGTTGAGGGAGGTCGGGGGAGTGAGGAGGTGGGGGCTGAGGGAGGTGTGGGGGTTGAGGGAGGTCGGGGGAGTGAGGAGGTGGGGGTTGAGGGAGGTGTGGGGGTGAGGGAGGTGTGGGGGTGAGGAGGTGGGGGTTGAGGGAGGTGTGGGGGTGAGGGAGGTGTGGGGGTGAGGGAGGTGGGGTGGTGAGGGAGGTCGGGGTGGTGAGGAGGGGGGGCTGAGGGAGGTGTGGGGGTTGAGGGAGGTCGGGGGAGTGAGGAGGGGGGGTTGAGGGAGGTGTGGGGTGAGGAGTGGGGGGTGAGGGAGGTGTGGGGGTTGAGGGAGGTCGGGGTGGTGAGGGAGGTGGGGTGGTGAGGGAGGTCGGGGGAGTGAGGAGGTGGGGGTTGAGGGAGGTGTGGGGTGTGAGGGAGGGTGGGGGTTGAGGGAGGTGTGGGGGTTGAGGGAGGTGTGGGGGTTGAGGGAGGTGTGGGGGTTGAGGGAGGTCAGGGGAGTGAGGGAGGGAGGGGTGGTGAGGGAGGTGGGGTGGTGAGGGAGGTGTGGGGGTTGAGGGAGGTGTGGGGTTGAGGGAGGTCAGGGGAGTGAGGGAGGGAGGGGTGGTGAGGGAGGGTGGGGTGGTGAGGGAGGTGTGGGGGTTGAGGGAGGTGTGGAGGTTGAGGGAGGTCAGGGGAGTGAGGAGGGAGGGGTGGTGAGGGAGGGAGGGGTGGTGAGGGAGGTCGGGGGAGGGAGGAGGTGGGGGTGCTAGGGCTGTGGCTGTGGAGAGGTTGGGAAGGGGGTGGGGGGGGGGGGGGGTCAGAATGAGCGGCGTGGGTGCACTGCCACTGAGGTGGCACAGAAGATGGGACAGCTTAAAAAGAAAGAAAGAAAAAAAGTTATGGATGTGAACAGTGACCTCACTGTCCAAATTTTACCCAAAAGAGGTGGATTTTTTTTTTTTCTTCTTCAGAACCAGGCAGGGCTGACTCCTCCGGACTAACCGCCAAAGGTTCCAAGCAAGACGGCCACCAAGGATCCTAGCCAGCCCAACCCCCAGCCCCCCCCCACCAGCCTATCCTGTTTTACAACACCACCCCCCTCCCCCCCCCCCCCCCCCCCCCCCCCCCCCCCCCTGCCCTCCAACTCTCCCTGGGCTCAGCTCTCTACGATGGGCTCCGCTCTCTATGATGGGCTCAGCTCTCTATGATGGGCTCAGCTCTCTATGATGGGCTCAGCTCTCTACGATGGGCTCAGCTCTCTATGATGGGGCTCAGCTCTCTATGATGGGCTCAGCTCTCTATGATGGGCTCTCGCTCTCTACGATGGGCTCCGCTCTCTATGATGGGCTCAGCTGTCTACGATGGGCTCAGCTGTCTACGATGGGCTCAGCTGTCTACGATGGGCTCCACTCTCTATGATGGGCTCAGCTGTCTACGATGGGCTCAGCTGTCTACGATGGGCTCAGCTGTCTACGGGCGGAGGCGTTTGGTGGTGGGGACTGGCGGTGCCAGCCTTGCAGCAGGCTGGAGCAGGGAGTACGGTGCTGGAGTGGTGTGGATCTGTTGGGCGACTTCTGGAATTCGCCTGTTGGAACCACGCCGAAATGAACAGACGAATGCTTCTTCCTTCGCATCTTGTTACTCCTCTTATTATGCACACACTGTGGGGGCTGGGGAGTGGTGGTGGGGGGGGGGGGGGGGGGGGGGGGGGGCGCAGATGAAGGGAGGGAAAAAAAGTTGGGGGGGTGGTTATAGAGGGTCAGCTAGGAGCAAAAGCAGCTTTTTTTTTTTTTTTTTTTGGTAAATATTTAACGGCTACCAGACTAAACAGTTCACTTAGTTAAAGAAGGCTACTCACTGTGTGTGTAGCTTTCGTCGGCAATCCAGCCGACGCACCGCCGTGAGCAAACTCACGACAATGCGACTGAATGAGTGAGGAGTACACCGATGGCAGGTTGTGTCGGCCCCGGTCGCTGTTAAGGGTGGGGTTCCTGGTGGCGATGTGGACTGCCTCCTTTAAATATTTGGTAAATATTGTTTGATGTTTTGTTGTTACCATGGCCCGTGTGTGTCATCCTGCCATTCATAAATTATGCAGATTTTTTTTAAACTTGCGTAAGGAAAGAAATTGTTGAAGAGTTGAGGAGATTGAGAGAATGTGTGTGTGTGTGTATGTATGTCTTGGAGGGGGGGAGGGGAGGGGAGATGCTTAATATTTTTTTGCCCCCTCCCCCTCCTTTTCTTTTGTCTTCCCTTACATGTTTTCTTCTGTTGAAATATTGTGCCCTTGCCTGAACTCTTTGGGGGGGTGGGGTGGGGGTGGGGGGTGGGGTTAAATCCCACTCCAGAGGCAGGATGATGAAAAGGCATCGTTTTTCATGTCAGGCACACACACACATACACACACACACGCACATACACACGCACACGCACATACACACGCACATGCGCACACAAATACACACATGCGCACATGTGCGCGCACACACATATGCAGGCGGGTATACACACACACACACACACACACACACACACACACACACACACACACAGAGTTAATAAATGATTACAAGATTCGGCACCTGAAAAAAAAAGAAGCCAGATTTCGTTCCAAAAACAATAACTCCAGTCAGCGCTCGAAGCCACAAGAACTTGGATGCCACAGCTCGAATATTATGGAGGAAGCTGTAGAGGAAAAAGGCGATGATACAGATAATGATGTGGGGTGGGGGGGTGGGGGTGGGGAGCCAAAGTGATAAACTGTCCCCAGATCTCCCTTCTGGGATGTGGAATTTCACCAGGGTTTTCTATGCAGCAGCAACGCAACTTGTGCAGGGACACTGACATTTTTTTTTCCTTTTTTTTTTTTTCCTTTTTTTTTTTTCTACATTGAGAGTGGTGGTGATGGTTTTGTTGTGTGTGTTTGTGTGTGTGTGTTTTAGCTCTTACTTAACTTTTTTCAATATCGGTGATGAGAGAGGGGTTGCTGATAGGCACTTTCAAAGGAGCATGTCTGTGTGGGATTCTGTTTCTGAGAGGGAGGGTTAGGGTGGGGGGGGGGGGGGGGGTAGGGTCGAGGGAGGGAGTACCGTCCCAGGTGAGAATTGGGGAAACTCTGTGTGGCCTTGCCTGGACCTACACCCTTCTCGCCCTGCCCCCATCCTGTGTCCTGCCCCACCCTACAGGTCCCCACCCCACCCTGTGTCCCTGCCCCACCCTACAGGTCCCCACCCACCCTGTGTCCCTGCCCCACCCTACAGGTCCCCACCCCACCCTGTGTCCCTGCCCACCCTACAGGTCCCCACCCCCCCTGTGTCCCTGCCCCACCCTACAGGTCCCCACCCCACCCTGTGTCCCTGCCCCACCCTGTGTCCCTGCCCCATCCTGTGTCCCTGCCCACCCTTCAAGTCCCCACCCCACCCTGTGTCCCTGCCCCACCCTGTGTCCCTGCCCCATCCTGTGTCCCTGCCCCACCCTTCAAGTCCCCACCCCACCCTGTGTCCCTGCCCCATCCTGTGTCCCTGCCCCACCCTGTGTCCCTGCCCCACCCTGTGTCCCTGCCCCATCCTGTGTCCTTGCCCCCATCCTACGAGTCCCCACCCATCCTGTGTCCCTGCCCCATCCTGTGTCCCTGCCCCACCCTGTGTCCCTGCCTCACCCTGTGTCCCCACCCCACCCTATGTCCCCACCCCACCCTGTGTCCCTGCTGGTCCTGTGTCCCTGCCCCACCCTGTGTCCCTGCCCATCCTGTGTCCCTGCCCCATCCTGTGTCCCTGCCCCACCCTTCAAGTCCCCACCCCACCCTGTGTCCCTGCCCCACCCTGTGTCCCTGCCCCATCCTGTGTCCCTGCCCCACCCTTAAGTCCCCACCCCACCCTGTGTCCCTGCCCATCCTGTGTCCCTGCCCCACCCTGTGTCCCTGCCCCACCCTTCAAGTCCCCCCCACACCTGTGTCCCCACCCCACCCTGTGTCCCTGCCCCACCCTGTGTCCCTGCCCCATCCAGTGTCCTTGCCCCCATCCTACGAGTCCCCACCCCATCCTGTGTCCTGCCCCATCCTGTGTCCCTGCCCCACCCTGTGTCCCTGCCTCACCCTGTGTCCCCACCCCACCCTATGTCCCCACCCCACCCTGTGTCCCTGCTGGTCCCTGTGTCCCTGCCCACCCTGTGTCCCTGCCCCACCCTGTGTCCCCACCCCACCCTGTGTCCCTGCCCCACCCTGTGTCCCCACCCCACCCTGTGTCCCTGCCTCACCCTGCTGGTCCCTGTGTCCCCACCCCACCCTGTGTCCCCACCCCACCTGTGTCCCTGCCCCACCCTGTGTCCCTGCCCCACCCTGCTGATCCCTGTGTCCCTGCCCCCACCCTGTGTCCCTGCCCCACCCTGCTGGTCCCTGTGTCCCTGCCCCACCTGTGTCCCCACCCCACCCTGTGTCCCTGCCCCACCCTGCAGCATCGGTTTGTTGCACATCCGTATGTGGTTAAAACATGCATATTCTCGAGCATGAGTTCAGGAGCTGTTTCCCTTTGAATCACATGGTGATGCGTCGGTGGACGACTTTCACCCGTGGTCTGGGAAGACAGGTAGCATGCCCATAAACAGCCCCTTGATTCACACGGTGATGGGTCGTTGGGCAGCCTTCACTCATTGTCTCCAATGGCAGGTAGCGTTCCCATAAACACCCCCCTGAGTCACATGGTGATGGGTCGTTGGGCAGCCTTCTTTCGTGGTCTCCAATGGCAGGTAGCGTTCCCATACACCCCCGCCTTTCTCCCGCCCTCCTCCTCCCTTTCTTATCCCACCCACCTCCCTCCCAGGGTTGCTGATTGGGCTTTCCAAAGGTTGGCAACAGTACCGTAGACCAGTTGGCAACAGTACCATAGACCAGTTGACAACAGTACCATAGACCAGTTGACAACAGTACCATAGACCAGTTGGCAACAGTGCCGTAGACCAGTTGGCAACAGTACCATGGACCAGTTGACAACAGTGCCATAGACCATTTGGCAACAGTACCATAGACCAGTTGGCAACAGTACCATAGACCAGTTGGCAACAGTACCATAGACCAGTTGACAACAGTACCATAGACCAGTTGGCAACAGTACCATAGACCAGTTGGCAACAGTGCCGTAGACCAGTTGGCAACAGTGCCGTAGACCAGTTGACAACAGTACCATAGACCAGTTGGCAACAGTACCATAGACCAGTTGACAACAGTGCCATAGACCAGTTGACAACAGTACCATAGACCAGTTGGCAACAGTGCCGTAGACCAGTTGGCAACATTACCATAGACCAGTTGACAACAGTGCCATAGACCATTTGGCAACAGTACCATAGCAACAGTACCATAGACCAGTTGGCAACAGTACCGTAGACCAGTTGGCAACAGTGCCGTAGACCAGTTGACAACAGTACCGTAGACCAGTTGACAACAGTACCATAGACCAGTTGGCAACAGTGCCGTAGACCAGTTGGCAACAGTACCATAGACCAGTTGACAACAGTGACATAGACCATTTGGCAACAGTACCATAGCAACAGTACCATAGACCAGTTGGCAACAGTACCGTAGACCAGTTGGCAACAGTGCCGTAGACCAGTTGGCAACAGTACCATAGACCAGTTGACAACAGTACCATAGACCAGTTGACAACAGTACCATGGACCAGTTGACAACAGTGTCGTAGACCAGTTGGCAACAGTACCATAGACCAGACCAGTTGGCAACAGTACCATAGACTAGTTGGCAGTCTGGGTGTGGGCATACCTGTAGATCAGACTGGACTGTCGCTGCGGATACATTCACGCCTTCAGACAGGTCTGACCTCATGGTGACCACACCGGTCTGGCATGTGGCGAAGAATTGTGTGGAAATTTGTATTTTGATGGCTTATTTTTGCTTCATTTTGTGTGTGTGTGTGTGTGAGAGCCTTTTGTTTTGTGAATGCCCCCCCCCCACCACCACCACCCCTCCCTTTCCCCCCCCCCACCTCTTTTTTTTTTTTTTTACCCTTTTGGAGTTGGTGAGCAAAGCTTTATGAAATGCCCTTCTTCATGTACAAAGGCGTTCAACAGTGATTCTCCTGTGGTGTTCATAACAACGAAGCGACAACATCAGAATGGAGAGATGAGCCAGAGTACCCTCCCTCTTCCTCTCCCTCATTTTCTCTTCAACTAAACGTATTTTGTACAGCGTGAACTTTGTGTAGCTTCTGTCTTTATTTGGGTCTTTTTTGGGAGTGGGGAGTGGGGTGGTGGTTTTTCGTCTGATAAAGTAACTTGAGATGACCTTTGTGCCCATGATTGACATGCAGCTGTCAACAGGCATGGTCAGGACAGCCAGTGGAAACCAGGCTTGTTTGGAGGGGGGGGGGGGGGGGGGACGGTTGGTGAGCAAAGAATCTCAGTGCTTGGGGCATTCTGTGGATAACACTCACTGGACGACCGAGCTGCCTCTTTTGCCCTTTTCATTCCCCTTGTTGTTGCCATTAGTTCTGCTGAAGCAGTTGTTTGTTGTTGACAGTGCTCTGTTGTTGTCTGTACTGCTGAAGCAGTTGTTTGTTGTTGACAGTGCTTTGGTGCTGTTGTTGTCAGTACTGCTGAAGCAGTTGTTTGTTGTTGACAGTGCTTTGGTGCTGTTGTTGTCAGTACTGCTGAAGCAGTTGTTTGTTGTTGACAGTGCTTTGGTGCTGTTGTTGTCAGTACTGCTGAAGCAGTTGTTTGTTGTTGACAGTGCTTTGGTGCTGTTGTTGTCAGTATTGCTGAAGCAGTTGTTTGTTGTTGACAGTGCTCTGTTGCTATTGTTGTCAGTATTGCTGAAGCAGTCGTTTGTTGTTGACAGTGCTCTGTTGTTGTCGCCGTCAGTACTGCTGAAGCAGTTGTTTGTTGTTGACAGTGCTTTGGTGCTGTTGTTGTCAGTATTGCTGAAGCAGTTGTTTGTTGTTGACAGTGCTTTGGTGCTGTTGTTGTCAGTACTACTGAAGCAGTAGTTGTTAGTTGGTGTCAGCACTGCTGAAGCAGTAGTTTGTTGTTATCGTTCTTGTCAGCACTGCTGAAGTAGGTTGTTGTTGTTGTTGGTACTGTGTTGTTGTCAGCACTGCTGAAGTAGGTTGTTGTTGTTGTTGTTGTCGATACTGTGTTGTTGTTGTTGTCAGTACTGTGTTGTTGTTGTCAGCACTGCTGAAGAAGGGAGTCTCCAAAGACGAGGAGTGAGCTTTGACCCTCGCTACAGACCTGGTGTGTGTGTCCAGGATTGTCAATCAAGGAGAGGTCTTCATTGTGTCAGCTTACATTGCTAGACCCTCGCTACAGACCTGGTGTGTGTCTAGGGTTGTCAGTCAGGGAGAGGTCTTCATTGTGTCAGTTTACATTGCTAGACCCTCGCTACAGACCTGGTGTGTGTCTAGGGTTGTCAGTCAGGGAGAGGTCTTCATTGTGTCAGCTTACATTGCTAGACCCTCACTACAGACCTGGTGTGTGTCTAGGGTTGTCAGTCAGGGAGAGGTCTTCATTGTGTCAGTTTACATTACTAGACCCTCGCTACAGACCTGGTGTGTGTGTAGGGGTTGTCAGTCAGGGAGAGGTCTTCATTGTGTCAGCTTACATTGCTAGACCCCACGCTGTGTTGGATCTTGAGAACTACTGTTAAAAGGCCGGGAACAAGATCAGGGGTCCCACATCAGAAGAAGAAAACCAGTCACTGGGGTTCATTCAGAAACGAGTCAGTCACTGGGGTTCATTCAGAAACGAGTCAGTCACTGGGGTTCATTCAGAAACGAGTCGGTCACTGGGGTTCATTCAGAAACGAGTCGGTCACTGGGGTTCATTCAGAAACGAGTCGGTCACTGGGGTTCATTCAGAAACGAGTCGGTCACTGGGGTTCATTCAGAAACGAGTCGGTCACTGGGGTTCATTCAGAAACGAGTCGGTCACTGGGGTTCATTCAGAAACGAGTCGGTCACTGGGGTTCATTCAGAAACGAGTCGGTCACTGGGGTTCATTCAGAAACGAGTCAGTCACTGGGGTTCATTCAGAAACGAGTCTGAGAGAACTGTCATGTACCACAGTCAGAAGTCAGTACAGGAGAGTTCAAGATGAAATTGACACACATGTTTATTGCATTTAAGCGATGGTGAATGCGTGACGTTGAAGACAATAGTGTGGGAAGTACAGGAGAGTTCAAGATGAAATTGACACACGTTTATTGCATTTCAGCGATAGTGAATGCGTGACATTGAAGACGATACTGTGGGAAGTACAGGAGAGTTCAAGATGAAATTGACACACGTTTATTGCATTTCAGCGATAGTGAATGCGTGACATTGAAGACGATACTGTGGGATGTTTTAAAGATCAGGTAGGAAACACGGCACAACAGTTCTTGACCTAAAAATAAAGAGAAAATGAAATGATGACTTACCACAGTCAATGTCTTGCCGTTGCTTCCTCCACACTGAACACTTTCTAACAGCCTGACGCAGACTTGCGCAATCATACATTTACCTATGTAGCCCGTGGAAGTGCGGGCGCGCGCGCGCACACACACACACACACACACACACACACACACCTCACACATGCACAGACACACGCACACACATACACACACACACACACACAAAGACATACACGCACGCACACATACACACACATGTGCACACACACACACACACACACACACACACACACACACACTGTCATTGTCATAAAGGATGCCTGTGGGTATGTGTCATTCTCATAGAAGATGAACATTTGCATGTGTCTTCCGTCATAAAGGATGAACACTTGTGTATTTCATTTTCATAAAAGATGAACATTTGCATGTGTCATAAAAGAAAAGGGAGTGAAAGCGTTTCATTCTCTTAAAAGATGAACATGTGCATAATTATGCCGTCATAACGAATGAACGTTTGTGTATTCCATTCTCATAAAAGATGGAACATTTGCATGCGTCGTCATAAAGGATGAAAAGTCGCATGTGTCATAAATGACGGAACAGTTATATGTGTCATTTTCAGAAAAGATGAATATTTGTATGTTTTGACGACAGCGAATGGCCATACAGGAAGAACATGTCATGTGATCCAAGCATAAGCAGGGAAGGTTGTAGAAGGCTGACACAGCGTTTAGAGCAGCGGAGTAAGACAGAGCCGTGCTGCATTGCAGCCTGAACCTGTTTCTACACTG
Organism: Conus ventricosus; assembly: GCA_018398815.1. Lineage (NCBI taxonomy): Eukaryota > Metazoa > Mollusca > Gastropoda > Neogastropoda > Conidae > Conus > Conus ventricosus. The sequence continues at coordinate 301,271 of CM031629.1, read as the reverse complement.
ACCAGCATCTGCTCCCTGGTTTTATAGGCAGGGAAGGGTGAGGGCGCTGATCGCGATGTCTCGTATCCACCTTGAGGAGAGCACACAGTAAGAATTCTTATCACTAAAGAGTGTATTTTAAAAAAAACATCCATTTGTATGTGCTTACTTCTTTTTTTTTTCTTCTTTTCCATAGAATGTCCACAATCATCAAGTTGATTATTCTGACACTTTTGTGTGTATGACTGTTTTTTTTATCCCGCCATTAAGGCAGCCATACTCCAACTTCGGGGAAGGTGCATGCTATGTGTAACGTTGTCATCCATACCAACAGCCAAACTGGCCTTCTCTTCCGAAAGTTGGTGATGGGATTTGACGTGTGTGCCAAGATGTTATGCGTGCGTTCACACACGAAACCTCGGTTTATAGTCTCAATCGAAGGACTGTATGGGAAATGGAGTCAGAACCAATGTTTACTTGGTAGTTCTTTTCATCTTGTGTGTGTGTGTGTGTGTGTGTGTGTGTGTGTGCTGTCTCAGTATCTCATTAGCTTGTATGGGAGTGTTCTGGTTCCCCATGCCTCTGGGAGAGCTGAAAACAGCATGATGTGCGAACAGAAAGCGAATGCCAGGTTCACTCTCCATATCCACTCAAAGGTACAGCAGCGCAATGTCTGAAACGAGTTCAGAGGCAGGCCAGACGCTGTCTTTCCTTGCTGGCATGTTGGGGAACTGATCTCCTCCGCTCACCTTGCTCCATTCACCAGCCGTCCCCCATCTCCAGGTCTTGACCCAAGCCCTCCTGCATTTCAGAGAAGCACCTTCACATCATCCCTCTCCCCTACAATTTCTTTTTTTTTTTGTTTTGTTTTTGTTTTTTTGATCAGGCCCACTGATGGAAGCTGGCCGCTAAAGTGATGGGGGAAGACAGTCGCTTTTCACGGCGTCAGATTGACGAGTTCGGTGAGCAGACGAGAAAACTACAAGTGCATGATTTGTCAGTTTAAAAAGAAAAAGAAATCTTATCAATGATGTAGAGTTCTTTCTCTCTCTCTCTCTCTCTCTCTCTCTCTCTCTCTCTCTCTCTCTCTCTCCTGTTGAAAAAAAAAATGAAGAGAAAAGAATGTAGCCAGTTGTTTATGTCTGAAAGGTTCAAACATCCAAACACACAATTTGGCTGAGACAAATTTGTGTAAAACGAAGATTCGGCTTGGGGGGGGGGGATTTTCAAAGCCAAATTTCCTGCCTGAACCACAGAACGAAGGATGAATCATCTCCCTTTGTTCACAGCAATGATGGATAGCTGCCCATGTCGTGAAGGATGAAAGCTTGAACGAGTGTCATGTTGTAGAGAATGATTTGTTTTGTTTTGTTTATTTTCACATGTGTCAACTGTGCACATCCCATGTGTGGGTGGACAGTATGCAAACAGTGCACCAAATGTTTCAGGATTTTCATTGGTCAATAATGATGTACTCGGCGTTTTCTTCAGTCCATAAACATGAATGTTTTAAATCTGTGTGTGTGTGGAAGCTTGCGTTCTTGTAGTATTGAACAGCGTGCCAGAATTGTCGCACATACAGACCTGTTTACCCGTAAGACTGTACTTCGTGCAGAAAATACGATGAAATAAGGGAAGAGAATTCTAAACGTTCTTGAGCGGTAATTGCATTTACAGAGGTAACCATGGCAAGGGCTTTGACCTAGACGAAAACCGCGTCAGGTTGTGTCTGTCTATTCAACAATATGCCGGGGAGGGGGGGGGGGGGGGGGGGGGGGGGGGACAAACAATTGCGAGAGAGCATGATGTTTTGCCCAAGTATGCTGATGAATCGGGTTTCGAAGTAATAATTTGAGTTAGAAAAGAACCCAATTTTTACCATAGTTGCAGCAAAGCTGGTGGTTACTGTAGGAAAGAAACCTCTGGTGTGTAGTGGCAAGGGAAAATGAAACAAATGCACACACACACACACACACACACACACACACGGAGAAAAAAATTGGAAGATGAAACGCTAAACACACGCACACAACTACAACAACACTACCACCACCACCACCACCGTGCTTTTACGAAACTTGGGAATTTTGTGAACGTTTTTTGTAGTGAATAAGCTCATTTGTGTTGGTAAGTACACCAACAGCAGTTTTAGGGTTAACAGGTCAGCACATGAAATCGACACAGTACACTATCCCTTCACATCAAAACACACACACACACACACACACACACACACACACACACACACACACAGATCTGCACATGAAATCGTCACAGTACAATATCCCTGCACACACACACACACACACACACACACACACACACACACACACACACAGGTTTGCACATAAAATCGAAACAGTACAATATACCGTCTCTGTCTCTCTCTCTCTCTCTCTCTCTCTCTCTCTCTCTCTCACACACACACACACACACACACACACACACACACAGATCTGCACATGAAATCGTCACAGTACAATTCCCTGCACACACACACAACACACACACACACACAACAGAGTACGTCACTACCCCTATTCACTCACATGAAGCCAACATGGTGCATCACTTCCATACCTCTTCATTCACATGAAGTCAACTGTGTACTTGCTCCGCTTTCATTTACATGAAGTCACATATGCTCCCCTACCTCATTCACTCACATGAAGTCAACATCACTCCCTACCTCTTCACTCACATGAAGTCAACATCACTCCACTACCTCTTCACTCACATGAAGTCAACATCACTCCCCTCTTCACTCACATGAAGTCAACATCACTCCCCTACCTCTTCACTCACATGAAGTCACCATGACTCCCCTACCTCTTCACCCACATGAAGTCACACATCACTCCCCTACCTCTTCACTCACATGAAGTCAACATCACTCCCCTACCTCTTCACTCACATGAAGTCAACATCACTGCCCTACTTCATTCACATGTAGTCAGCATCACTCCCATACCTCTTCACTCACATGAAGTCAACATCACTCCCCTACCTCTTCACTCACATGAAGTCATCATCACTCCCCGACCTCTTCACTAACATGAAGTCACCATCACTCCTCTACCTCTTCACTCACATGAAGTCAACATCACTCCCCTACCTCTTCATTCACATGAAGTCAACATCACTTCCCTACTCTTCACTCACATGAAGTCAACACACTCCTCTACCTCTTCACTCACATGAAGTCAACATCACTCCTCTACCCTCTTCATCACATGAAGTCATCATCACTCTCTTTCATGAATCCTTTACCTCTTCACTCACATGAAGTCAACATCACTCCTCTACCCTCTCATTCACATGAAGTCAACATCACTCCCCTACCTCTTCACTCACATGAAGTTCAACATCACTCCCCTACCCTTCACTCACATGAAGTCAACCTCACTCCCTCTTCACTCACATGAAGTCAACATCACTCTCTACCTCTTCACTCACATGAAGTCAACATCACTCCTCTTACTCTTCATTCACATCAAGTCAACATCACTCCGCTACCTCTTCACTCACATGAAGTCAACATCACTCCCCTACCTCTTCACTCACATGAAGTCAACCTCACTCCCCTCTTCACTCACATGAAGTCAAATCATTCCTCTACCTCTTCACTCACATGAAGTTAACATCACTACTCTACCTCTTCACTCACATGAAGTCAACATCACTCCCCTACCTCTTCACTCACATGAAGTCAACATCACTCCCCTACCTCTTCACTCACATGAAGTCAACATCACTCCTCTACTCTTCATTCACATGAAGTCAACTCACTCCCCTACCTCTTCACTCACATGAAGTCAACATCACTCCCCTACCTCTTCACTCACATGAAGTCAACCTCACTCCCCTACTATTCACTCACTATTGAAGTCAACATCACTCCCCTACCTCTTCACTCACATGAAGTCAACATCACTCACTACCTCTTCACTCACATGAAGTCACCATCACTCCCTACCTCTTCACTCACATGAAGTCAACATCACTCCCCTCTTCACTCACATGAAGTCAACATCACTCCCCTACCGCTTCACTCACATGAAGTCAACATCAATCCCCTACCTCTTCACTCACATGAAGTCAACCTCACTCCCCTACTTATCACTCACATGAAGTCAACCTCACTCCCCTCTTCACTCACATGAAGTCAACATCACTCCCCTCTTCACTCACATGAAGTCACCATCACTCCCCTACCTCTTCACTCACATGAAGTCAACCTCACTCCCCTCTTCACTCACATGAAGTCAACATCACTCCCCTACCTCTTCATTTACCTGAAGTCAACATCACTCCCCTACCTCTTCACTCACATGAAGTCAATTTCACTCACATGCAGTCAACATCACTCCCCTACTCTTCACTCACATGAAGTAATTTCACCCACATGAAGTCAACATCACTCCCCTATCTCTTCATTCACATGAAGTCAACATCACTCCTCTACCTCTTCACTCACATGAAGTCAACATCACTCCACTACCTCTTCACTCACATGAAGTCAACCTCACTCCTCTACCTCTTCACTCACATGAAGTCAACCTCACTCCCCTACCTCTTCAATCACATGAAGTCAACATCACTCCCCTACCTCTTCACTCACATGAAGTCAACATCACTCCTCTACCTCTTCACTCACATGAAGTCAACATCAATCCCTACCTCTTCACTCACATGAAGTCAACATCACTCCTCTACCTCTTCACTCACATGAAGTCAACATCAATCCCCTACCTCTTCACTCACATGAAGTCAACATCACTCCTCTACCTCTTCACTCACATGAAGTCAACATCAATCCCCTACCTCTTCACTCACATGAAGTCAACATCACTCACCTACCTCTTCACTCACATGAAGTCAACATCACTCCTCTACTCTTCACTCACATGAAGTCAACATCAATCCCTACCTCTTCACTCACATGAAGTCAACATCATCCCCTACCTCTTCACTCACATGAAGTCAACTTCACTCCCTACCTATGCACTCACATGAAGTCACCATCATTCCCTACCTCTTCACACATGAAGTCAACCTCACTCCCCTCTTCACTCACAAGTCAGCATCACTCCTCTACCTCTTCATTTACGTGAAGTCAACATCACTCCCCTACCTTCATTTACATGAAGTCAACCTCACTCCCCTACCTCTTCACTCACATGAAGTCAATTTCACTCACATGCAGTCAACATCACTCCCTACCTCTCTTCACTCACATGAAGTCAATTTCGCTCACATGCAGTCAACATCACTCCCCTACCTCTTCACTCACATGAAGTCAACATGACTCCTCTACTTCTTCATTACATCAAGTCAACCTCACTCCCCTACCTCTTCACTCACATGAAGTCAGCATCTCTCCCCTACCTCTTCACTCACATGAAGTCAACCTCACTTCCCTACCTCTTCAATCACATTGAAGTCAACATCACTCCCCTACCTCTCACTCACATGAAGTCAGCATCACTCCCCTACCTCTTCACTCACATGAAGTCAGCATCACTCCCTACCTCTTCACTCACATGAAGTCACCATCACTCCCCTACCTCTTCACTCACATGAAGTCACCTCACTCCCCTCTTCACTCACATGAAGTCAACATCACTCCCTACCTCTTCATTACCTGAAGTCAACATCACTCCCCTACCTCTTCACTCACATGAAGTCAATTTCACTCACATGCAGTCAACATCACTCCCCTACCTCTTCACTCACATGAAGTCAATTTCACCCACATGAAGTCAACATCACTCCCCTATCTCTTCATTCACATGAAGTCAACATCACTCCTCTACCTCTTCACTCACATGAAGTCAACATCACTCCACTACCTCTTCACTCACATGAAGTCAACCTCACTCCTCTACCTCTTCACTCACATGAAGTCAACCTCACTCCCCTACCTCTTCAATCACATGAAGTCAACATCACTCCCCTACCTCTTCACTCACATGAAGTCAACATCACTCCTCTACCTCTTCACTCACATGAAGTCAACATCAATCCCCTACCTCTTCACTCACATGAAGTCAACATCACTCCTCTACCCTTCACTCACATGAAGTCAACATCAATCCCCTACCTCTTCACTCACATGAAGTCAACATCACTCCTCTACCTCTTCACTCACATGAAGTCAACATCAATCCCCTACCTCTTCACTCACATGAAGTCAACATCACTCACCTACCTCTCACTCACATGAAGTCAACAACACCCTCTACCTCTTCACTCCATGAAGTCAACTCAATCCCCTACCTCTTCACTCACATGAAGTCAACATCAATCCCCTACCTCTTCACTCACATGAAGTCAACTTCACTCCCCTACCTATGCACTCACATGAAGTCACCATCATTCCCCTACCTCTTCACTCACATGAGTCAACCTCACTCCCCTCTTCACTCACAAAGTCAGCATCACTCCTCTACCTCTTCATTTACGTGAAGTCAACATCACTCCCCTACCTCTTCATTTACATGAAGTCAACCTCACTCCCCTACCTCTTCACTCACATGAAGTCAATTTCACTCACATGCAGTCAACATCACTCCCCTACCTCTTCACTCACATGAAGTCAATTTCGCTCACATGCAGTCAACATCACTCCCCTACCTCTTCACTCACATGAAGTCAAACATGACTCCTCTACTTCTTCATTTACATCAAGTCAACCTCACTCCCCTACCTCTTCACTCACATGAAGTCAGCATCTCTCCCCTACCTCTTCACTCACATGAAGTCACCTCACTTCCCTACCTCTTCAATCACATGAAGTCAACATCACATCCCCTACCTCTTCACTCACATGAAGTCAGCATCACTCCCCTACCTCTTCACTCACATGAAGTCGCATCACTCCCCTACCTCTTCACTCACATGAAGTCACCATCACTCCCCTACCTCTTCACTCACATGAAGTCAACACTCACTCCCCTCTTCACTCACATGAAGTCAACATCAACTCCCCAACCTCTTCATTTACGTGAAGTCAACATCACTCCCCTAACTCTTCACTCACATGAAGTCAACTCACTCCCCTACCTCTTCATTCACATGAAGTCAGCATCACTCTTCTACCTATGCACTCACATGAAGTCACTATCACCTCCCCTACCTCTTCACTCACATGAAGTCAACCTCACTCCCCTCTTCACTCACATGAAGTCAACCTCGCTCCCCTACCTCTTCATTTACATGAAGTCAACATCACTCCCCTACCTCTTCATTTACATGAAGTCAACCTCACTCCCACCTCTTCACTCACATGAAGTCATTTCACTCACATGCAGTCAACATCACTCCCCTACCTCTTCACTCACATGAAGTCAATTTCACTCACATGAAGTCAACATCACTCCCCCACCTCTTCACTCACATGAAGTCAGCATCACTACCCCTCTTCACTCACATGAAGTCAACATCACTCCTCTACCTCTTCACTCCATGAAGTCAACATCACTCCCCTCTTCACTCACATGAAGTCAACATCACTCACCTACCTCTTCACTCACATGAAGTCAACCCACTCCCTTACCTCTTCCTCACATGAAGACAGCATCTCTCCCCAATCTCTTCACTCACATGAAGTCAACATCAATCACCTACCTCTTCACTCACATGAAGTCAGCATCTCTCCTCTACCTCTTCACTCACATGAAGTCAACATCAATCACCTACCTCTTCACTCACATGAAGTCAACATCACTCCCTTACCTCTTCATTCACATGAAGTCAACCTCACTCCCTTACCTCTTCATTCACATGAAGTCAGCACTCTCTCCCTACCTCTTCACTCACATGAAGTCAACATCACTCCTCTACCTCTTCACTCACATGAAGTCAACATCACTCCCTTACCTCTTCACTCACATGAATTCAATCATCACTCCCCTACCTCTTCACTCACATGAAGTCAACATCACTCCCCTACCTCTTCACTCACATGAAGTCAGCATATCTCTCCCCAATCTCTTCATCACATATAGTCAACATCACTGCCCTCTTCATTCACATGAAGTCAACCTCACTCCCTATCCTCTTCACTCACATGAAGTCAACCTCACTCCACTACCTCTTCACTCACATGAAGTCAACCTCACTCCCCTACCTCTTCACTCACATGAAGTCAACATCACTCCCCTACCTCTTCACTCACATGAAGTCAACCTCACTCCCTACCTCTTCACTCACATGAAGTCAACATCACTCCCCTACCTCTTCACTCACATGAAGTCAGCATCTCTCCCCAATCTCTTCACTCACATGAAGTCAACATCACTGCCCTCTTCATTCACATGAAGTCAACCTCACTCCCCTACCTCTTCATTTACATGAAGTCAACATCACCCCCTACCTCTTCATTTACATGAAGTCAACATCACTCCCCTGCTGTTTCACGTACATGAAATAACACAGTTCATCGCTCCCCAACTTTTTCCACCTACATGAAATCAACGTGTACGTCAATCCTCTACCTCTTCAAGCAAATGAAATCAAAATTGTACATCACTCCTGCACTCCATGTACATGAAATGGACACTAACATCAACTTCCTGCCTCTTCACTCACTATGTCAATACTGCACAGCCTATCCCCCACCCTGACAGCACTGAGGTCTATAAAGGTGCTGACAGCACTGTGGTCTATAAAGGTGCTGACAGCACTGAGATCTATAAAGGTACTGACAGCACTGAGGTCTATAAGGTACTGACAGCACTGAGGTCTATAAAGGTACTGACAGCACTGAGGTCTTTAAAGGTACTAAGGTCTATAAAGGTACTGACAGCACTGAGGTCTATAAAGGTACAGACAGCACTGAGTCTATAAAGGTACTGACAGCACTGAGGTCTATAAAGGTACACACAGAGGTCTATAAAGGTACAGACAGCACTGAGGTCTATAAAGGTACTGACAGCACTGAGGTCAAATAAGGTACAGACAGAGGTCTATAAAGGTACAGACAGCACTGAGTTCTATAAAGAGTACTGACAGCACTGAGGTCTATAAAGGTACAGACAGAGTCTATAAAGGTACAGACAGCACTGAGGTCTATAAAGGTACTGACTAGCACTGAGGTCTATAAAGGTACAGACAGAGGTCTATAAAGGTTACAGACAGCACTGAGGTCTATAAAGGTGCTGACAGCACTGAGGTCTATAAAGGTACAGACAATACTGAGGTCTATAAAGGTGTTGACAGCACTGAGGTCTATAAAGGTGCTGTCAGCACTGAGGTCTGTAAAAGTACAGACAGCACTGAGGTCTACAAAGGTACTAACAGCACTGAGGTCTATAAAGGTGCTGACAGCACTGAGGTCTATAAAGGTACAGACAGCACTGAGGTCTACAAAGGTACTGACAGCACGAGGTCTATAAAGGTGCTGAAAGGTCTATAAAGGTACTGAGAAGTCTATAAAGGTACTGACAGCACTGAGTCTATAAAGGTACTGAGAGGTCTATAAAGGTACTGAGAGGTCTATAAAGGTACTGACAGCACAGAGGTCATATAACGGTACTAACAGCACTGAGGTCTATAAAGGTGCTGACAGCACTGAAGTCTATAAAGGTGCCGACAGCACTGGTCTATAAAGGTACTAACAGCACTGAGGTCTATAAAGGTGCCGACAGCACTGGTCTATAAAGGTACTAACAGCACTGAGGTCTATAAAGGTACAGACAGCACTGAGGTCTATAAAGGTACTGACAGCACTGAGGTCTATAAAGGTACTGAGAGGTCTATAAATGTACTGAGAGGTCTATAAAGGTACTGACAGCACAGAGGTCTATAAAGGTGCTGACAGCACAGAGGTCTATAAAGGTATTGACAGCACTGAGGTCTATAAAGGTACAGACAGCATTGAGGTCTATAAAGGTGCTGACAGCACTGAGGTCTATAAAGGTATTGACAACACTGAGGTCTATAAAATTGCTGATAGGTCTATAAAGGTGCTGACAGCACTGAGGTCTATAAACGTACTGACAGGACTGAGGTCTATAAAAGTACTGACAGCTCTGAGGTCTATAAAGGTACTGACAGCACAGAGGTCTATGAACGTACTGACAGCACTGAGGTCTATAAAAGTACTGACAGCTCTGAGGTCTATAAAGGTACTGACAGCACTGAGGTCTATAAAGGTACTGAGGTCTATAAAGGTACTGACAGCACTGAGGTCTATAAAGGTACTGAGGTCTATAAAGGTGCTGACAGCACTGAGGTCTATAAAGGTACTGACTGCACTGAGGTCTATAAAGGTGCTGACAGCACTGAGGTCTATAAAGGTACTGACAGCACTGAGGTCTATAAAGGTACTGAGGTCTATAAAGGTGCTGACAGCACTGAGGTCTATAAAGGTGCTGACAGCACCGAGGTCTATAAAGGTACTGACAGCACTGAGGTCTATAAAGGTACTGACAGCACTGAGGTCTATAAAGGTACTGACAGCACTGAGGACTATAAAGGTACTGACAGTACTGAAGTCTATAAAGGTACTGACAGCTCTGAGGTCTATATAGGTGCTGACAGCACTGAGGTCTATGAAGGTACTGACAGCACCGACGTCTATAAAGGTACTGACAGCACTGAGGTCTATAAGGTACTGACAGCACTGAGGTCTATAAAGGTACTGACAGCACCGACGTCTATAAAGGTACTGACAGCACTGAGGTCTATAAAGGTACTGAGAGGTCTATAAATGTGCTGAAAGCACCGAGGTCTATAAAGGTGCTGACAGCACTGAGGTCTATAAAGGTACTGACAGCACTGAGGTCTATAAAGGTACTGACAGCACTGAGGTCTTTAAAGGTACTCAGGTCTATAAAGGTACTGACAGCACTGAGGTCTATAAAGGTACTGACAGCACTAAGGTCTATAAAGGTACTGACAGCACTGAGGTCTATAAAGGTGCTGACAGCACTGAGGTCTATATGGTACTGACAGCACTAAGGTCTATAAAGGTACTGACAGCACTAAGGTCTATAAAGGTGTTGACAGCACTGAGGTCTATAAAGGTACTGACAGCACTGAGGTCTATATGGTACTGACAGCACTGAAGTCTATAAAGGTACTGACAGCACTGAGGTCTATTAAGGTACTGAGGTCTATAAAGGTGCTGACAGCACTAAGGTCTATAAAGGTGCTGACAGCACTGAGGTCTATAAAGGTACTGACAGCACTGAGGTCTACATGGTACTGACAGCACTGAGGTCTATAAAGGTGCTGACAGCACTGAGGTCTATAAAGGTACTGACAGCACTGAGGTCTATAAAGGTGTTGACAGCACTGAGGTCTATAAAGGTACTGACAGCACTGAGGTCTATCAAGGTACTGACAGCACTGAGGTCTATAAAGGTACTGACAGCACTGAGATCTATAAAGGTGCTGACAGCACTGAGGTCTATAAAGGTACTGACAGCACTGAGGTCTATAAAGGTACTGACAGCACTGAGATCTATAAAGGTGCTGACAGCACTGTGGTCTATAAAAGTACAGACAGCACTGAGGTCTATAAAGGTACTGACAGCACTGAGGTCTATAAAGGTGCCGACAGCACTGAGGTCTATAAAAGTACAGACAGCACTGAGGTCTATAAAGGTACTGACAGCACTGAGGTCTATAAAGGTACTGAGGTCTATAAAGGTACTGACAGCACTGAGGTCTATAAAGGTGCTGACAGCACTGAGGTCTATAAAGGTACTGACAGCACAGAGGTCTATATGGTACTGACAGCACTGAGGTCTATAAAGGTGCTGACAGCACTGAGGTCTATAAAGGTACTAAGGTCTATAAAGGTGCTGACAGCACTGAGGTCTATAAATGTACTGACAGCACAGAGGTCTATATGGTACTGACAGCACTGAGGTCTATAAAGGTGCTGACAGCACTGAGGTCTATAAAGGTACTAAGGTCTATAAAGGTACTGAGAGGTCTATAAAGGTGCTGACAGCACTGAGGTCTATAAAGGTGCTAACAGCACTGAGGTCTATAAAGGTGCTGACAGCACTGAGGTCTGAGGTCTATAAAGGTGCAGACAGAGGTCTATAAAGGTGCTGACAGCCCTGAGGTCTATAAAGGTGCTGACAGCACTGAGGTCTATAAAGGTACTGACAGCACTGAGGTCTATAAAGGTACTGACAGCACAGAGGTCTATGAACGTACTGACAGCACTGAGGTCTATAAAAGTACTGACAGCTCTGAGGTCTATAAAGGTACTGACAGCACTGAGGTCTATAAATGTACTGAGGTCTATAAAGGTACTGACAGCGCTGAGGTCTATAAAGGTGCTGACAGCACTGAGGTCTATAAAGGTACTGACAGCACTGAGGTCTATAAAGGTACAGACAGCACTGAGGTCTATAAAGGTACTGACAGCACTGAGGTCTATAAAGGTACTGACAGCACTGGTCTATAAAGGTGCTGACAGCACTGAGGTCTATACAGGTACTGACAGCACTGAGGTCTATAAAGGTACTGACAGCACTGAGGTCTATAAAGGTACTGACAGCACAGAGGTCTCTAAAGGTACTGAGGGCTATAAAGGTAATGACAGCACTGAGGTCTATAAAGGTACTGAGGTCTATAAAGGTGCTGACAGCACAGAGGTCTATAAAGGTGCTGACAGCACTGGTCTCTAAAGGTACTGAGGTCTATAAAGGTGTTGACAGCACTGAGGTCTATAAATGTACTGAGGTCTATAAAGGTGTTGACAGCACTGAGGTCTATAATGGTGCTGAGGTCTATAAAGGTACTGAGAGGTCTACAAAGGTGCTGACAGCACTGAGGTCTATTAAGGTACTGACAGCACTGAGGTCTTTAAAGGTACTGAGAGGTCTATAAAGGTGCTGACAGCACTGAGGTCTATAAAGGTGCTGACAGCGCTGAGGTCTATAAAGGTACTGAGAGGTCTATAAAGGTGCTGACAGCACTGGGGTCTATAAAGGTACTGACAGCACTGAGAGGTCTATAAAGGTACTGAGAGGTCTATAAAGGTGCTGACAGCACTGGAGTCTATTAAGAGAGACGGGTGATGACACTACCAGTCTTCCCCGAAGATGGAGTATGGCTGCCTTAATGGCGGGATAAAAAAAGGGTCATACACACAAAACTCCACTGCCTGGCTATACAGGGAGTGTCCGCAGGAGTATCAGCCTGCGTACGCAGAAAGAAAGAAAAAAAAACACTACCAGTCCTGATCATTTTGTCCTGGTAATAGACCTCAGGATTTTCTGTCTCATTCTACGTCCATGGCAGAACAGCACAGGGGTGATGGCGCCACCAGTCCTGATCATTTTGTCCTGGTCCTGGTAAAAAAACCAACAGGGTTTTCTGTCTCATTCTACGTCCATGGCAGAACAGCACAGGGGTGATGGCGCCACCAGTCCTGATCATTTTGTCCTGGTAATAGACCTCAGGGTTTTCTGCCTCATTTTACGTCCATGGCAGAACAGCACAGGGGTGGTGGTGCCACCAGTCCTGATCTGATCATTTTGTCCTGGTCCGGTAAAAAGACCACAGGGTTTTCTGCCTCATTCTATGTCCATGACAAGGCAGGGGCAGTTGTCGCAGCACCACAAAGCCAGTCCCCATCAATCTCTCCGCAACGACCTCCTACTCCTAGCCCGGGCGGCTGCGGATCGAGTCATCTCTGTGGTCTTCAGAGCACCATTCCCAACCCTGCCAACAGCACAGGTTCTGACGTGTGAACAGGGATCAGGTGGGGAGGACAAACCCCAGCCACACCCTAGCAGATCTGCCTGCCCGAAACAGGCCACGCTACTGCTGTACCTTTCCCCTGAAATTACAGGTTGTTGTTGTTTTTTCGTTTTTAGGTGGGGGTTTTTGTGTGGTTGGTTGGTTGTTTTTTTTAAGAGTGTGAGAAGTTTTTCAAGCGTGTGAACTCTCACAGGATTAAATAAGAAACAATAGCAGGTCAAGAAGAATTTGCCAGAATGGGAACTCTTGTAAACATTCTGTCAGTGATTTCAGTGAACAGTCTCCCCCCCCACCCCACCCCTCACCCACCCTCTCCTGCAACAGACGATTCTTTTCCACCAAACTGACTGGCAATGATTTGGGAGAAAAACCCTGCTCCCTCAGCATCCCTTTAACTTTTCTTTTTTCCTTTTTTTTTTTTTCCTATTGCAGGATATGTCAGAGGCTTTGGCCCCACTGCTGTCGGTTCCTGTCCAGGTAGAGCGTGGGACTCGTAATCTTGGTGATCCTGGGGTTTCGGGTTCGAATCTCCGCCGGGCCGTTTCGGTACATAGGGATTTTTCCCTCAGAGTTAACATTGGTTCTGACTCCATTTCACACACAGTCCTTCGAATGAGACTCTAAACCGAGGTTCCATTGTGTGAACGCACACAAAACATCTTACACACACGGCAAATCCCTTCACCAACTTTCAGAAGAGTAGACCAGTTTGGCCATTGGTATGGATGACACGTTACACATACCATGCACCCTGCATGAGAAATGGAAAGAATGAAGGAAGTAAGGAAACTGAGTGAACGATATTGACTGGATGACATGGGAAATGACTGAATGAAGCGCCAGCTGGCAGCTCTTCAGTCGGCACTACCCAGGTTGGCAGCCCGTTGTGTAAACGAGTGGGGATTGTAAAGCGCTTAGAGCTTGGTCTCTTGCCGAGAATAGGTGCTATGTAAGTATTCATTATAATAATAACAATAATTTCAGGCTTTGGAGTGGTCACTCCCTGGTGAGTGTTTCAGCTGGCACACTAAGACAACAGGCTGGAACACTCCGGGACCTGCTCATCCTTTCTTCAGGCTTGACAGGAATATTGTCCAGAGACAGACTGGTGAAAGAGAGAGAGAGAGAGAGAGAGAGAGAGAGAGAGAGGAGCACACACAGCATCACACCCCCCAAGCGAAACAAGCAAAACAGAAAAAAGTTTGCAATTCCAATCATTTTATTTTCTTCCATTTCTCTTAACATTTGAAAACATTCACTTCTTGACGTTCAATGCTTTTTTTTCCTTCTAACTTCATTTCTGTGTCAGTCTCTATGCAAATTTTGTTGTTGTTCTTTTTTTGTCTTTCTGTACCACCCCAGTGGCATTGTACCCACACCACTCATTCCGACACCTCATCCGAAGCCACAGCCTGGCCTAGCCTGTCACAGCCCTGACAACGGCAATCCACAGGGAGCAGTCAATGTCAAGTCGTCATGAGGCAACCCACCGGAGAAGACGCTGCACTGCTGCCCAGTCATCTCTGAGGTCTTCAGTGAGGCCTGTTTTGATTCAACATGTACCAGACACCACCCAGTCATCTCTGAGGTCTTCAGTGACGTCTGTGCTGATTCAACATGTACCAGACACCACCTCCTACTGATGATGATAACGGCCTAGTCACAGAAGCGGTGCGAGTGAGCTCTCCCTCCAGAGGGCGCCACCATGTCCGACCAAGACAGTTCCCATGACTTTGCCGATACCCATGACCCAGACAGAATCACACCAAGGCCACAGACAGGGAAAGACAATGGAGACAGGATCACACCGAGGTCACAGGCAGGAAAAGACAATGGATACAGTTCCCATGACTTTGCCGATACCCATGACCCAGACAGAATCACACCAAGGCCACAGACAGGAAAAGACAATGGAGACAGGATCACACCGAGGTCACAGACAGGAAAAGACAATGGAGACAGAATCACACCGAGGTCACAGACAGAAAAGACAATGGGAACTGAAGTCACCATGACAGCAGGGCATGAAGCGCCACAGACACGGAGACTTTTGACTTTCATGCCGATTGGTGAGGATGATGCTACTGACTGCTGTTCTGGTCTGCGACTGCACGACAGGGCTGTGCTCTTCTCCACACATCCTGGCATGAACAAGGCCCCAGAGGTACCGGCACCGGCAGCGCGGGGCAAGTTCCAGCAACATTCTCAGAGAGGCATCCAGCGGATGAAACTGGACGGTGTGGGCACAGTCTTCTGACCTGAACCCATAATGAACTCTGCTCTGGTCGGAGTAGACGCCCACGAACAGTGACTCTGACTGTTAACATGTGCCCTTTGAACATATCTTATGAATGGATAGAGCTGTGCTAATGAAATCTTAGAGTCCCACAAAGATCTAAATTAATAGCCATTGGTCACAGAAATTTCATGTATGGGCACAATTGATTATCAGCGTAACTAGCCGCGGTTCCCCCAGACCCATACATTTCAATGGGTCACACATGACCCGCTCCATCAGGTGAGGAACAAGCTGCTGAACCGCTCTTTATCAGGTATGGGTCCTACAAGACCCGCATGATCTGAACAGGATAAGCGATAGGGATCAGCATGGAAAAGCCTCTACAAAATGTGTGGGTCTTGAGTGACCTGCACGATCGGGTCTGTGTTGTCAAAAACGTCATCCGGTAAAGGTTAAGAGAAAGGGCAGTGGCTGTATTCTATTTCTGTGATAAGCCATCGCTCTTTTCACTTTACCATGACCCTTCACACCACAACTAACGTTCAAATGGTAGACAGTACATCGAGCATGATGTATAATAACACTGGATCAAACACCACAACTCACGTTCAAATGGTAGAAAGTACATTGAGTATGATGTCTAATAACACTGGATCACACATCACAACTCGCGTTCAAATGGTAGACTGTACATCGAGCATTATGTCTAATAACACTGGATCGTACACCACAACTCACATTCAAATGGTAGACTGTACATCGAGCATGATGTAGAATGACTCAACGGGATCCAACAACACACTGATATATTTCCTCTTTTCTCTTGTACTCTGTGCAAAACTTGTTGTTGTTGTTGTTTTCCCTTTGTTCCCCTAAGCTCAGAGCAATGAGAATAAGCGCCAAGCTTTGGCCAAATGACAGTATATGTGGAAGTTTCAGACTGGAAACTGGTTTGAAATTGTGAATTTGCTATACACACGGCAGCACATGTCTACACTTTGTGATCACCAAACTGCTTCCCTTCTTTTTTTTTTCTTTTTTTTTTTTGTTGGTTCAGTTTGTCTTTTCTTTTTCTTTTCAGCGCAGACAGAATTTTCTTGTTTTTTCTTTGGGGGGGGGGGGGGGGGGGGGGGGGGGGCAGCAGAACAGAGGAATGATGTGATCTAGTAGGTTGAACTCTGCTAAAACCTAACCGTTGCCAGGGCTGCATATCCCAAATGTGATTACACCAAAGAACTGCATGTCTGGATCTGTTTTTCACCCCCCATTTTCTTTTTTATAATTAAAAAAAAATATATTCACCATATACGTCATCTTTTTGCAAAGCATGTGTACAGAAGATGCTGAAGTCGTAGGGGTCAAAAGGTCAACATGACATGGGCAGTAACTTTTCCAGCAAAGGGCAATGAACCACAGGCAGACCCACCCTCTCACAGACTTTCCACAGATGGCAGATTTGTGGAAAAGACCACGCACAACCCAATTTCAAAAGACAGAGAGAGCGAGAGAGAGAGAGGGAAATGGAGAGAGAGAGAAAAAACAACAACAGAGAAATGAAATCCCTACGGCCTGAGCAGCACCCAGACTCAACACGAGGGGATGCACACTATGCTTCCCAGATCAGACATGTGAACATTGCGAGTACCGAGGCACAGGGCACTCCAGACTGAGACATCACATGTTCACAAAATTCCACGCTGGTGAGTCTTCAGGTTGCCCATGCGGTACAGCCCCCAATGACAGTGGAACACTCCCTGCAGGACTGTCCCACACATGAAAAGCTGAGGGCAGAGACCTGGCCTGCCAACACACCGATCAGGGAAAAGCTTTATGGATCGCTGGAGGGCCTCTGCCGTACAGCAGCCTTCATCGATGCCTCTGGGGATCGTATGTGAGTGAACGAAGAAGAAGAGAATCCTGCAAACTGAAAGACCCACACCAGCTGAAGGAAACCAACCAACACATATGTTGATGCGTAGCACACGAATCAAAGAACTACAATCTTCATGAAACGACATCTGAAAAATGACAAACAGTACCGTTTCCCATTAGCGCCAGAATGCCCAGCAATTTCTGGAGGGAGGTGTCACGCCTCCAGGCACTCTCGCTGAATACTGGCCAAATGTGTCGGCAACATTGAGAGCCCAGTGTTGACGATCAACATGCGTTCTCTTTGGGCTCTCTTTCTCTACATAGTTGCTGATTGCTTTCCACGATCAAAAGCAGGTAACCATACAGATAGTCAAGAGACTTCTTTTCCTTCCGACATGAGGACAGTTTCTGCAATGCCAACTGAATTAGAAACGGATTCACTCAGAGAGAACCTAGAAGTTCACACCGCTTGCAGTCCACCACACAGTGAACTGAACATGAAGGAACACAGCTGAGACATGTCCCTTTACTTTCAATCAGCTGTGTGGTGGAGTGTGCTCTTAAACCTGTTTTGTCGAGCATGTGCATGAGTGAGCGACACAGCAGGTCGGCGATCCACAGCATAGACCTCAACATGGGGATGCCTTTCTTGACTGGGCCCCAGCACGGGGTGTACAGGAGCCCACACTGCTGACACGTGGACGTCTGTCCCAGCCACACCCAGACACAACACAAGGTGTACAGCCTACACTGCGACACGTGGACTGTTGTCCAGACCACACCGGACCACACAAGGTGTACAGCCACACGCTGCAACGTGGACTGTCTGTCCCAGACCCACACCCAGGACACAACACAAGGGTGTAAGCCCACACTGCTGACACGTGGACTGTCTGTCCCAGACCACACCCAGGACACAACACAAGGGTGTACAGCCCACACTGCTGACACGTGGTCTGT
>CM031629.1:268339-282390 GCA_018398815.1 Conus ventricosus | reverse complement strand
AGGGGCTCAAGGTTTGTTTTTAAAGTAGGGGTCCGCTCGGCCCCACGACTTTCTGGGAGTTGTTGTTTGTTTACTCTTTTGTTTTTTGAAAAAAAACAAAAAAATTTTGGAAAGAGTGAAGCTATGCTATATTGACAAAGTCATAAAATTTAGTGAAGACAGCTTTTAAAACTTTTTTTTTATCAATTAAAAATTACCCCTGGGGGGCCCATGGGGCCCCACGGCGTACAGGAAAGGTTAAGTGGATGAAACTTGACTGTGTGGTCCCAGTCTTCCCCAAACTGAGCCTGTATCAAAGTCAACTTGGGTAGGAGCCGGTGGGAGCAAAAAAATCCCACATGATCTGATGGGAATCAAACCCCACGATCTCGCACCCGGGAGTCCGCGCACTAACCACTTCCCCACGGCAGCGGGTTTTTCATCTTTTTTGTTGTGGGTCACAGCACTCTTCTTGCACTGTTGATTTCTTCATGATCTTACTTTTAATTTCCTGCTTTTACTCCTTTTCTTCATGCTTTTTCTTTTCTTCTTGAAATCATTTTCTGCATTCTTGATCATGGATCCAAAGCGGGTTCACAAACTGTGGCACATCCCCAATATGTTCCACAAAAACCATCTCTGTATCTTCAAACATCATGTTGAAAGTTTTTGTCTGTGTGTGTGTGTGTATCAAAC
The DNA here is from genome assembly GCA_018398815.1 of Conus ventricosus. Taxonomy (NCBI): domain Eukaryota; kingdom Metazoa; phylum Mollusca; class Gastropoda; order Neogastropoda; family Conidae; genus Conus; species Conus ventricosus. The sequence goes on along the minus strand of CM031629.1, from coordinate 281,715 downwards.
GAGAGGAGAGAGAGGAGAGAGATTGTTTTGTTATGTTTTTGTTTTTAAATTAAGCAAGAAAGAAAGTGAAATGGCTAAGTTGGTGTTTAACTTTAACTTCCTGATCAAAACACCAGCACCCACAGCGTGACAATTCAAAAAAATAGTGCAACAAGAAGCCCCACCCTTCAAGCTGTGAACGCTCCCCCCCCCCCCCCCCTCCCCCTCCCCAAGGAGGTCAATGGCCGCTAAACCACTCCATCTGTTGGTGTCTCATGGGTTCAGAGTTCAGATTGTCCAGGCGGTCAAGCCGCCGACCTCTCCTTTAGTGCAAACAATGACGTCATTCTTCGTTGTCATCACATCATCATGCCCAAGTCTCTGACATCCCTGCACGATCAGCATGGCGCATGAAAAAACAGCAGGGAGTGATTTTTTTTTTTCTGCGTACACTCCCTGTATAGACAGGCAAGGATTAATCCCATCTACCAACAACGGGAGCGGAGTTTAGTGTGTTATGACGGTTTTTCTTTTTATTCATCCTGCATTAAGGCAGCCATACTCCAAGATCGGGGAAGGTGCATGCTATGTGTAACGTGTCATCCATACCAACGGGCCAAACTGGCCTTTTCTTCCGAAAGTTGGTGATGGGTTTTGAACGTGTGTCAGATGTTATGTGTGTATTCACACACATAACCTCGGTTTATAGTCTCATTCGAGGACTGTATGGAAATGGAGTCAGAACCAATGTTAACTCCGAGGGAAAAATCCCAGTAGCAAAACGACCCAGCGGAGATTCGAACCCGCAACCCAGGATCACCAAGATTATGAGTCCGGCGCTCTACTACTGAGCTAGTCCGGCTCTCCAGCGGGGAGTGATCAAGATCAGGAGACTGTTGCGGGGAAAATCATGAGGTTCCCATGTTGATCGTCTTGTGGACATCATGAGGTTCCCCCCATGTTGATCGTCTTGTGGACATCATGAGGTTCCCCCATGTTGATCGTCTTGTGGACATCATGAGGTTCCCCCATGTTGATCGTCTTGTTGGCAATACTGCCACATGTTCTCTGCCATGGGACTGAGCCACTGAGGACATCATGAGGTCCCCCATGTTGATCGTCTTGTTGGCAATACTGCCTCCTGTTGACTGAGCCACTGAGGACATCATGAGGTTCCCCCATGTTGATCGTCTTGTTGGCAATACTGCCACCTGTTCTCTGCCATGGGACTGAGCCACTGAGGATGACAGGCTTGCCTAGATGCCCATGGTCAGTAGTAAGCGGTGACGTCACTGGTCCCCTTCCTGCTGGTCATACGCCATAATTAGGATTTTGCATTAAAACACTCTATAATCCATGTCAGCGTTTGTTGTTGTTTTTTTTTTTGGCCTACCATAAATTTGAGCCAGCATCTAATGTTAAATGCGATCAAAGAACAACTCCCACCAGTTACTTCCCTTGCTTTGGGGGGGATCTTCACCGATGACATCACAAACAGTCTTCAAATACGTGACCTTCCCCATAGTTGACGACACATTTCAGGCCTTGGCACTCACCCATGATCCTATCTTTACACCAGCTTCAAGAGCACAAAATAGTCCCATTCCTTGGATTCTGCTTGGAACCCCCTGGCTTGTACCTTGATGGCCATATGAAAGAACATGAGGAGAATCAACTTTCAGACAGCATCAAACTTTTCAAAACAGCTACATTCTGGCACCTGGCTGTATGGGAGTGAGTCATGGACCACGCATGCTCGCCAGAAGAAAAGGTTCAATTCCTACCACCTCAGAAGCCTCCGGCATTATACTCGGCATCTCCTGGCAAGACAGGGTGACCAACACCGAAGTCCTGTCTCGCGCTGGCCTCCCTCACCATGTATACCCTGCTGAGACAGTGTCAGCTACATTGGCTGGGCCACGTTTGCTGCATGGAGGATGGTCACATCCCAGAAGACATCCTCTATGGAGAGCTTGCCGTAGGGCAGAGAAGCACTGGCCCGCCCACAGCTGAGATACAAAGACGTTTGCAAAAGAGACATGAAGATGCTTGGGATCAACACTGAGTCCTGGGAGGACCTCGCAGCAGACCGCAACAGCTGGAGAAGCACTCTCAAGAAACAGCTGCAGATTGGCGAAGACACACTGACAGCTGCTGCAGCAGAAAAGCGAGCCCACAGAAAGGGGATGACAGCCAACAAACCAGTGTCAACATACAGATGTGACCGCTGCGACAGAGACTGCCACTCTCGTATCGGTCCCTACAGCCACAGGAGATGCTGCCTGGGTCAAGCAGACAGCCCAGATAGCTAAATATTAGGTTGGATTTACTTTATTCATACATGGCGGACAACACACACGATGCAACAAAAGATTCAGACATTCTTCAACACCTGTCTGAGGCGCATCTACAAAATCCGGTGGTAGGAGAAGATCCGAAACGAAGATCTGTGAGAGCAAGCGGGACAGGGACCAGTGGCCAAGCAGATACTGCGAAGGAAGTGGGGCTGGATCGGACACACCCTCAGAAAGCCAGCGTCCAGCACCACACGCCAAGCCCTGACCTGGAACCCGCAGGGAAAGAGGAAGAGAGGCTGGCCTCACAACAGCTGGAGGCGAGACACTGAGGCTGAGCTGAAGCAACAAGGGACCAACTGGACTGCAATGACCAGAACAGTCCAGAACAGATGCGATGGTGAAGGGTCGTCCTTGGCTAATGCTCCACTGGGAGCAATGGGCATAAGTGAGTAATACTCTATCCATGGTCAGCTACAACCAACGGAAGGCCTTGGCGAATCAATTCGTGGTGTGTGACCTGTCAGAACTGTTGCAAAGCGAGACCAGTTGGCTCGTGCCCTGTGGCCAATGTTGACAGGTAATGCGACAGGCCAGTGGCCGGTTTGAGGGCTCTGTTCAAACCACGCGGATTCTCTGTACGAAGCTACCATGCAGCATGAGATCATCCCCAAAGTGCCGGGCAGTCCAGCCTCCATTGGAGCGTGGCGAGACATTGCCCAGTATGTCCACTGGACACACTATGTACGTTGGTGTATGTGTACACTGTGTGTGTGTGTGTGTGTTGTGTGTTTGTGCATATGTGTGTGTATGTGTGCGTGTATGCACACATGCGCATTTTTATGTATATGACTGTGTATGTGTGCACTGTGTGTTTGTGCATGTGTGTGTGTGTGCGTGCATGTGTTTGTGCATGTGTGTATGCGCGCACGTGCGCATTTTTAGGTATATGACTGCGTATGTGTGTGTGCATGCATGTGTATATGCACCCGTGCTATTAGTGTGCGAGCTCATGTGTGTGTGTGTGTGTCTGTGTGTGTGCATGCATGCGTGCACGTGTGCGCGCATGTGTGTGGCACATTGTGTGTGCGCATGCACATGTATGTGTGGTGTGAGTGCATGCGTGTGTGTGTGTGCATGCATATGTATTTACACTTTCACTCGTTTTAAGCATCACTTGAAACTGTACTGTGCTTTCTCTTTCCTCTGTAGATATAAACGGATGGAGAAAGAGATATAGAGACATGTGCGTGTATATGTGTGTGTGTGTGTGTGCGCGCGCGTGCGTGCGCACGTGTTCGTTTGTGTGTATACACTTTCACTTGTTTTAAACATCGCTTAAAAACTGTACAGTACTTTCTCTCTCTCTCTAGATGTAAACAGATAGAGAAAGAGATATTGAGACATAATGTGTGTGTGTGTATGTGTGTGTGTGTATGTGCATGCATGCGTGTGTGCGTGCATACGCGCGCGCGCGTGTACACGTGTTTACGGAGGAAAAAATACAGCTGTTGGCAACTTTTTCCGATTAGTAACAAAACAATTTTAAGAATGACCGGATGATTGACTAATTAATACAAGATAATGCATACTTACAGCACAAACGAACGGGACGAATGAATAAACAAATCAATCGGTAAATAAGCCATGTTGCTTACATATCTCACCAATGAAACTGGCTGTATCAGGTTCGTCGCAAATGATGTGTAAGTTAATGTGATACAAACAAAATACAAAACAGAATGTTAAGCTTAAAAGACAAGTCCAGTTCCGCACACAGAACAAACGTATGAACAAAGTAAATAGATCAGTATGGTATAACGAAGTGCGATTGACAACTTTGTTTCTTGCTTTTCATTTTTGTCGCTGGTGTTACTGTGAGTATCTTCAAACATCATGTTGAAGTTTTTCTTTTGTTTTTTAAAAATAAATTTTATGCTGATCTATGAGAATGAAGATGATGCTATGGATTTCCATTCCGGTGTGAGACTGCATGAGAGGGCTGTACTCTATGCTTCCTTTCCTAATATATCCCGGTGTCAACCAGGCCCTAGAGATACAGACACCTGCAGTGTTGGTTAGGAAATTTGAGCAACACTCACAGAGATGCGTCCATTAACCTTTCCCGTACGTCGCCTAAAATTTTGCGCGCCGTACATCGTGGGTCCGCATGGACCCATGCTTTTAGTGAAGGAAAAAGGCCTTGCCGTACATCGTGGGTCCGCGTGGACCCATGCTTTTTATGAAGGAACAAACCTTTGCCGTACATCGTGGGTCCGCATGGACCCATGCTTTTTTATGAAGGAACAAACCTTTGCCGTACATCGTGGGTCCGCATGGACCCATGCTTTTTATGAAGGAACAAAGCCTTGCCGTACGTCGTGGGTCCGCATGGACCCATGCTTTTTATGAAGGAACAAAGCCTTGCCGTACGTCGTGGGTCTGCATGGACCCATGCTTTTTTCATGAAGGAACAAAGCCTTGCCGTAGGTTGTGTTTGTGTACGGAATTTAAGAAAGTCATATGTTTTAGACGGATTGGAATAGCATTCTTTTTATAAGCAGCAACTGAGTTTTCGTGCAAGAGATTGAACTTAATTGTCTGTTTCAAAATGCTTGGTAATGTGAAAAACCATCGATCGAGGTGACCATGTGTACACGCATGCCAGCACACATTCACTCAGGCACACATCTGGCTTTTGAACTTCACTCCACTCACACGTTGTGGTAATCAAACCAGCTGTGACACACAAAATGAAAATGCGCTGGTGTGTGTGTGTGTGTGTGTGGTGTGTGTGTGTGTGTGTGTGTGTGTGTGTGTGTGTGTGTGTGTGTGTGTGTGCGCGCGCGCATGTGTGTGTGCGCGCGTGTGTGTGTGTGTGTGTGTGCGTGTCGTTTTCAAGTTTGTATGTGTGTCTGCAAGTGCATGTGTATGTGCGTGCATGCACGCAGGTAAGTTCGTCAGTCTGTGTATGATAGTGCAGATCTTGAGTGCAAGTATGTACGGATATATGTATGAGAGGAAAGTGTGCTTGTGATGAACTTAACAAAATATGGGAATGGAAGAGAGGGAGCGCGTGTTTAGGAGTGACTGTAGACCTACATGTATCCGACTTGATGCTTCTTTAGCATACTAAAAATAGTTTCAGCCTAATTTTCAATAACGAGAGCCTCCAGTGAAGAATTTACACGGAACACACTAACAATATGTCTCACACACAGAATGTAAAGACCACTCACTCTGTAACGGGGGAAAACACATACACAGACACAAGTACATTTCTGTCAACAATGGTTTATAGCTTTAGTAGAGAGACTTAAATTTGTTCAGTAGGCTGAGAAATCGCTCGCACACATTTTCACATATTCTCTCTCTCTCTCTCTCTCTCTGTCATACACACACACACACACACACACACACACACACACACACACACACACACACACCACACACACACTTACACACACACACACACACACACACACGCGCGCGTGCACGCACGCACGCATGCACACATACACACACACATCCATGGAAATATGTCATTGCGATCCACAGGTACTGTTAGACGCTTGCGCTCATATCTAGTCGCCTTTGTTTATATGTAAAAGGCGATTGCTAACAGCAGTGGTACGTGGAAGGGAAACATTTGGTCGTTGTGTCTTGAGAAAAACATTGGTAGGGAGCAGAGAAGAGAGAGAGAGAGAGAGAGAGAGAGAGAGAGAGAGAGAGTGAGAGAGAGAGAGAGAGAGAGAGAGAGAGAGAGAGAGAGGAGAGAGAGAGAGAGAGAGAGATATTGAAAAACCTAAACATAGGAACCTATTAAAATATGGGATGTTCCCATTTCATTAGAAGTGTGTCCGTGGGACACTTTCGTCCAAACGATTACAAATATGAAAATTTTGAGGGATGTCAATGTAGTGTAGACAAAAGAAAATGATCAACACAGTCGTCAAATGATAACTTTTGTACCTTCTCCAATATCTTCGCCATTTGCGATGTTCAGAGCCTCGAAGATATGTTCATTCTTTCAGCCATTGGGTTGAATTGAACTGAAAGGAAATTCGATTTTTAGGTGGATAACGCTGATAACTTATTTCCATGTATGTAGCAGATAATATAATGGTGAAATTAGGCAAGTTTGCGTCCGCATGCACACCGACACACTCACAATCACGCGCACGCGCGCGCACGCACGCACGCGCGTGCACACACACGCACACACACACACATACCACTCACACACACACACACACACCACTCACACACACACACCACTCACACACACACACACACACACACACACACACACATACCACTCACACACACACACACACATACCACTCACACACACACCATACCACTCACACACACACACACACACACACACACATACCACTCAACCACACACACACACACACACACACACACACATACCACTCACACACACACACACACATACCACTCACACACACACACCACTCGCACACACACACACACACCACTCACACACACACACACACTCACACACATACCACTCACACACACACACACACACACACACACACACCACTCACACACACACACACACACCACTCACACACACCGCACACACACACACACACGCACACACACACACACGCACACACACCACTCAACACACACACACCACCACACACACACACACACACACCACTCACACACAACACCACTCACACACACACCACTCACACATACCACTCACTCACACACACACATACCACTCACACACACACACCACTCACACAACACCACTCACACACACACACACCACTCACACACACCATTCACACACACACACACCATTCACACACACACACACCACTCAACACACACACACACACCACTCACACACACACATACCACTCACACACACACCACTCACACACATACCTACACACACACACACACTCACACACATACCACTCACACACACACCACTCACACACACACCACTCACACACACACACACACCACACACCACTCACAACAACACACACCACTCACACTGGCCTACAGAAGCTGGAGCACCAGGAGGATGTTTATGTTACCAGGTCTGGCCTGCTGCTGTTAAAAAAAAATGAAGAGAGACGTGGGTATCTCATACAGTACCGTTACAAGTAGTGTGTAGGCCTACAATCCAAAACACAGGACTCTGATGAATTGGTCACTGCACCTCTGCTTTCAAAATCATTAGTTGTCATATATACATGTATTGTCATTTTTGCACCTCTGCTTTCAAAATCGTTAGTTGTCATGCATACATGTATTGTCATTTTTGTAAGGCACATAGAGCAGTCGTCTGGGCAGTCTGTTGTTTTTATGTATGAATCTGAGTGAATTTGATGAATTTGACGTCGAACTCCCAGTCCCAGAGACACGTGGAGAGAGAGAGCGATTCCCGCCACTGTAGCAAAATTTGGCACATGCGCATGCGCAGAGTCGCGTGTTTATGTCGGTGATGTCAGCCATTCTGCTGAGGCTAGCGCTTTGCAGGAAATGGATTGCGAACGGGAGGTTCAGATTCTGTGTCTTTAGAAGGCATGGGTCCGCTTGGACCCACGACGTACGGCGCTCAAGGTTTGTTCTGTTTTCAAAGCATGGGTCCGCTCGGACCCACGACGTACGGCGCTCAAGGTTTGTTCTGTTTCAAAGCATGGGTCCGCTCGGACCCACGACGTACGGCGCTCAAGGTTTGTTCTTTGAAAGTATGGGTCCGCTCGGACCCACGACGTACTGGGACGTTTGTTGTTTGTTTACTCTTTTGTTTTTTGACAAAAACAAAGAAATTTTGGTACAGAAGTGAAGCTATGCTATATTGACAAAGTCATAAAATTTAGTGAAGACAGCTTTAAAACTTTTTTTTTTATCAATTAAAAATTACCCCTGTGGGTCCATGGGGACCCACGGCGTACAGGAAAGGTTAAGTGGATGAAACTTGACTGTGTGGTCCCAGTCTTCCCAACTGAGCCTGTATCAAAGTCAACTCTGGGTAGGAGCCGGTCGGAGCAAAAAAATCCCACATGACTCTGATGGGAATCGAACCCACGATCTCGCAGCCGGGAGTCCGCGACACTAACCACTTCACCACGGCAGCTGGTTTCACTCATTTTTTGTTGCTGGGTCACAGCACTCTTCTTGCACTGTTGATTTCTTCATGATCTTACTTTTAATTTCCTGCTGTACTCCTTTTCTTCATGCTTTTTCTTTTCTTCTTGAAATCATTTCTGCATTCTTGATCATGGCATCCAAAGCGGGTTCACAAACTGTGGCACATCCCCCCAATATGTTCCACAAAACACCATCTCTGTATCTTCAAACATCATGTTGAAAGTTTTTGTCTGTGTGTGTGTGTGTATCAAACGAGAGAGAGAGAGAGAGAGAGATTGTTCTTGTTATGTTTTTGTTTTTAAATTAAGCAAGCAAGAAAGTGAAATGGCTAAGTTGGTGTTTAACTACACACATACACACACGCACGCACGCACGCACGCACACACGCACGCACGCACACACACACACACGCACACACAGAGGCAACCAACCAGACAAATAAAACCAGTTTATTCTGACAGCACGTTTCATAGATCTGAGTAATATTGTGATGCCTTTGGAGAACCATTGGATGACTTGACTTCATCACATGGTCAACATCAAAGAACAGTGACACATGGACACTGTGCTTTATCACATGGTCAACATCAAAGAACTGGGCTCCCTGAGGATGGAGTATGGCTGCCTTAATGGCGGGATATAAAAAAAAAACTGTCATACACACAAAACTCCACTCCCTTTGTTGGGTAGATGGGATTAATCCTTGCCTGTCTCTACAGGGATTGTCTGCAGGAGTATCAGCCTGCGTACGCCGAAAAAACAAAGGACAGGTGACCTACACCCACTCATCAAACGATGACACAATCAGTCTACATCAAAGGACAGGTGACCTACACCCACTCATCAAACGATGACACAATCAGTCTACATTAAAGGACAGGTGACCTACATCAACTCATCAAACGATGACACAATCAGTCTACATCAAAGGACAGGTGACCTACACGCACTCAACACACGACACACAGCCCGTCCTGACAGTGGACCGCGTCAAACCTCCCGCCCCCCCACAGGCACACACTTCATCACACACTCCAACCCCCACCGCAGCAAGTCGTAGTCCTCCTCCCCTCCTCCTCCTTCACCCTCCCCCAACACCTCTCCCACAAGCGGCTCATCGCCACCCATTCCAGCCTCTCTCCTGCCACCTCCGCCACCTCCAGAAGACGGAACGGCAAGGGGACGTCTGTGTCACCCTGGCGCGATCTGGCGGACAAAGCGAGAGAAAGGTCGCGCAGTTTCCCTTTCTCCACGACCACAGCCAGTTTCAGGATAAAGTGGCGATGCGGGCCGCCGCTGTCCTGGATCGTTTTGGCAAAAGTGCGAGTGATGGTGAAGGGCGGAGTCTTCCCCCAGATCCATTCCCAGGAGCCAAGGCGGTGCCGTATCAGGGCCACTCCGGGAAACCGGTCCTCGTCCGTTGGATCAACTGTTGCCAATTCCTGCAGACAAACAGACAGAGTCAGACAGACTGAGAGACAGACAGACAGAGAGAGAGAGAGAGAGAGACAGAGAGACAGACTGGCGGAGACAGACAGACAGAGAGAGACAGACAGACAGAGAGAGAGAGAGACAGAGAGACAGACTGGCAGAGTGAGACCGACAGAGAGAGACAGACAGACAGAGAGAGAGAGAGACAGAGAGACAGACATAGAGACACACAGGCAGAGTGAGACAGACAGAGAATAGGAGACAGAGAGACAGACAGACTGAGAGACAGACAGAGAGAGAGAGAGACAGACAGGTCGAGTGAGACAGAGAATAGGAGACAGAGAGACAGACAGAGTCAGACAGACTGAGAGACAGACAGAGAGAGAGAGAGAGAGAGACAGACAGGCAGAGTCAGACAGACAGAGAAACAGAGACAGAGACAGAGAGACAGGCAGACAAAGTCAGACAGGCAGAGAGACAGACAGAGAGACAGACAGAGAGACAGACAGAGCGACAGCGAGACAAACAAGCAGAGTCAGACAGACTGAGAGACAGACAGGTAGACAAGAGACAGACAGAAAGAGAGACAGGCAGAGAGACAGACAGGCAGGCAGACAAAGAAGCAGGCAGAGACAGAGACGCAGGCGGAGGCAGACAGACAGGCAGACAGACAGACGGACAGGCAGGCAGAGAGACAGACAGGCAGGCAGAGAGAGAGACAGGTAGGCAGAGAGACAGACAATGCGAGAGAGAGAGAGAGAGAGAGAGGTAGGCAGAGAGACAGACAGACAATGAGAGAGAGAGAGAGAGAGAGAGAGAGAGAGAGAGAGAGAGAGAGAGAGAGAGAGAGAGAGAGAGAGCCTGCAACATGTTTACTGAATGGAAAAAAAAGGTAAAGCAAGGTATTCCTTTTACATCTTGCCCTGAGGACAAGAAAGAAAAAAAAAAGAAAAGAAAAAGAGAAAACACACAGGTAACCAAATCTTTCAACACAACTCGAGAAGACCTGAACTTTAACCAAGGGAAGTAACTTTGGCTCCCACAGTGAAACCAATCGGGAGATCAAGAGGTGGAACAGCAACAGCTTTTCCTTCCTAACAAAGAACCCCCCCCCCTCCCCCCCCAACAGCTCTGCCTTCCTAACAAAGAACCCCCCCCCCCTCCCCCCAACATCTCTGCCTTCCTAACAAAGAACCCCTCCCCCTCCCCCCAACAGCTCTGCCTTCCTAACAACGAATGCTGCTGTCCTTGGTGCAAAGTGACCCTTCATCCCCCCCCCACCCCCCTACAGCTCTTCCTTCCTAACAAAGAACCCCCCCCCCCCCCCCAACAGCTCTGCCTTCCTAACAAAGAATGCTGCTGTCCTTGATGCAAAGTAACCGTTCCCCCCCCCTCCCCCCAACAGCTCTTCCTTCCTAACAAAGAATGCTGCTGTCCTTGATGCAAAGTGACCCTTCATCCCCCCTTCCACCCCCCAACCAAAACAAGAAGAACAACCATAAGAACTGCCACAACCAACCAACTAACAACAATAAAAGTCCAACCAACAAAATGAATAAACAAACCACACACACACATTACACATTAACACACACACACACACACACACACACACACACACACACACACACACACATACACACACACACACACACACACACACGTGTGCGCAGAACAACCGCCCCCCAAAAAAACAAAAAACAACAAAAACAACCAACCAACCATCCATCCCACTCAACAACAAAAAACCCACCCACCTCCCCATAAAAGAAAAACACCAACCAACCAACAAATCTGCTAATGAACCAACCTACCCATACACATACACACCCACACCAAACACAAACACACTAAACACACACACACACCAAACACACACAGACACACACACACACACACACACACACACACACACACACACACACACACACACACACACACCAAACACACACACACCACACCAAACACACACACACCAAACACACACGCACACACACACACACCATATTTTCACAACATTTTCCTATTTGAACCCTAGTCCTTCCAGACAACATGATTCTTGTTCCTTTCCAAACTGAAAGGAGCTGCACCACGCTGTTGACGGGCCACAGCGTTTCAGGAGGATGATGAAGGTGATGCTATGGAGTCCAGCTCTGGTCGGGGACCACACAACACACCTGTAGGAGCTGAACCATGCTGTCGACGGGCCACAGCGTTTGAGGACGATGAAGGTGATGCTATGGAGTCCAGTTCTGGTCGGGGACCACACAACACACCTGTACTCTTCACTACCTTTTTACATGCAGAATGAGACAAATGCAGGCGGATATCTGTACAAATCTTAAAAAAAAACTTAAATAAATGTTAGCGAACCGCCAAGAGAAACGTGGACAAACGAGTCACAAGACAAAACATAACACGTTTTGACCTCTTAGGTCTTCTTCAGGCAAGACACAAACAAACAGGACAATGAAAATGAATGAATTTGCCACTTGGCTTTGATCTCTTCAGTGCAAGGTAGGCGTTGAATGAAAACGAGGCTGTTAGAAGGGAGATAATGTGTGAGTCAAGGTAGTAATGATGATAATTATATTACTGATAGGAATACTAATAAAGGTAAAAACATTGAAACAATAAATCAAGACAGGGTTGCTACTACTTTTGGTGATAATAAGGCAATAGCAGTTGTAGTATGGGAGAATGGAGAGCGGGTTAGAGGGTTCTTAAGCACCATGGTTGCCGTGGCAACAGTTTTCGTGGTGATGGGGATGTCAATACTAACAATAGTATGATACTGCTAACAAGTATTGTGAAGGTAAAGGTCGTAAAAGCATGATACAGAAATACATTTAGAAAATACATTTTTATAATAATCATAACAAATAAATTCAAGGGAAAAAAAAAGAAACATAACTGTTTAAAAAAAGAGGTCAAAACGCGTCGTGTTTTGTCTTGTCCATGTTTCTCTTGGCGGTTCGCTAACATTTATTTAAGATTTGTTTAGATTTCCGCCTGCAGTCGTTTCAATTTTTTTTTTTAAATTTTGGAGCACTGTATTCACCAAACATGAACAAACAAAAACACAAGACGAAACACGAGGCGTTTCCACGATGGGCGATCGCCCCTCTTGCCCCGAATTCAGTGAGATGAGTGATCGCTCGTTCTTCTTTTTCCTTGTCCTGAGTGTTGTTTATCTTGCCTGAGGTTGACCTAAGAGGTCGAAACGCGTTGTGTTTTGTCTTGTGATTCCTTTGTTTATGTTTGGCGGACACAGCACTTAAAATTTTTAAGATGAGTTGAACAGCCTCAGTGTGCATTCAACGGCCAGCACGGAGTGAATCGCCGGAGGGAAAAAACAGCTCCAATGCCTCCGGTCAGGTGAGCAGCTGAACCTAGCACTGCCGGTCAGGTGAGCAGCTGAACCTAGCACTGCCGGTCAGGTGAGCAGCTAAACCTAGCACTGCCGGTCAGGTGAGCAGCTGAACTTGGCACTGACGGTCAGGTGAGCAGCTGAACTTGGCA
>CM031629.1:215588-256678 GCA_018398815.1 Conus ventricosus | reverse complement strand
AGAAGAAGAAGAAGAAGAAGAAGAAGAAGAAGAAGAAGAAGACCGAGAAGAAGAAGAACAAGAAAATGGAGAAGAAGAAGAAAAAGACGAAGAAGAAAGCTACAGAATTATTCTTCTCACTTTGTACACACCATCCAATACAATGTCATCACGGCAGTTGAGGTCAAGGTCAAGGTCCCACCGTGAGGTCAAAGCTTCAACCACAAGCGAAAGATTCCTCCGCCGATCGTAACGGCTGCGATGCATCAGGAAGGACAGGTTCAGGTTTCCTGTAACAGTGTTACTGTTACTGCTTTGTTACACAACTGGGAAAAGACAGAATTAGAGGGTAAGGTAATGTTGCTTATAGCCCAGCCGACCGCAAAGGGCCATATCAGGGTTGTCACCACCTTGAAGTCAACTCACCAGTCATTCATTCACACAACTCTTTTTAAAAACACATCTTCTAAACACACACCCGAATTTCGTTAAAAATCTTTCCACTATAAAATCTCAGATCCGATGACAAATGTTAATCTCTTTCAAGAATTCAAAGATCGCATCAGGCGGGACATCTCTGAACAAGGTTTTCATGGAATCTGCTGTTAAATGTTTGTGTCTCACATCAGGATTAGAGAGAGAGGATGACAGCTGTTGCTGCTACTTCTTTGTAAAACAACTGGGAAAAGCTGGCACAGTTGGACAGGAGTGAGGGGGGGGGGGGAGGGGGAGGCCTCACCCTTCTGCCTTTGGTAAAGTGTTATGAGTAGAAGGACTAGACAAGGCGTGAGAGAGGTACCACCATTGACTCTCTTGGCAAAGTTCTGGTGAGAGGATGATAGGAGAGAGAAGGAAATCAAAAGCTGTGAATTCATAGCCGCTATCCAGTGGAAGGGGCATCCAGCCATACTGCGGGTCGGGGTCTGCCACTAAGAGAGGAGAACGGGCTGGGAGGGGGGTGTTCTCCTCCTGATGCCATGCCAGCAGTGCGGCCCGTACGGCAGCCAGGGGAAAGCACTCTCTGTGAGACAGGAACAGCGCCTAGCACACGCACAAAACAGCATTCAGACCTAAACCTACAATGACACCTGGATGATGAACAGTGACACCTGGATGATGAACAATGAACAGCATTCAGACCTAAACCTACAATGACACCTGGATGATGAACAGTGACACCTGGATGATGAACAATGAACAGCATTCAGACCTAAACCTACAATGACACCTGGATGATGAACAGTGACACCTGGATGATGAACAATGAACAGCATTCAGACTTAAACCTACAATGACACCTGGATGATGAACAGTGACACCTGGATGATGAACAATGCCCAAACAGCATTCAGACCTAAACCTACAATGACACTTGGATGATGAACAGTGACACCTGGATGATGAACAATGCCCAAACAGCATTCATACCTAAACCTACAATGACACTTGGATGATGAACAGTGACACCTGGATGATGAACAATGCCCAAACAGCATTCAGACCTAAACCTACAATGACACTTGGATGATGAACAATGACAAATGGATGATGAACAATGACACCTGGATGATGAACAGTGACACCTGGATGATGAACAATCCCCAAACAGCATTCAGACCTAAACCTACAATGACACCTGGATGATGAACAATGACACCTGGATGATGAACAATGCCCAAACAGCATTCAGACCTAAACCTACAATGACACCTGGATGATGAACAGTGACACCTGGATGATGAACAATGCCCAAACAGCATTCAGACCTAAACCTACAATGACATGTGGATGATGAACAATGGCATGTGGATGATGAACAATCCCAAACAGCGTTCAGACCTAAACCTACAATGACACCTGGATGATGAACAGTGACACCTGGATGATGAACAATCCCCAAACAGCATTCAGACCTAAACCTACAATGACACTTGGATGATGAACAATGACACTGGATGATGAACAATGCCCAAACAGCATTCAGACCTAAACCTACAATGACACGTGGATGATGAACAATGACACCTGGATGATGAACAATGCCCAAACAGTATTCAGACCTAAACCTACAATGATATGTGGATGATGAACAATGGCATGTGGATGATGAACAATGCCCAAACAGCATTCATACCTAAACCTACAATGACACGTGGATGATGAACAATGACACCTGGATGATGAACAATGCCCAAAAAGCATTCAGACCTAAACCTACAATGACACATGGATGATGATGACATGTGGAGGAAAAAATCACATCTAAAACACCATTCAGAATGAAACCTAAACTCATACGTGGACAAGGGAGTAACTCTAAAACAGCTAGCAGAATGAAAACTAAGGTAATGCACCGACTAGTGATAAATGGACATGGGAAAAATGCTAAAACCCTATCCAGAATGAAAGCTAAAATGACACATGGGACAAGGGGTAATGCTAACACAGCATCCAGAATGAAAGCTAAAATGACACATGGACAAGGGGTAATGCTAGCACAGCATCCAGAATGAAAGCTAAAATGACACATGGGACAAGGGGTAATGCTAACACAGCATCCAGAATGAAAGCTAAAATGACACATGGACAAGGGGTAATGCTAACACAGCATCCAGAATGAAAGCTAAAATGACACATGGGACAAGGGATAATGTAAACACAGCATCCAGAATGAAAGCTAAAATGACACACGGACAAGGGGTAATGCTAAAACAGCATCCAGAATGAAAGCTAAAATGACACACGGACAAGGGGTAATGCTAACACAGCTTCCAGAATGAAAGCTAAAATGACACACGGACAAGGGGTAATGCTAACACAGTATCCAGAATGAAAGCTAAAATGACACACGGAGAAGGGGTAACACAGTATCCAGAATGAAAGCTAAAATGACACACGGACAAGGGAACAATGCGAACATAGCACAGATTCCTGTAATGATCACCAAAATACATGAAAACAGAACCTGTAACAGAAATCACACAATTTCCCTATCAGCTAACCAACAACAAAACGAACATGGAAGACAACTACAAACAAAATCGATGACAAAAAACAAAAAGTAAAACAAAACAACAATCGTTCACTCTTACCTCCCTTTGACCTTCATCACGCCTTCACTTCTCTTACCTTCATCGTGGTACACTGTGCCCCCTCCGCTGTTCCGTCGCGCCAGAGCGATCCCCTTCTGCAGCGCCCCCTGCACGTCACACTCGGTCCACGGGTTCTGATGTCGCCCCACCACCACGGTGGGTCCGTTCCTCCACATCAGCAAGTAGTCCGACCCCGCCAGGTCCGCGTATTCATACAGCCACTCTTCCAGCGCCAAGTTATCGAAGATGCACTGCGAGTTTGAAACGAACACTGTTTTCCTCACGCCCTGCTGGAGGTGGTCGTAGTCGACGAGGACTTGGTGGTCGCTGGCAGAGAAGAGTTCAAAGTCCAAGGTTTGGTTTGTAGGAGTTTGTGGATCAGGTTGGCCGGCGTTGGCGACAGTCGGCGTGATAACAGCAGCCTCATTCTGACGGTCCAAATCACGAACAGAATTATGCTGTTGTGGACGGTCAGTTTGACTCTCAGTGCCTGTGTCTCCACAGGGTTAGTTGGTTTTTTTGCTGTTGTTTGTTTGTTTGTTTGTGTATAAATGTCTTTGTAGTTTTGTGTTTCTGCCTTTGTAAAACCAAAGTTGTGTTTATCCAGTCGAGATGCTAAACAGAACCCTGTCTGTCTCCGCTGGTAAACGATTCGGTCCTACCAATCAAAATATATCCAGTAACAGCATTTTCTTGTAAGGTGGAACTTTCCCTGAAATGGAAAAAAAAAAAAAGAATTAGTAGGGCAAGAGAAAAAGTCAATGACAACAGCGGTAAACACACACACACACACACACACACACACACACACACACACACACACACACAAATACACACACACACACTCACTCACAAACACAGATGCACACATACACATGCACACACACACACAAGAAAGGAAAAGCTTGGACATAAACATAAATGAAAAACCACCACCACCACCACCACCACCACCACCAGCAACAAGAACAAGAACATGGAAAGACAACAGTGATCACCACGCTTTGGGCAGGCGTCACAATTCCTTACATCCCACAACTGGGAGGAACGGCGACTCCTCTAACCTCCTTCCGACAACATAGCAAGCCAAACACACATCAGCCCATGGGAAAAAGCAGCGTCCCATCCTGCCCGCCGGAAAATGAATCGCTACCATCAGACACTGGGCATGGGAGACACACCCACCTACACCAAGACCCTCTGCATCGCCACCATCAGACACTGGGCATGGGAGACACACCCATCTACACCGAGACCCTCTGCATCGCCACCATCAGACACTGGGCATGGGAGACACACCCACCTACACCAAGACCCTCTGAATCACCACCATCAGACACTGGGCATGGGAGACACACCCACCTACACCAAGACCCTCTGCATCACCACCATCAGACACTGGGCATGGGAGACACACCCATCTACACCGAGACCCTCTGAATCACCACCATCAGACACTTAGCATAGGAGACACACCCCCCTACACTGAGACCCTCTGAGAAGATGGGAGACTGCCTGCCAAACCGGGGAGATCGTCTGGGTGATGCCGCCACCAACCTCGGCACCCTGACCCCACCTGCAGTGGCAGGTGACATCATCTGGGTGATGCCGCAGCCTCGGCACCTGACCCCACCTGCAGTGGCAGGTGACATCATCTGGGTGATGCCGCAGCCTCGGCACCCTGACCCCACCTGCAGTGGCAGGTGACATCATCTGGGTGATGCCGCAGCCTCGGCACCCTGACCCCACCTGCAGTGGCAGGTGACATCATCTGGGTGATGCCGGCAACAACAGCCACGGCACCCTGACCCCACCTGCAGTGGCAGGTGACATCATCTGGGTGATGCCGCACCAACAGCCTCGGCACCCTGACCCCACCTGCAGCGGCAGGTGACACTGTCTGGGTGATGCCGCCACCAACAGCCTCGGCACCCTGACCCCACCTGCAGCGGCAGGTGACACTGTCTGGGTGATGCCGGCAACAACAGCCACGGCACCCTGACCCCACCTGCAGTGGCAGGTGACATCATCTGGGTGATGCCGGCAACAACAGCCACGGCACCCTGACCCCACCTGCAGTGGCAGGTGACATCATCTGGGTGATGCCGGCAACAACAGCCTCGGCACCCTGACCCCACCTGCAGCGGCAGGTGACATCATCTGGGTGATGCCACCACCAACAGCCTCGGCACCCTGACCCCACCTGCAGCAGCCGCCTGCATGGGGGTGCCGCTCAGGGAAGGGCTGTGTGTTGTCAGAGAGTGGAACTCTGGCTTGCCCAGGCCGGAGTTGCCCACAGTCATAGACCTGCAACACCGCCCCCAGCTTCTCAACCACCCTTCCCCACCCCGTACAGTTGTACACCCACACCCTCTTCTCCCTCCCTCCTGTCCTCACTGGATGCTGTTGGTCCTCCTCCTAACGGCTGCTTCCAGTTCCCATCACCTTCCCCCCCCGTCAAAACTGAAGTCATCACTGTAGCCCCCATGCCTCCCCTGAAATGCAACTATCCAAGCCATCAGTGTGTCAATGGTGGATGTTACACCATCAAAGTAGCAGAAGACTTGATGGGGGAGGCTGCAATACCAAGGCAGCAGAGGAATCAGTGGTGGAGGCTGCAATACCAAGGCAGCAGAGGAATCAGTGGTGTGGTGGAGGCTGCAATACCAAGGCAGGAATCAGTGGTGGAGGCTGCAATACCAAGGCAGGAATCAGTGGTGGAGGCTGCAATACCAAGGCAGCAGAGGAATCAGTGGTGGAGGCTGCAATATCAAGGCAGCAGAGGAGGCTGCATTCTGAAAGCAGCAGAGGAATCAGTGGTGGAGGCTGCATTCTGAAAGCAGCAGAGGAATCAGTGGTGGAGGCTGCATTCTGAAAGCAGCAGAAGAATCGAACTGAATGAGCTATGTTTAAAGACTTCACACACATCTTTAGTCAAACTGAGCCAGGAATAGGGAACATTTGGAATGGGGGGTTGTTCTGTTTCTTATTGTTTCAAGACTTCACACGCATCTTTAGTCAAACTGAGCCAGGAATGGGGAACATTTGGAGTGGGGGGTTGTTCTGTTTCTTACTGTTTCAAGATTTCACACACATCTTTAGTCAAACTGAGCCAGGAATGGGGAACATTTGGAGTAGGGGTTTGTTCTGTTTCTTACTTAAAAACAACAACATTTCCACAGCTATCTTCTTCTTCTGCATACGCAGGCTGATACTCCTGTGGACACCCCTGTATAGACAGGCAAGGATTAATCCCATCTGCCCAACAAAGGGAGCGGAGTTTTGTGTGTATGACCGCTTTTTTTTATTCCGCCATTAAGGGAGCCATACTCCAACTTTGGGGAAGGTGCATGCTATGTGTAACGTGTCATCCATACCAATGGCCAAACTGGCCTTCTCTTCCGAAAGTTGGTGATGGGATTGTACATGTGTGCGAGATGTTATGCGTGCGTTCACACACGGACATCGTTTTACAGTCTCATTTGAAGAAAAGATAAGATAAGATAATGTTGCTTATAGCCCAGCCGACCGCAAAGGGCCACATCAGGGCTGTCACCACGTTAAAATCAACTCACAAGTCATTATTAAAAAATTTTAAAAAAATTTTCACACATCTCTTTAAATGACATCTTCTAGAAACGCACCAGAAACTTCGTTAAAAATCTTTCTTCCGTAAAATCTTAAATCAGATGAAAAATGTTAATCTCTCTCAAAAACTCGAGGATCACGTCAGGCGGGACATCCCTGAACAGGATCTTCATGGACTCCGCTGTAAAATGTTTGTGTCTCACATCGTGCAAGTCCCAACACTCTAAAAGAATATGTTTCATTGTGAGTGGCACATGACATGGAATGCACCACGGAGCTTCTTCACTCTTTAAAAGGTAGGAATGAGTAAAATACGAATGGCCGGTGTGCAGCCGGCACAGAACCGTTTCCTCTTTACGACCACCAGACGTAGATGGGAGGAAGTCCTTAAGGTTTGGACGGATCTGAAAGAGTTTGTTATCCGTCTGTGCGTTCCAATCCTCCTGCCAGAGGTCTCTCACATAATCATTAATTTTGGGTTTCAGATCTGAGCAGGGGATATATATGTTGGACAATTTCTCTCTTGTGGCATTCTTGGCTAAACAATCAACCATTTCGTTCCCTCCGATGCCAACATGACCAGGAACCCAAGCTAGAGTAATGTTGTAACCATCCACTTTCAACTTGCTAAAAAGTTCAAAGAAATGTAAAAGTTCTGGATGCTGAAGGTTGCGGCCAGCTATGGCCTCCAAAGCTGACAGCGAATCCGACAGAACCAGAAAGTCCCTCTTAGTGGATTGTGAGATTATCCTCAGCGCCAGAACCAGAGCAGTATCTCATTTGAAGGACTGTATGGGAAATGGAGTCAGAACCAATGTTAACTCCGAGGGAAAAATCCCCCTGTACCGAAACAACCTGGCGGAGATTTGACCCCCGCAACCCCAACCTCCCTGTCCCAAATTCACCATGGAAGCTGACTTACAGTTGCAGAAGAATGCAGCCCCGGAGTCCTTTGTTTGAGATCCAGTGTCAGTGGCGGGCCGCCAGCTGTCCATCTCCGCAGCCAGGACAGCAATGAAGCAACGTTTCCTCCGTCAATGAATCAACATGCCTCTGCTTCCTGCAGCTGGTAACACACACACGCCACCACAGTGAAATAGAGAATGAAGACAATGGGACCATGACATGAGCATCAAAATCATCAACAATCCTAAGAATGAGACAATGAGACCATGACATGAGCATCAAAATCATCAACAATCCTAAGAATTAAGACAATGAGACCATGACATGAGCATCAAAATCATCAACAATCCTAAGAATGAAGACAATGAGACCATGACATGAGCATCAAAATCATCGACAATCCTAAGAATTATTGGCACCTGCAAATCTTCACGTGTGTGTGTGTGTGTGTGTGTGTGTGTGTGTGTGTATGTGTGTGTGTGTGTGTGTGTGTGTGTGTGCGTGCGTACATGCAGCATGTGTCGTGTGTGTGTGCACACGAGTGTGTGTGCATGCAAGTGTGCATGTGTGCGTGCATGCATGCATGCATGTGTGTATGTTCACGTGTATGTTACTCTGCCTGGCATCCTTGCTGTAAAGGTAAAATAACAGCAAGGGCGTTAAATATACTAAGGAAAAACAAAAAGTGGGTGAGGTTGAAAAGCTGATGATCAGTACTCCCTGTAGGATTTGAAATGAGCATCCAAATGACCTTCAGGCCCCAACACTGGGAATCAGATGTGAAAACTGGGAGGGCAGATATAAAGAGACACATTCAGGCATTTATGTATGTTTTTGTTTTCTCTTTGTGTGTGTGTGTGTTTGCTTAACTACTCAAATGACTGTGTCTAATATGCACTGCTCAAGCTCTGAGTGTGCTGCAAATGATACTTCAATGTAACACCTGAACAAAGCCAGTCAAGTGACCCGACATGCTAACCGGTGTAGTTGATATTATATTATGAAGACTTACATAGCACCTATCCTCAGCTAGAGACCAAGCTCTAAGCGCTTTACAATCCACATTCGTTTACACAACGGGCTGCCTACCTGGGTAATGCTGACTGAAGAGCTGCCAGTTGGCGCTTCATTCAGTCGTTTCCCTATTATCCATTCAATATCGTTCACTCAATTTCCTTACTTCCTGTATTCTTTCCATTTCTCATGTAGTGTGCATGCTATGTGTAACGTGTCATCCATACTAACGGCCAAACTGGCCTTCTCTTCCCAAAGCTGGTGATGGGATTTGCTGTGTGTGCAAGATGTTTTGTGTGCGTTCACACAATGGAACCTCGGTTTATAGTCTCATTCGAAGGACTGTGTGGGAAATGGAGTCAGAACCAATGTTAACTCTGAGGAAAAATCCCCCTGTCCCAAAACGGCCCAGTGGAGATTCAAACCCGCAACCCCAGGATCACCAAGATTACGAGTCCGACGCTCTACCACCGAGTTATTCCGGCCCCCCAATACCGACTCATCTCTGACCTTTTACCTTGCACAGTGTACAAACAACCCACTTTTTATGTACAACAACCTGAGATCTATCAAACTAAAAAACTGTATTCACTTATTTGGACACACGTCATTATGAAAATGCCTCAGGTGCCTTATGCGCATGCTAATGAAGCTCTAGTGACCGCATGCACATGAGAAGATGTAAAACAGATGCATATCCACCCACACACACCAGCCCTGATGTGGCCTTTGCGGTCAGCTGGGCTATAAGCAACATTATCTTATCTTTATCTACCCACACACACACACACACACATACTGAGAGGAAAATCTTCCTGATGTTTAAAACAAACAAACAACAAAGAGTGAATGTTTGAACTTGATCTGGCTCGAACAGCCACACACAGTTTCACATGAGGCAGACCTAAAGGAATAAGAGAAAATCATGATAAAGACTATGCAAACAAACAAATGATACACTTGACCTGATAGTGACACAGTGCAGAAGACCTAACTGGCATCGGCAGCCTGCAGACAGTTCAGGAAGAGTGCAGTCCATGGCATGGCAGACAGGCGGTGCAGGGCAGGGGGAGGGGTGGGGGTGTATTTTGGCAGGTACCACCCATATTTTGACAGTCATTTATTACATCAGTTTTTTTTCTTTGCCAACATTTACCCATACTTTCACAGTCACTTATTACATTTTTTTTTTTTTTTTCCGTTGCCAACATTTTTCCTCCCGATTCATTTTCATACATTTGTTGGACAGTATAATCTCTCGTGTATCTAGAACATCTCACCAATTGAGAGAATGGAAAGGAGACAGATGGGGCATTCCAAATGGCAATGAGAGAGGAGACAGACTGGGGCATTCCAAATGGCAATGAGAGAGGAGACAGACTGGGGCATTCCAAATGGCAATGAGAAAGGAGACAGACTGGGGGATTCCAAATGGCAGAACAGAGACTGAGAAAGTAGACAGACTGGGGCATTCCAAATGGCAATGAGAAAGGAGACAGACTGGGGCATTCCAAATGGCAATGAGAGAGGAGACAGACTGGGGCATTCCAAATGGCAGAACAGCATAGAAAGGAGACAGACTGGGGCATTCCAAATGGCAGAACAGAGACTGAGAAAGGAGACAGACTGGGGCATTCCAAATGGCAATGAGAAAGGAGACAGACTGGGGCATTCCAAATGACAGAACAGCATAGAAAGGAGACAGACTGGGGAATTCCAAATGGCAGAACAGAGACTGAGAAAGGAGACAGACTGGGGCATTCCAAATGGCAATGAGAGAGGAGACAGACTGGGACATTCTAAATGGCAATGACAGAGGAGACAGATGGGCATTCCAAATGGCAATGAGAGAGGAGACAGACTGAGGCATTCCAAATGGCAATGAGAAAGGAGACAGACTGGGGCATTCCAAATTGCAATGAGAAAGGAGACAGACTGGGGCATTCCAATGGCAGAACAGAGACTGAGAAAGGAGACAGACTGGGGCATTCCAAATGGCAATGAGAAAGGAGACAGACTGGGGCATTCCAAATGGCAATGAGAGAGGAGACAGACTGGGGCATTCCAAATGGCAGAACAGCATAGAAAGGAGACAGACTGGCATTCCAAATGGCAGAACAGAGACTGAGAAAGGAGACAGACTGGGGCATTCCAAATGGCAATGGAAAAGGAGACAGACTGGGGCATTCCAAATGACAGAACAGCATAGAAAGGAGACAGACTGGGGCACTCCAAATGGCAGAACAGAGACTGAGAAAGGAGATAGACTGGGGCATTCCAAATGGCAATGAGAGAGGAGACAGACTGGGGGCATTCCAAATGACAATGAGAGAGGAGACAGACTGGGGCATTCCAAATGGCAATGAGAGAGGAGACAGACTGGGGCATTCCAAATGGCAATGAGAGAGGAGACAGACTGGGCATTCCAAATGGCAATGAGAGAGGAGACAGACTGGGGCATTCCAAATGGCAATGAGAGAGGAGACAGACTGGGGCATTCCAAATGGCAATGAGAGAGGAGACAGACTGGGCATTCCAAATGGCAGAACAGAGACTGAGAAAGGAGACAGACTGGGGCATTCCAAATGGCAATGAGAAAGGAGACAGACTGGGGCATTCCAAATGGCAATGAGAGAGGAGACAGACTGGGGCATTCCAAATGGCAATGAGAAAGGAGACAGACTGGGCATTCCAAATGGCAATGAGAAAGGAGACAGACTGGGGCATTCCAAATTGCAATGAGAAAGGAGACAGACTGGGGCATTCCAAATGGCAGAACAGAGACTGAGAAAGGAGACAGACTGGGGCATTCCAAATGGTAATGAGAAAGGAGACAGACTGGGGCATTCCAAATGGCAATGAGAGAGGAGACAGACTGGGGCATTCCAAATGGCAGAACAGCATAGAAAGGAGACAGACTGGGGCATTCCAAATGGCAGAACAGAGACTGAGAAAGGAGACAGACTGGGGCATTCCAAATGGCAATGAGAAAGGAGACAGACTGGGGCATTCCAAATGACAGAAAAAGCATAGAAAGGAGACAGACTGGGGCATTCCAAATGGCAGAACAGAGACTGAGAAAGGAGATAGACTGGGGCATTCCAAATGGCAATGAGAGAGGAGACAGACTGGGGCATTCCAAATGACAATGAGAGAGGAGACAGACTGGGGCATTCCAAATGGCAATGAGAGAGGAGACAGACTGGGGCATTCCAAATGGCAATGAGAGAGGAGACAGACTGGGGCATTCCAAATGGCAATGAGAGAGGAGACAGACTGGGGCATTCCAAATGGCAATGAGAGAGGAGACAGACTGGGGCATTCCAAATGGCAATGAGAGAGGAGACAAGACTGGGGCATTTCAAATGGCAGAACAGAGACTGAGAAGGAGACAGACTGGGGCATTCCAAATGGCAATGAGAAAGGAGACAGACTGGGGCATTCCAAATGGCAATGAGAGAGGAGACAGACTGGGGCATTCCAAATGGCAATGAGAGAGGAGACAGACTGGGGCATTCCAAATGGCAATGAGAAAGGAGACAGACTGGGGCATTCCAAATGGCAATGAGAAAGGAGACAGACTGGGGCATTCTAAATGGCAATGAGAGAGGAGACAGACTGGGGCATTCCAAATGGGAGAACAGCATAGAAAGGAGACAGACTGGGGCATTCCAAATGACAGAACAGCATAGAAAGGAGACAGACTGGGGCATTCCAAATGGCAGAACAGAGACTAGAAAGGAGATAGACTGGGGCATTCCAAATGGCAATGAGAGAGGAGACAGACTGGGGCATTCCAAATGACAATGAGAGGAGGAGACAGACTGGGGCATTCCAAATGGCAATGAGAGAGGAGACAGACTGGGGCATTCCAAATGGCAATGAGAGAGGAGACAGACTGGGGCATTCCAAATGGCAATGAGAGAGGAGACAGACTGGGGCATTCCAAATGGCAATGAGAAAGGAGACAGACTGGGGGATTCCAAATGGCAATGAGAAAGGAGACAGACTGGGGCATTCCAAATGGCAATGAGAAAGGATACAGACTGGGGCATTCCAATGGCAATGAGAGAGGAGACAGACTGGGGCATTCCAAATGGCAATGAGAGAGGAGACAGACTGGGGCATTCCAAATGGCAATGAGAGAGGAGACAGACTGGGGCATTCCAAATGGCAATGAGAAAGGAGACAGACTGGGGCATTCCAAATGGCAGAACAGAGACTGAGAAAGGAGACAGACTGGGGCATTCCAAATGGCAATGAGAAAGGAGACAGACTGGGGCATTCCAAATGGCAATGAGAGAGGAGACAGACTGGGCATTCCAAATGGCAGAACAGCATAGAAAGGAGACAGACTGGGGCATTCCAAATGGCAGAACAGAGACTGAGAAAGGAGACAGACTGGGCATTCCAAATGGCAATGAGAAAGGAGACAGACTGGGGCATTCCAAATGACAGAACAGCATAGAAAGGAGACAGACTGGGGCATTCCAAATGGCAGAACAGAGACTGAGAAAGGTGACAGACTGGGGCATTCCAAATGGCAATGAGAGAGGAGACAGACTGGGGCATTCCAAATGACAATGAGAGAGGAGACAGACTGGGGCATTCCAAATGGCAATGAGAGAGGAGACAGACTGGGGCATTCCAAATGGCAATGAGAGAGGAGACAGACTGGGGCATTCCAAATGGCAACGAGAGAGGAGACAGACTGGGCATTCCAAATGGCAATGAGAGAGGAGACAGACTGGGGCATTCCAAATGGCAATGAGAGAGGAGACAGACTGGGGCATTCCAAATGGCAGAACAGAGACTGAGAAAGGAGACAGACTGGGCATTCCAAATGGCAATGAGAGAGGAGACAGACTGGGACATTCTAAATGGCAATGAGAGAGGAGACAGACTGGGGCATTCCAAATGGCAATGAGAGAGGAGACAGACTGGGGCATTCCAAATGGCAATGAGAAAGGAGACAGACTGGGCATTCCAAATGGCAATGAGAAAGGAGACAGACTGGGGCATTCCAAATGGCAATGAGAGAGGAGACAGACTGGGGCATTCCAAATGGCAGAACAGCATAGAAAGGAGACAGACTGGGGCATTCCAAATGGCAGAACAGAGACTGAGAAAGGAGACAGACTGGGGCATTCCAAATGGCAATGAGAAAGGAGACAGACTGGGGCATTCCAAATGACAGAACAGCATAGAAAGGAGACAGACTGGGGCATTCCAAATGGCAGAACAGAGACTGAGAAAGGAGACAGACTGGGGCATTCCAAATGGCAATGAGAGAGGAGACAGACTGGGGCATTCCAAATGACAATGAGAGAGGAGACAGACTGGGGCATTCCAAATGGCAACGAGAGAGAGACAGACTGGGGCATTCCAAATGGCAACGAGAGAGGAGACAGACTGGGGCATTCCAAATGGCAATGAGAGAGGAGACAGACTGGGGCATTCCAAATGGCAATGAGAGAGAGACAGACTGGGGCATTCCAAATGGCAGAACAGAGACTGAGAAAGGAGACAGACTGGGGCATTCCAAATGGCAATGAGAGAGGAGACAGACTGGGGCATTCCAAATGGCAATGAGAGAGGAGACAGACTGGGGCATTCCAAATGGCAATGAGAGAGGAGACAGACTGGGGCATTCCAAATGGCAATGAGAGAGGAGACAGACTGGGGCATTCCAAATGGCAATGAGAAAGGAGACAGACTGGGGCATTCCAAATGGCAATGAGAGAGGAGACAGACTGGGGCATTCCAAATGGCAATGAGAGAGGAGACAGACTGGGGCATTCCAAATGGCAATGAGAAAGGAGACAGACTGGGGGCATTCCAAATGGCAATGAGAGAGGAGACAGACTGGGGCATTCCAAATGGCAGAACAGCAGCTGAACTTGTCAGCTGAAGCCTTTTTGTCATGAAAGATAAATGATTAGACTTTCACTTAAAGAAAAAAGAAGACTGAAGTATTCCATAAAAAGAGGTTACATGCTATATTTTTCTGAGTAATTGCTCCATTTTCAGGGCTATCTTCCATCTGTCATCATTCCATCTGTCTGAGCAAAGACACTTTCCGACTCCGGGTTCCTCATGTTCCTGTGTGTTCTGACTGAAGAGTTTAATAATAAAAATTTACGTAGGGAAATTTTCGGCCAGCTACTGCTGGTCTTCATTAGCCCCAACAGACTGGTAGTTGTGTGGGTGTTGGTGTTCTCTGAGTTGTCCTCACTGGTGGACTGATAGGTGTTCAGCACAATCTTGTAAATGGGGAGGGGGCAGGTCACAGCCACAGTCTCTGTTCAACTTGGTTTTCTCTCCCTGATTTCTATTGCTTCTTTCACTTTCCTTTCAGTGAACTGTGATTCAGCTGCAACTATGGTGGCTTGAAACTTGTTGGTATGGTGGGTTGTTGTTGTCAGATGTTCTTCTGCATATTATGAACATCTGACAACAACCCACCATACCAACAAGTTTCAGCACCATAATTGCATCTGAATCACAGTTCACTAAAAGGTAAGTGAAAGAAGCAATAGAAATCAGGGAGAGAAAACCAAGTTTGAAGAGAGACTGTTGCTGTGACCTGTCCCCCATTTACAAGAGTGTGCTGAACACCTATCACTCCACCAGTGAGGACAACTCAGAGAACACCAACACCCACCACAACTACCAGTCAGTCGGGGCTGATGAAGACCAGCAGTAGCTGGCCGAAAATTTCCCTAAGGTAAATTTTTATTAGACTCTTGAGTCAGAATACACAGAAACATTCCATCTGTCGTTATTAATTTGGACCTCTGCAACCAATGGCTGCACGTTTCATTACAACTGCACATAGCAGGTTTTTGGGTTTTTTTGTACTTTGCTCACTACACACACACACACACCCCCACACACCATGATACACTTCCACACTTGGAAACTTAGCAAGTAAGTGATCAGACTGTCCGTTCATAGCAAACACTCTATTGTCACTGTAATGGTATGTTGCTGTAATGGCATGTCACTGTAATGGTATGTTGCTGTAATGGCATGTCACTGTAATGGTATGTTGCTGTAATGGCATGTCACTGTAATGGTATGTTGCAGTAATAGCATGTCACTGTAGTGGTATGTTGCAGTAATAGCATGTCACTGTAGTGGTCATGTCACCATGGTGGGATGTCATTTGTGTAGGGTCGCTCAACTGGACTCACTTTCCTGTCACTCCACAGAAAGTTGCACAAGTGAACCCACAGCATGGGAATGGGGGAAGGCAGTTTGGGGTGGGGGGGGGGGGGGGGGGAGAGGGGGAGCTGAATGGGGAGGCATGGGGGTAGGTGGATGGGGGTGGGGGCACGGGAGGAGGTGGATGTGGAGTATGATGAGGTACATTTACAATGACACCTTTGGGGGAGGACTGGGAAAATAATGGGGCATAGATCCCGGCCCACCGCCAACCCTGCCCATTTGTAGTTTATGCAATCTCCAAGAATGACCTTTTGCAAGTGCCTGTGAGATGCGCGCTGGTGACCTACTCGTTTTTGAGTGAACCAGTATTTTAGGAAGAAGAAGAAGAGATGCCTATCCACAGCGTACACCTGGTTAACCTCCGGTGTGGAAACTGGGGCGTGCATAAATCAGGAAGACGAACTGTGTTTCAACTACGTTTGGTGTGCATGCTTGATACTCGAGTATTTTATAACTTCTTCCTGAAATACTGGTTCACTCAAAAACGAGTAGGTCACTGACGGCATGATTGTCATATGATGATTGTGGCAGACCTGACCATGCTTTAGAACTGCAAAGCTAAAGAAAGAAGAGGCGTTTGCCTTCCTGTGAATGTACTGACGCGAATTTGAAAGCCAGAACCACATAAGAATCTGAGCAACTCGCTCGACGCCACGGCTTACCAAGGTCGCTTTTCATTGCAGAGTGGCTTCCCGTAGCCTAGCTGATGTAAAATAAGCATTGTTTCGTTTTTAAAATAAAGACAATCATACTCCTTTACAGCTTCAGTGAAACATAGTGAAGGGTGTAAGATAGTGAGAGAAAATAACGATTATTTCTGAGGAAATATTGTGAAGTAAAAGTCCACTTTAATACTGTATTGATATTAACCGTTTTTGAAATAAAAAGTTGGAATTGCTTTCAAGATGGCCGCTGACATGGAGCCCTACGAGGACTGGTTGACCAACAAACTGAAGTCTCTGAGCGCGGAATTTGATACAGATGTGTTTGTGTCATATATCATCAGTATATTAGACACAGACAGTACAGCCGACGAAGTCACAGAGAGCATCGAAGAAATTTTGTCTCAAGTTTTGGTAATTTCACTCACATCCTCTCTCTCTCTCTCTCCCCCTCCCTCCCTCTCTGAGTCTGAGTCTCTCTCTCTCTCTCTCTCCAAGTTTTTTGAAGTCGCGCTTTCGCATTAGAGTCCATCAGCAAGTTTGGTATATGAACGGCAAGGGGAAAATAATTGAGTAGACTGAAACTAGTAAAAGGGGCATCGAGGCCGAGCCTTCCAAGTTGGAAGCTGGCAAGGGCAGCGCTTCTTCTTCTTCTTCCTAAAACACTGGTTCACTCAAAAAACGAGTAGGTCACCAGCGCGCATGTTAAAAAGTAAAATAAAATAACATAAAACAGTGCGACTCAAACTGTTGGCCCCTGGAGCAAATTTGGCAACAAGGGGTCACACTCGATATTCAAGAAGTTAAAAGCAATGGCCAAACTCAGGCCCAGGCAATAGTAAAACATCTGGGGAAGTAAAAATAGAACCCGAGCAGCATTTAGCTCAGCTCATCACTCAAATTAACAGGGCTCGAAAAACCCACTCAGCTGATTATTGGTGACAATTAAATCATCAGGAATTTACATTTTTTAACACTACAAAATGCAGAGTTATGTTAGGAGAGGATGCGCATGTCCAGCGAGGAGGCTGCCTGGTTTTTGGAGCTCCCGTTTTAAATTCATTGTTACATCTTTTACGCCTTGCATCTTTTACTCATACGAGTATCCGTGAATTTTAATAATCAGCACTGTCAGCTGTTGGTAATTTAACGCTTATTTCTTTTCTTTTTCTTAACGAAATTGTGTTTTTAAACCCTTTCAGGTAAGGTGAGTCTTATTTGGCTTTTCAAGATGGCTACCGGCGTGTTGTTCCTCGGCTTCGTTAAAAAGTTTTCTATTTTTCCTTGCTGTTTCCACATGTGACAGGAACAACAATATTCCTAGCACTCAGTTTAATTTTGAAATTTTAGATGTTGATGTAGACGCCTTTAGTTCCATTTTTGCAGGTTTTAAAACTTTGTGCAACCTGAACCATGTTAGTCTCCTGTGTGCACCTGTGCCGAGTACTGTTCTTACGTCTATTACTAGGCCCAGATTTGAACCCCTGATTTCAATTAACATTAGAAATAGTACAGTGATAAGGAATTGTTTTGATTAAAAGAGTTAGACATAGAGGAGTTAAATTATGGTTTTTAAGCCTTATTCTATCAGGAGACATTGAACTCAATCCTGGTCCGTCCACCAAAGTAAAATATCCATGCGGAGTTTGCAATTTGAGAGTCACATGGAAACATAAAGCAGTTGCCTGTGACGTCTGCAATTCATGGTATCACACTAAATGTATGTTAATGAATTCAGCAGTTTATGAAGCATTATGCAATAGTGATATATCATGGACTTGTTTTACCTGCGGGCTTCCAAACTTTAGTTCAAGACTTTTTGAGGATTCTATTGAAAATTGCAGCTCAGAAAGCAACCGTTTTGACCCTATCTCACCAGACCGATCCCCAAAAGAAAACTTGAAATTTTGTCCTAAGTTTGCATCCACCCCTGATTATAAAACTGATAAAATCCCAAATCATAAAGTGCAACTGAACCCTAAATCATTAAGAGAAAAAGATAAACTTAAATGCATAGTCGTAAATTTTCAATCTCTTATTAAGAAAAAGGAAGAACTCAGTAATTTAGTCACTGAAAAAAACATTGATGTTGTAATTGGAACAGAAACTTGGCTAGAAACTGGAACACCCAGTAGTGAACTTTTAATGGAGGATTTTGATATTTATAGAAAGGACAGACTTGGAAAAAGAGGTGGGGGAGTCTTGATTGCCATTAGGAAGAATTTAGCCAGTGAGTTTTTATATCAAGGCAAAAATAGTGAAAGTTTATTTTGTAGGATTAATTTTAAGAATAAGAGACCTGTCATTGTTGGATCAGTTTACAGACCTCCAGACTCAGATGAAAATGTATGTTTGTCTATTTGCAGAGACATTTCTAACATTGTTTTGGCCAATAGGAAGGCAATATTATGGATTGGTGGAGACTTTAATTTACCAGATATTGATTGGGGTGAAGATGCCATACTTGGTAATCAATACAGTAAAAATATCAATACTCAGTTTTTTGATGCCACCAAAGACCTTGGATTAGTACAGTCAGTTGAATCACCAACTCGTGGTAAGGCATTCCTGGATTTATTTTTTACCAATTGTCCAGGCGCTTTAGGCAATCAGGAATTAATTGCAGGCCTGGGTGATCATGACATAGTTCTTTAGAGAGTAATTTTCAACCCTTCGAAGAAAACCCCCTAAACGTACCATCAGACTCTGGAACCCAAGCAGATTTACCAAAATTGCGCAGGGATACTCATAATTTCAGTCGTCTTTTTTTGAGGTCCCATAGTGTTAAAGATAATGTCAGTGATCTTTGGAAGTGTATAAAAACTAATTTGGAATTTATTATGGATGACAACATACCTACTAAAATAACTTCAAGCAAAAACCACCAGCCATGGATTACTACTAAAACTAAACGTTTGTTGAGAAGGAAACATCGTTTCTTTAAGAAATTGAAACTACATCCTAATTCAGAAAGATTACTGGTTAGGTATAAACATATTAAGAGAAGGTGTCAGAGAGAATGTAGACTTGCTCACTCCAATTATGTTAATTCGATGATTTCGGAAGGTGATCATCAAAACAAGAAATTATGGTCTTACATAAGGAGTAAGAGACAGGACAACATTGGGATTCCAGACCTGAGAAA
The DNA here is from genome assembly GCA_018398815.1 of Conus ventricosus. NCBI lineage: Eukaryota > Metazoa > Mollusca > Gastropoda > Neogastropoda > Conidae > Conus > Conus ventricosus. Next base: position 237,062 of record CM031629.1, on the reverse strand, counting down.
TAACCAGAATAACCTAATACAGGACCCTGAAGGGAAAGCAAACTTACTAAACAAGCAGTTTTTGTTCAGTTTTCTCAAATCCCAAACCTTTAATTAATGTTAGACTAAAGGATGATGATAAACTCCCTGAAATGCAAAACATCAAAGTAAACAAAGCAGGAGTATTTAAGTTACTGACCAATATCAATGAAAACAAAGCTACTGGTCCCGATGGCGTTCCTGGCAAGCTCTTAAAATTATGTGCCAGTGAATTGAGTGAGGTATACCAATTACTTTACCAAGCTTCACTGGACCAGGGAGTAATACCTGATGAGTGGCGAGATGCGAGCATTGTTCCCTTATTTAAAAAGGGTGACAAAACAAAAGCAGAGAATTATAGACCTGTATCTCTTACATCCATATCAGCTAAATTACTTGAACACATAATATATAGTAGCATAATGGACCATTTTGACAAATATGATTTCTTAAATAACGCCCAGCATGGTTTTAGACAGCGAAGGAGTTGTGAGACTCAACTTATAACAACTCTCAATGATTTTAGTAACTGTCTTAACAACAGACAGCAAATAGATGCAATTTTATTAGATTTTTCTAAAGCCTTTGATAAGGTTGACCATGAGGGCCTGCTGCTTAAATTAGAACACATTGGCATTGGCGGTTCTTTGCTAAAATGGGCTAGATCATTCCTCGTTGGGAGAACGCAGAAAGTTGTTGTGGAAGGGTCGTCATCCCATTGTAAACCAGTCTTGTCAGGTGTACCACAGGGAACTGTTCTGGGGCCCTTGTTTTTCTTAATTTATATAAATGACATAAGTAGAAATCTCTCTCCTGGAACTACTTTAATAAGGCTTTTTGCAGATGACAGTTTAGTATATAGAACAATTAGAAGCAAGAATGATACACGCATTCTACAAGAAGATCTAAACGCTTTACAAGAGTGGGAAAGAACTTGGAAAATGGAATTTCATCCTCAAAAGTGCCAAGTGTTGCGTATATGTAACAAAACGCTCACTAATTAGATCAGATTATTCTATCCATAATACTATATCTTAAAGAAACTAATGCTGCAAAATATTTAGGCGTGATTATAGATAGTCGTCTCAAATGGAAAGAACATTACAATTTAGTATGTAAGAAAGCAAATAACATCTTAGCTTTCTTACACAGGAATATCAATGACTGCCCCCAAAAGGTTAAAGACGACTGCTACAAAACACTGGTTAGACCAGTACTGGAATATGGTTGCTCAGTTTGGGATCCTTACCATCTAAAGGACATGATAACCTTGAAAAGATTCAGAAGAGAGCAGCACGGTTCGTAACAGGGAACCACATCAGAGAAAAGGGGAATACTAGGAAGAACATGAGGAAATTAGAATGGAAACCCTTAGAAGAGAGAAGAGCTTTATTAAACTTAACACCTTTTTCAAAGGCAGAGCTAAAGTAATTGATATTCCAATGGAACAACTAGTATTGAATAAAAGTAGCACCAGGAGTGGCGGTCAGTGTTATACCATACCTGCATCAAAATTGACAGCCACTTACATTCTTTTTATCCCAGTTCTGTACGGCTGTGGAACTCACTGCCGGGTGCCATCAAGATTGCCACAAATGCAATCTCTTTTAAAAAACAAATTGATACAACAGTTTTGAGATCTGCATATTGATGTTTTTCTATTTTTTACTTCCCCAGATATTTTACTGTTAACTGGGCCTGAATTTGGCCATTGCTTTTAACTTCTTGAATATCGAGTGCGACCCCTTGTTGCCAAATTTGCTCCAGGGGCCAACAGTCTGAGTCGCACTATTTTATTTTATTTTATGTTATTTTTTTTTTACTTTTTAACATGCGCGCTGGTGACCTACTCGTTTTTGAGTGAACCAGTATTTAGGAAGAAGAAGAAGATATAGGCCTAGGCAGAACCAACCCATATATAGTGACATACTGATTACACAATGAAAATGAAAGGTGGAGATATATCATCTAAAGGCAGGGAAGAGAAAGGCTTAGGAATATTTTTTTATGAAGCTTTAACTTTTGACCAACATATTCAGAGTGCAACTAAGAATGCTAATAAAATGCTTGGCATAATTAAAAGAACATTTTCATCTTTAGACAAAGATACATTTATTTATTTTTATTTATGTAAGGCACTGATAAGATTTCATCTTGAGTACGGCAGTGTGTAATTTCATATCCATATTTGAAAAGGCAATCTGCCCTAATTGAAAAATGTACAGAGAAGAGCCACCAAGTTGGTACAAGGTATACAGAATTTGTGTTATAGAGACAGATTGAAGCACTTAAATATCCCCTCATTGAAAGCTAGAAGAGTTAAAGGGGACATAATTCAAGCTTTCAAGATTGTTAATAATACTGATAATGTAAGTATGCAAGATATCTTTAGATTAACAAATTATACTCTTACTAGAAATAGTACTAGTAAATGTAAATTGAATACAGTTGTACAACAAAAGAAAATTCTGTTGTAGTAACTGTGTTGCTATAGAATATGTTGCCCACTTGTGCACAAATTAGCACCTTCAAAGACCAAATTGACCAATGGCAGTACTTTGTTGATATAAAATATGATTATGATGATGAAAATCGTCACTAAAGACTGAGCAATCACAAATGATCTTGTATGTCGTACATTATTTTTTAAAATAATTTTCATCCAATGATGAGACAGTTAAAAGCCAAGAAAGGCTATGTGTTTAAACACATGTCCCTATATTCTGAATCTGAATCCTGAACCTTGCTGACAAGTGGAAACTCACTCCACTTGATTGTTGGTTAACCACTTGTTCATGTTGACAGTGAAAGGACAACTGAGACCAAAGCTTACAGTGTTGACAATCTTGTCCTGTTCCATCTTTCCATACTGTTCCAGTGCTCACACATTCAGGAAGTCTGCACACATTGTACAAAAAACGACTGCCTGTCCTCTCATTTTTTAGTATCAACATCCACTTGGTCTAGCATATATATATATATATATATATATATATATATATATATAATATATATAAAATATAATATATATATATATATATATATAATATGGTGTTTTGCAAAATGGCCTTGCTACAGAGTGGATACTTTCTAGTCTGTATGTTTTCTGAACAGAGCTTGTTCCTATTTTTTTTCCATTCTGGCCAGTATTACACGCATTTCGTGGGCCCCTCTTTGTCACATGAATTGGCAGTAGATAAAGTCAACGGAAAGTGACCACCCACAGTCTTCTTCAGCCAAAGTAACTCAAAGTAAGTCTGTTGCTTCTTATTCTGAATGAGATCCCAATGTCAGTTTGTTGGTCATTCTTGCAGGTAACTGAAAAACAGAAGGTTCACTATATTTAAATCTTGCCAGCAAAAATACATTTGACATTGTTGATTTTCTATGCAAGCCTGGGTAACCTAAAGGAGTGGAGACTGGAGAGTTGGTCATCGTAATGTTTATATTGTTCAAGCTTTGTACTCATGACCTCATTGCTTTTGTGTGTCATAAGTAGTGGCTGGCACAGTTTGGTAACAGAATGTTGCAACGATTTCCATCTCTGTCACTGCTTTAGGGGTGGAGACTAGGGAGTTGGTCATCGTAATGTTTGTATTGTTCAAGTTTGTACACACGACATCTTGTTTTTGTGTGTCACAAGAGTGGGCTGGCACAGTTTGGTAACAGAATGTTGCAGTGATTTTCAGCTCTGTCACTGCTTTCTTTGTGGTTGTTGTAGCCCAATCACCTTAAGTTAACATCAGGGCTCCCAGTGACGCACATATGTGCGTCCATGAAGCACTATGAGCGAAAAGGACGCACTAACAAAACGTGTAGCGAGTCCTGCGGGACGCACTACAAAATCAGGCAAACCCCAAAACGTGCGCGGTCAGTGATCAAAGCTGAGCACACCACAAGCTTCGCGCGCGATTGCCTGCCGTCAAATTCAGGACAGCGTGTGCCGCGAAAGTACAGTAAGTCGAGAAGCTGCGTAAACACTGCTAGGCTCGCCTTCGGTTACTCAGTCGAACCGCTGACATTCAGACTGTGGCGCCTGCCGCCACTAATTAACCAATTCGATGACTCACAAGTTGTAACAATCGCGTGCACAAGCCTAGGCGAACGAAGCAGAAAGGAAGTTCACAGCTATCGCATCTCGCAAATATGTCGGTGCTTCAGTGGTTGGGCGCTCCTAAAAAACGCAAAGAAACATCTTCTGAAGATGCTACAGACAGTGAATCATCGATTCCTAAAGAAGTATCTACAGCAACACCACCTAATAAGAATGTTTTTTTTTTAAAGAAATGTTTGCAGTGAGAGAGAGAGAGAGAGAGAGAGAGAGAGAGAGAGAGAGAGAGAGAGAGAGAGATTCATTTTTTCTGAAATGTTCAGATTATCAAGCCCATAATTAAAAAGCAAGAAATACATTTCTGTATTGGTAATTTTGTTCATGGGGACTCTCTATACCCCTCTGGGACCCTCTATAGCATCAGTGAAGGAGTCCCTGGGACCCCCTGTCTGTCATACAAATGGTAGCCCTGAACATGCCGGATTATTGTCAGAGCCCAGTTAACTGTTGTAGCCTGGTGTTCCAGCCTATGTCAGTTGGTCTGATACAGCCTTCAGCTAAGGCGCATTCCACTGGTTGCTGGCTGAAGAAAGAACCAGTTGCAACACCTTTGATGGTCTTGCTCAGCGTAGGAAGATGGGAGGAGGGGGGGGGGGATTTGTCTGCATCAAAGGAAAGAAACCATGGGGTTTGATAGGAGCTAGTACAGTAGGGGGAAGGGGTGTGTGTGTGTGTGTGGGGGGGGGGGGGGGGGGGGTGGGGGGGGGGGGGTTGGCATGTCCCCACGAAAGGAGAGAAGAAAACATTGGGCTATATATGGGAGTCGGTCATCAGGGAGGACGGCAGTGACAGCTATGTCCACACAGAAGACATTGGGCATATGGGAGTCAGGGGAGGACAGCAGTTTTCAGCTATGTCCACACGGAGGACGATGAAAACATGGTCTGGAAAGAGTCCTTTTCCAGGCATTGTACGCCACCCACAAATTTGTGGAAATTGGAGGATAGGGGAGGGGGGATGATAAAAAGGGGGATGGAAGGGGAAGGGGGGGGGGGGGTTGAAGTGGAGGGGGGAGGGAGAGAAAAAGAAAGGAAGACACAAGTGAGAGAGAAAGAATATGCAACTTACTAATCCAAGATTTCATGGGTGACAGGGTTTCCTGGTCAACACTTTCCAAGCAAGCGTAAACACTCCCGCAACATGGGAGAAGGGTTTGATCATGCATGTTTGCGAATCTCTCGTGTTTTTTTTTTCGTTTTTTTTTTTTCTTTCTTTTTTTGAGAATGGAAAAAAGAGCTGAGTTTGTCTAAATAAGACACAGGTTCGGGCATCTCATCCCGTGGGGAGTTCAAGTGGACGGAGAGAATGGCAATTTGTTTCCAAAGGGGAGTTCAAGTGGACGGAGAGAAATGGCAATTTGTTTCCAAGAAGAGCAGAGGCATGAAATTGACATAGAGATGGGCTACCGGCATTGTATGATGGACAGCTGAAGTGGGACAGTGGAGAACTTTGCTTTTGAGTTTTCGCGTGTCTGGTAAAGACTTTTGCAGACTCCCAAGTTCAGCAGACTTCTTTGTCACTGTCTCCGTGATGTGAGGACAGGCTGTCCATTGGAGAGGAGAGTTCTGTCTGTGAAAGTGGCGGTCGGTGACTGAGAGACAAACCAAACAAACCAAACCAAACACACACACACACACACACACACACACACACACACACACACACACACACACACTTGAGCAGGCGCGCACCGCACACACACACACGCACTTGTACACACGCACGCACGCGCGTGCGCACACAAACACACACACACACACACAAACACAAAATGCACGCGAGCACACGCACACACACACATATGCATACACATACATACAGATACACACATGCGTGTGAGCATGCGTGCGCATGCATGCACGTGCGCGCGCGCACACACACACACACACACACACACACACACACACATTTGCATGTAACTAGGTGGCAGCCTTAGAGTTAATATATCTGGTTGGATATTTCTGTGACTTAAATGCAGCTGACATGTCTTTTTAAAAATAATCTAGAATTAAAACTTTGGACATTGAATAATCTTGACTGGTGAGTTGATTTTAACGTGGTGACAGCCCTGATGTGGCCCTTTGCGGTCGGCTGGGCTATAAGCAACATTATCTTATCTTATTGAATAATCTAAAGGAAAAAAAAAATGAAGAAAGAACAAGAACTTTAAGTGCTCTTTATCTTGCAGGAGAGGTGGATGGAATACATCATTACTTGACATCATGGTGAAACCTCTTTCAGGGAGTTTTGTCTCAAAATCCCCACAAGGGTGCTGCCTCTTGACAACCCCCCCCCCCCCCCCCCCCCCCCCCCCCCCCCCCCCCCCATGGGGCCTTGCAGTCCCCTGAAGCTCTTGTCATTCTTTCCTTAAAATGTAAATCTCCTTCTTGCCTCTGTGGGTCATATCCACATGTCTGAGAGCGATCAGAGGAAAAGAAACCATTGGGCAGAATGTAGGTGAGTCATTGTCACAGACAGAGAGGAGAGTTGCGCTTATAAATGAATATATCTGTCCTCATGTGTATATACATGCAACTGACAGAGAAAGAGAGAGAGGTAAGGAGAGTTTCATTTTCATTTCTTTCTTGTTTAAAAATTTTTTTTTTTTTTTTAAGCAGCAGACTGGATCTTATTTTGTTTCTTGTTTGGTGTGCATATTTCAGTGCCCACAACTCTTTTTAAGAATTTTTTTTTTTTTTTCTGTTTTAAGGTTTTGCACAAGTTTTTAATACAGAATCACACAGACAGCCAAATGGAGAGGTTGGCGGTAATGAAAGACTGGAAACAGAATGGACTGGTAATGCAAAATTAGAATGAATGATTTGGAAAGGAACTGCATAATTATGGAGAATCAAAGATGAAACTAAAGTATAAAAAAAAAAACACGCATATGTATGCGTGAATGACACTGCCAAGATGATGAAACTAAAGCAGAAAGTGCATGCATGTGCAATGAATGACACTGCCAAGATGATGAAACTAAAGCAGAAAGTGTATGCATGTGCATGGATGACACTGCCAAGATGATGAAACTAAAGCAGAAAACGCATACATGTGCAATGAATGACACTGCCAAGATGATTCTTTCTTTCTTTCTGCGTACGCAGGCTGATACTCCTGCGGACACTCCCTGTATAGCAAGGCAGTGGAGTTTTGTGTGTATGACCCTTTTTATCCCGCCATTAAGGCAGCCATACTCCATCTTCGGGGAAACTGCCAAGATGATGAAACTAAAGCAGAAAACACATACATGTGCAATGAATGACACTGCCAAGATGATGACACTAAAGCAGAAAACACATGCATGTGCAATGAATGACGCTGCCCAAGATGATGAAACAAAAGCAGAAAACGCATACATGTGCATGGATGACACTGCCAAGATGATGAAACTAAAGCAGAAAACACATACATGTGCAATGAATGACACTGCCAAGATGATGACACTAAAGCAGAAAACGCATGCATGTGCAATGAATGACGCTGCCCAAGATGATGAATGCTTGTTCAGAGCGTGCATGAAGAAGCAGGTTGACATCAGTTCACATGTGTGTTGCTCAGAGTGCTGAAGAGAGCGGCGTTGCCTGCAGGGAGATCCTGGAGGAGTGGACAAGGCACAGCGGCAACGCCATGGCCATAGCCAACAGCCTTGTCAAAAAAGGTAACGTATCCGACTGTCGGCTTTCGCTCACACGACCTCCACAAACAAGCAGTCACTGTAAAACGAGAGAGTTCCCCCCCCCCTTTTCCCCCCCCCCCCCCCCTTTCTTTCTTCTTCTTTCTTTTAGTGTCCACAATCATCATGTTGATTATTCTGACATTTTTGTGTATATGACCATTTTGTTTTTTTATCCTGCCATTAAGGCAGCCAGACACCTACTTCACGGAAGGTGCGTGCTATGTGTAACGTTGTCATCCATACCAACGGCCAAACTGGCCTTCTCTTCCGAAAGTTGGTGATGGGATTTGACGTGTGTGCAAGATGATGTGTGTGCGTTCACACACGGAACCTCGGTTTATAGTCTCGTTCGAAGGACTGTGTGAGGAATGGAGTCAGAACCAATGTTACCTCCGAGGGAAAAATCCCCCTGTACTGAAATGGCCCGGCGGAGATGCGAACCCGCAACCCCAAGATTATGAGTCCGATGCTCTTCCAACTGAGCTATTCCGGTCCCCAATCAACAATGAAACATTTCAATCAACAATGAAACATTTTACAATATTTTTACATACAAACTCTTTTTATTTAAAAAAAAAATTGCTCAGCTCTTTCATTCCTACTTTTCTATGAACCATTACTTCTTGTTCCTATATTCTTATAATAGGAGTATTCCCTTCATTCCTGGATTTATAGAGAGAAAAAAAGAAGTATAAACGAGAACTGCCATGTATGCAGTAGCAAACCAGCCAGAATAGAGCAGCGTAGGGGCCATCTGGCATCCATCCCATTCATAAACACTGCCGCGCGAGCGACCCGGTTGTGACGTGTACCGATGACGCGACTCGCGCGAAGTCCAAAGCGCTTACCGCGAGAACTGATTTTCCGGGCTGCAGGAAGGAAAGGAGGGATTTTGTGCTGCCCGGTTTTCCGGGCTGCAGGAAGGAAGGGTAGGATTTCTGAAAACCGGGTTGCAGGGATGAAAGAGTTAAACAAAAATTTAGAAAGAAGAGGGGTTAGTTACCGCCACAGATACAAACAGATTACGGGACAAAACACAATGCATTTCAACCTCTTGGGTCTTCTTCAGGCAAAACCAAACAACAGTTAGGACAGTGAAAGTGAGGAATGACAAACCACTTTTCTCATATTTGGCGCAGAATTAGCTGTTGCTGGATCGTTGTTGGGTTTTTTTTTCTTGTGCGTATGTGAAGTGTGGGAGAAAGAGAAAGGGAAACCCCCACACACACACGCGTGCACGCACACATGCTCACACACACACACACACACACACACACACACACACACACACACTCACGCACGCACACACACACACACACACACACACACACACACACACACACACACACACACACACACACACAAAGACACACACACACACACACACTCACTCACGCGCGCGCACACTCACACACACACGCGCGCGCGCACGAAATGACACATTAGCGCTAATGTGTCATTTGGAACGTGGCTGTGTGTGTTGCTCATTTTGGAACATGGCTGTGTGTGTTGCACCTTTGGGACCTGGTTGTGTGTGTTGCAGCTTTGGGACCTGGTTGTGTGTGTTGGACCTTTGGGACGTGGCTGTGTGTGTTGCACCTTTGGGACGTGGCTGTGTGTGTTGGGCATTTTGGGACGTGGCTGTGTGTGTTGGGCATTTTGGGACGTGGCTGTGTGTGTTGTGCATTTTGGGACATGGCTGTGTGTGTGTTGATCATTTTGGGACATGGCTGTGAGTGTTGCTCATTTTGGGACATGGCTGTATGTGTTGCACCTTTGGGACATGGCTGTGTGTGTTGCACCTTTGGGACATGGCTGTGTGTGTGTTGATCATTTTGGGACGTGGCTGTGTGTGTTGATCATTTTGGGACGTGGCTGTGTGTGTTGCTCATTTTGGGATGTGGCTGTGTGTGTTGCTCATTTTGGGACGTGGCTGTGTGTGTGCCTCAGACGCGGGGGACATGCTGTCAGAGCTCATGGAGCAGCAGACCCTGGCCACGGTGAAGGAGAACAAACGGACGGCGGAGGAGGAGGCTCGCAAACAGGCCATCCTCGCCCAGTACGCCCACATCTCTGACGGAGAGCAGTATCCTTTACGCAGACTTGCTGGGGGTGCCACAGCTGGAGAGGGGAAGGGGTGCAGAGAGGAGGGGGGGGGGGGTATGGACAGGTTTATATTATTTTTGTACTCCCAGTTCTTATAGAACAGGGAGTACTTTACAATGGGAACAAAGAAATGCTGTGTGTATGTGTGTGTCCGTCCGTGGTCAAAATGTTTTCCACTCACTCCAGACAAAACCACTGGGCCGATCATTCTGGAAATTTGTAGGTATGTTCATTATGGGTCACGGATGATGCCCAATGTTTTATTTTACTGTTATAGCCGTCACTAACGACCCATAATGGTTTTCTTCTTTATGGAAAATCTCAGAAAGTACGTGTCTGATCTTTCTGAAAATTTGTAGGTATGTTCATTATGGGTCACAGATGATGGCCGATGTTTTCCAGAATAGCCGTTACTAACGGCTATAACAGCCCACAATGGTTTTTCCTCTTTACGGAATATCTCGCGCGTATTCAAGATAACCTGGGTGTACGTTTATATGCTTTGCATCGTGTTTTCTTTCATTTTCATTCCATGTCATGTTCCCCTCACAGTGAAACATGTTCTTTTAGATTTGTTTGGGACCTGCACGATGTGAGATATCAACACTTTACAGCAGACTCCATGAAAACCCTGTTCAGAGATGTGTCCCACCAGACGTGATCTTTTGAGTTTTTGAAAGAGATTAAACATTTTTCGTCTGATCTAATATTTTACGGAAGAAATATTTTTAACGAAGTTTCCGGTGCATTTTTAGATGTATTTTAAAGAGATGTGTGAAAGTTTTTTTGGGTTTTTTTTGGATGACTTGTGAGTTGATTTTAACGTGGTGGCAGCCCTGAAGCAACATTACCTAACCTTACCTCTTTCCTAGTTCCTAGGCTGGAACTCTGAGATTCATTGTTGGCAAAAAAAAATGTTCTTTTCTTTTTTCTTTTTTGCCCTTGTATGCAACCTTTTTTTTTCTTTTTTCTTTTTAGTTGTCATCCCAGCCATGTGATGTCTGAACGTCAGTCTGTACCACTCACAGTGAAAACAGATAGTTTTAGAGTGTTGGGACTTGCAATGTTTGTGAGATGTAAACACTTTACAGCAGACACCATGAAAACTTTGTTCAAAGATCTCCCTGCCTGATGTAATCATCAAATTTCTGAAGTCGAGTATTATTTTTGTGATCTAAAATTTTACAGGGGAAAGATTTTTTTATCAAAATTTCGGGGCATGTTTTTAGAAGGTGTGTTTTAAAGGGTTGTGTGAATTTTTAACATATTTTTAAAATTTTTTAAAAGAAATGAATAATGACTTGTGAGTTGACTTCAGTGTGTGGTGACAGCCCTGATATGGCCCTTTACAGTTGGCTGGGTTATAAGCAACATTGCCCTAACCTTTAGCTCGCCGTTGGCACACTGGTGTGCCAAGCCCTTTGTGCCGATACAGCCGCAGCCGCACTCGTGCGCCCATTGAGGGGTAATGTAATCAGTAAGCTTGTACTCGACTGGTTGAAAAGAACCAATCAGAAAGAAGCAGTCCCATAATGCACCAGGCTTTCAACTTCCTTTTCCTTCGTGTGTGAGCGCCATATTCCATGTTTTGTTTTTTTTTAACCGTAAATTTTCAAACTTTGTGGAAGTTTTTGAGTAAAATTTCAACATGGACATTGTCGATTTAGCAGTTCTTGCAGGAGGTGTTTTTCAACTCGGGCTGTAATGAAGAGTTCTTAGGGTTTAATTGTGAAGATATGGAGAATGTTGTGGCAGAGTGGGAATGGGCTGATGCAGGTGAGGGGGGACTAACTGAGAGACGATAGCAAGACCCTGTGCACTCCAGGGCTCCATGACTCGCAAAACACCCATTCGGCATGTCTTTTTTTTTCTTTTCATAAGCAAAGCATTCACAAAGCACATAATAGTTGGTATTGGCATGTTTTTTATTCATTCCTCTACATTCACGCCAAATTCCATGACTGCACAAACAATAGAAGAGAAAGGACAGCAATTTGAAGAAGGTAGGTGTGCCGATTTTTTTCAGCCACCCAAAGAGAATATGTCTGCAGGCAGAAGTTAGCGCTGATGAATGTGGCTTGCTAAAGGGTGAACCTTACCTCTCTGTGCTGTATGATAGTGTATTCCCATAGTCCCAGTCAGTCTGATGAATGTGGCTTGCTAAAGGGTGAACCTTACCTCTCTGTGCTGTATGATAGTGTATTCCCATAGTCCCAGTCAGTCTGATGAATGTGGCTTGCTAAAGGGTGAACCTTACCTCTCTGTGCTGTATCATAGTGTATTCCCATAGTCCCAGTCAGTCTGATGAATGTGGCTTGCTGAAGGGTGAACCTTACCTCTCTGTGCTGTATCATAGTGTATTCCCATAGTCCCAGTCAGTCTGATGAATGTGGCTTGCTAAAGGGTGAACCTTACCTCTCTGTGCTGTATCATAGTGTATTCCCATAGTCCCAGTCAGTCTGATGAATGTGGCTTGCTAAAGGGTGAACCTCACCTCTCTGTGCTGTATGATAGTGTATTCCCATAGTCCCAGTCAGTCGGCAGCACACACTGTTGTTGCCTTGACCATGACCAGAACAGATGAGGAGCAGGAAGAATCGGCCACAGCCTCCACTCACAAAGCGAAGGGAGAGCCAGGGGACTGTATCCTTTTTGAGACACTCTGTGTGTGTGTGTGTGTGTGTGTGTATGTGTGTGTGTGTGTGGTGTGTGTGTGACTGTGTGTTTGTATGCATGCATGTATGTGTGAATGTGTGTGTGCATGTTAGAGTATGTATGTCTGCATGAGTTGTGTGTCTCCGTGTGCAACACCGGTCTCTTTTCCTCTGTGTCTCCTTCCGGGACTCGACACGAGACGTACACGCAGTGCGTGTCAGTCTGTATCTCTGTGGCCTTGACATAGACATGCACACCAACGTCTGTGTCTGTCTGTGTCTCTCTGTGTCTCTCTGTGTCTCTCTGTGTCTCTCTGTGTCTTTCTGTGTCTCTCTGTGTCTTTCTGTGTCTCTCTGTGTCTCTCTGTGTCTCTCTGTGTCTTTCTGTGTCTCTCTGTGTCTTTCTGTGTCTCTCTGTGTCTCTCTGTGTCTGTTTTGCTCACAGCCTGTCTTGTTTGTTGTCTGTTCTCTTCGTCTTCCCCACCACCTCCTTTCTCATCCGGGCATGCGCAGAGATGCCTCCCCCATGCAGGCAGACAGACTCCTGCATGTCCACACATGCACTCACGTCCATGCAGGCACATACATACATCCACCAGTTCATATGTGGATACAAATGTCTCACATGTGCTTTGCATGTACGCAAATGCTTAAGGACATGTATACATGTACTGGGATTCTTACGTGTATGTGTAGACGTGCACTGATCAAACGCGCTACAGATGCACATGTTCACACCTGCACCCAGATTTATGCCTGTGCGCGCATGCACGCAGTTACCCATGTACACAGATATACATCCTTGTTCACAATGCACGCAGATTCTTAGTTATACATATTATATTGATACCTGTATGACAATCCGTATCTGCACACACGTGCACAGATTCATAACTATACATACATTCATTCTTGTCATCATGTGCGCACAAGGTTCATACCTGAGCACAAATTCATTGCTGTATACATGTAGAAACGAGTTGGCACCTGTGCACATGTTTGTACACACACGCAAACAGATTTGTCCCAGTGCACGCATGCAAACAGATTCCTCCTTGTACACACATGCAGATGCCTGCCAGTGCGTACCTGTGCACAAATGCACAGATTCACAACTGTGTGCAGATTTGTACCTATGCATTCATACCTGAGCAAGCGTGCCAAGAGAGTCGCTCATGCACACACGATCAGTACACTTGACGACAGGTTCACACAGGTTCCTACCCTAATACATATACAAAGAGATCTTTTTTACCAGTGTGCATGTGTACATGGATACATACATATATACACATACACAGATTCATACCTATGCATACAGATTCATCGCTGTGTGGACATGCACCCAAATCTGTATACCTGAACACATGAACAGAGTGATTCTGCACACAGCTGCACACCAAGTCCACTGCTAGTTGTGCTTGTAATGTTCAAAATACAGCTCCCAGTCTACTGCTCTACGCAGTCACTGAGTGGGGAAAAGACTGAAGAGGTCAGCTCTCTATGCAGTCACCACACGGGGAAAAGACTGAAGAGGTCAGTTCTCTATGCAGTCACTACACAGGGAAAAGACTGAAGAGGTCAGTTCTCTATGCAGTCACCACACAGGGAACGACTGAAGAGGTCAGCTCTCTATGCAGTCACCAAACAGGGAAAAAACTGAAGAGGTCAGCTCTCGATGCAGTCACCACTCAGGGAAAGACTGAAGAGGTCAGTTCTCTATGCAGTCACCACTCAGGGAACAGACTGAAGAGGTCAGCTCTCTATGCAGTCACCACAGGGAAAAGACAAGAGGTCAGCTCTCTATGCAGTCACCACACAGGGAAAAGACAAGAGGTCAGCTCTCTATGCAGTCACCAAACAGGGAAAAGACTGAAGAGGTCAGCTCTCTATGCAGTCACCACACAGGGAAAAGACTGAAGAGGTCAGCTCTCTATGCAGTCATCACACGGGGAAAAGACTGAAGAGGTCAGCTCTCTATGCAGTCACCACACGGGGAAAAGACTGAAGAGGTCGGCTCTCTATGCAGTCACCACATAGGGAAAAGCATGGGTGGGAGACCGCCGTATTTTTACGGAGCTTCCGTAAAAAATTTTTTTTTTTTTTTTTTTTTTTTTTTTTTTTTTCCCCTTACAACGCGATTTTTGGCTTTGCGACATACGCGAATAACGATTTCCGGCATTTTACGGCACACTTCCGTCCTCATCCTAGCTGCGAGTCGACGTGCGATTGAACGTGAAAATGGCGTTTCTTGACGTTAGTGAGACTACTAGAGCTCGCGAAATCGATGCAGAGCTGAAAAAGAACAAGTGGAGAAATGAATGGCTAGATGAAACAGACAAAAAGGATCGCCCGTTCCGTATGTGGCTTCGAAAATGCGTGGAACCTGGCGCTGCATGGTGCAATCTGTGTGGAAAGAAAATCGTCTACAAGTCGAACGGGAAGAAGTCTATTGCAAGCCATGGTAGCGAGACTGTCCATGTGGAGAGGCTAAAAGCCTTGAAACATGCATCAACACTTCCAGCTGCATCCCCTGTGCTTGCTCCTCTGTCAAAAGTGGACTCCTTGGTTGATGCCAAGATCCGGACTTGTGCGTTTTTGGCCGAGCATTGTGCGTTTTTGGCCGAGCATTGCCTACCGCTGTCTTTGGCTCCAGAGCTTGTCGCCTTCTGTCAGAAACTTGCAGCAGACACCCCAAGCCTCGAACGACTGGCCAAATCATTTTGTGGTTTGCCTTCCTAAAAGTCAAACAGACAGAAACCAGCAGCTCAAAAGAAAGTGTGGCCAGTCACAAATCCACGAGTTCTTTGGCAAAAAACCAAGACACTGAAGAGAGTTCAGTAAATGCTGTATGTATGTAAAATGTATGTAAATATGGATTGTCAATGTATATTTTATATCAGATTTTAGCTAAGCCCTATGGGATGTGGATAGGTGTGGACAAAAATGGACTGGCTTTTAATATAATTCATTTTGATAGGTAACGTCTTCAAGCTTGCTTTCTTGGGTGGACTGTCTTCAAACTCCTTAGGATACTCACTCTGCTGCTTTTGCTTCACCCGAGTTCTCCAAAGTGCATTGCTGGGGCCTATAGTATAGACTGTCTGTTATCACTAAACTCCCTTGTATGCTCACGCTACTGTTTTTTTTGCTCAACCTGAACTTTGTAAGTGTACTGCTGGGGCCTTAGGACTGCCTTACTCCATTGGATACTGTTTTTGCTGAACCTGCTGTTCAAGTGTTGCCATACCTGTACTCTCCATAAGAATGGTGAGTAGGGTACTTTATGATTAATCTATCATAAGAATGGTGAGTAGGGTACTTTATGATTAATCTATTTTTTTTGTATTTTAGTTGTTTTATCTTTCTTTTTTTTCTTTTTTTTCAACTATACGAGAAGTATGCATTCTTATGTGTTCACACACACCACTGCAAAGAACTCAGATAACTGTAAACATCTCCCAGGAAATGCCACAAACACACCTTGAAATTGTGGATTTTCGTCAGCGACGGGGGGGCTTCGCCCCCAAAACCCCCCACGGGGCTTTCCCCCTGGACCCCACCAGGGCCTGGGCGGCCCTGGACCCTGCCCCATATTTCTTTTTTTCAGTAAAACCAAAAATTTTTAAATCCCACCAGGGAAAAAGACTGAAGAGGTCAGCTCTCTATGCAGTCACCACACAAAGGAAAAGACTGAAAGAGGTCAGCTCTCTATGCAGTCACCACACAGGGAAAAGACTGAAGAGGTCAGCTTCTATGCAGTCACCACACAAGGAAATAAGACTGAAGAGGTCAGCTCTCTATGCAGTCACCACACAAGGAAAAGACTGAAGAGGTCAGTCTCTATGCAGTCACCACACAGGGAAAAGACTGAAGAGGTCAGTCTCTATGCAGTCACCCCCACGGGGAAAAGATGAAGAGGTCGGCCTTTGTGGGGAGTCACATGTCATGCATGCATGTGTTCCCACACCCACACTTCACACACTCACACATACACACACATGTGCTCACACACACACACACCTAACACCACATGCATTACAATTTCTAAAAACACGCACGATGCATGCATCCCAACACACACACAAAACACACACACGGGACACCACACAGACACACACACACACAACACACACACACACAATAATATCCTCCACACACCAATCATTTCTACATCCTTAACAGTTGTGGCAGCTGTGCTGGAACGAATACGAACTCGGCTTCTGTAGTGGAGGTGAGTACCCTAATCTGAAAACACAGACTGCAGTGTGCAGTTTGACTACAATGAGGCGAAAGGCGAGGGCATTTGGGGGGCATAGCGAGGCTGGGGGTGGGGGGTGGGGGTGGGGGGGGGGGGGTGATGGGGGGGGGGGGGGTGGGGGGTGGGGGGGTTTTAGCGGGGGTGGGGGTGGGGGGTGTAAGAGAATGGGATGGGAAGGCAAGGTGGGGGGAGGGGAGGAGATGGCATGCCCGGCTTCCCACTTCAAGGTCAGGAAGGGGGGGGGGGGGGGGGGGGGGGTGAGATGGCATGCCTGGCTTCCCACTTCAAGGTCAGGAAGGGGAGGGGGGGGGGGGGGGGTTTAGATGGCATGCCTGGCTTCCCACTTCAAGGCAGGAAGGGGAGGTGGGGGGGGGGGGGGGGAGATGGCATGCCTGGCTTCCCACTTCAAGGTCGGAAGGGGAGGTGGGGGGGGGGGGGGGAGATGGCATGCCTGGCTTCCTCTTCAATGTCAGTAAAGGGGAGGTGTGTGTGTGGGGGGGGGGGGGGGGGGGGGGGGGAATGGCATGCCTGGCTTCCCTCTTCAATGTCAGGAAGGGGATGGTGTGGGGGGGGGGGGGGGGGGGGGGGGATGGCATGCCTGGCTTCCCTCTTCAAGGTCAGGAAGGGGAGGGGTGTGGGGGGGGGGGGGGGTGAGATGGCATGCCTGCTTCCCACTTCAAGGTCAGGAAGGGGAGGTTGGGGGGGGGGGGGGGGGAGTGGCATGCCTGGCTTCCCTCTTCAAGGTCAGGAAGGGGAGGGGTGTGTGTGTGTGGGGGGGGGGGGGGGGGGGAGATGGCACACCTGGCTTCCCCCTTCAAGGTCGGAGGGGAGGTGGGGGGGGGGGGGGGGGGGGGTGGCATGCCTGGCTTCCTCTTCAAGGTCAGGAAGGGGAGGTGGGGGGGGGGGGGGGGGGAGATGGCATGCCTGGCTTCCCTCTCAGGTCAGGAAGGGGAGGGGGGGGGGGGGGGGGAGATGGCATGCCTGGCTTCCCCCTTCAAAGGTCAGGAAGGGGAGGTGGGGGGGGGGGGGGGGGGGGGGGGGAGATGGATGCTGGCTTCCCCCTTCAAGGTCAGGAAGGGGAGGGGTGTGTTGGGGGGGGGGGGGGGGGGGATGGTATGCCTGGCTTCCCTCTTCAAAGGTTTTTCAGGAGGGGAGGGGAGGGGTGTGTGTGTGTGTGTGGGGGGGGGAGATGGCTGCCTGGCTTCCCTCTTCAAGTCAGGAGGGGAGGTGTGTGTGTGGGGGGGGGATGGCATGCTGGTCCCTCTTCAGGTCAGGAAGGGGAGGGGTGTGGGGGGGGGGGGGGGTGAGATGGATGCTGGCTCCCACTTCAAGGTCGGAAGGGAGGTGGGGGGGGGGGGATGATGCTGGCTCCCTCTTCAGTCAGTAAGGGGAGGGGTGTGTGTGTGGGGGGGGGGAGATGGCATGCTGGCTCCTTTCATGTCAGAAGGGGAGGTGTGTGTTGTGGGGGGGGGGGGGGTGGCATGCGGCTTCCCTTCAGGTCAGGAGGGGGGGGTTGGGGGGGGGGGGGGTGAGTGGCATGCCTGGTTCCCTCAAGGTCAGGAAGGGGAGGTGGGGGGGGGGGGGGGGGGAGATGGCATGCCTGGCTTCCCTCTTAAAGGTCAGGAAGGGGAGGGGTGTGTGGGGGGGGGGGGGAGATGGCCACCTGCTTCCCTCTTCAAGGTCAGGAGGGGAGGTGGGGGGGGGGGGGGAGATGGCATGCCTGGCTTCCCTCTTCAAGGTCAGGAAGGGGAGGTGGGGGGGGGGGGGGGAAGATGGCATGCCTGGCTTCCTCTTCAAGGTCGGGAAAGGGAGGGGTGTGGGGGGGGGGGGGGGGGGAGATGCTGCCTGGCTTCCCTCTTCAAGGTCAGGAAGGGGAGGTGGGGGGGGGGGGAGATGGCATGCCTGGTTCCCCTTCAAGGTCAGGAAGGGGAGGGGTGTGTGGGGGGGGGGGGGGGGAGATGGCATGCCTGGCTTCCCTCTTCATAGGTAAGGGAAGGGTGGGTGGGGGGGGGGGGGGAGATGGCATGCCTGGCTTCCTCTTCAAGGTCAGGAAGGGGAGGGGTGTTGTGTTGTGGGGGGGGGGGGGGGGGAGTGGCATGCCTGGCTTCCTCTTCAAGGTCAGGAAGGGGAGGTGGGGTGGGGGGGGGGGGGGGAGATGGCATGCCTGGCTTCCCTCTTCAAGGTCAGGAAGGGGAGGTGTTTGTGGGGAGTGGTGTGGTTCTCTGGTGGAGGGGGGGGGGGGGGGGGCGGGATGGATGCCTGACTTCCTCTTCAAGGTCAGGAAGGGAAGGTGTGTGTGTGTGTGTGGGGGGGGGGGGGGGGGGGGGGATGGCATGCCTGGCTTCCCTCTTCAAGGTCAGGAAGGGGGGGGGTGTGTGGGGGTGGGGTTCTCTGTGGGGGGGAGGGGGGGGGGGGGGAATGGCATGCCTGGCTTCCCTCTTCAAGGTCAGGAAGGGGGGGGGTGTGTGGGGTGGGGGGGGGGGAGATGGCATGCCTGGCTTCCCTCTTCAAGGTCAGGAAGGGAAGGTGTGTGTGTGGGGGGGGGGGGGGGAGATGGCATGCCTGGCTTCCCTCTTCAAGGTCAGGAAGGGGAGGTGTGTGTGTGTGGGGAGGGGGGGGGGGGGGGAGATGGCATGCCTGGCTTCCTCTTCAAGGTCGGAAGGGGGGGGTTGTGTGTGTGTGGGGGGGGGGGGGAGATGGCATCCCTTTGGCTTCCCTCTTCAAGGTCAGGAAGGGGAGGTGTGTGTGTGGTGGGGGGGGGGGGGGGGGGGGATGGCATGCCTGGCTTCCCTCTTCAAGGTCAGGAAGGGGAGGTGTGTGTGTGTGTGTGGGGGGGGGGGGGGGGGGGATGGCATGCCTGGCTTCCCTCTCAAGGTCAGGAAGGGGAGGTGTGGTGTGTGTGGGGGGGGGGGGGGGGGGGGGGGGATGGCATGCCTGGCTTCCTCTTCAGGTCAGGAAGGGGAGGTGTGTGTGTGGGGGGGGGGGGAGATGGATGCCTGGCTTCCCTCTTCAAGGTCAGGAAGGGGGGGGTGTGTTGTGTGTGGGGGGGGGGGGGGGGGGGAGATGGCATGCCTGGCTTCCCTCTTAAAGGTCAGGAAGGGGAGGGTGTGTGTGTGGGGGGGGGGGGGGGGAGATGGCATGCCTGGCTTCCCTCTTCAAGGTCAGGAAGGGAGGGGTGTGTGTGGTGGGGGTGGGGGGGGGGGGGGGGGAGATGGCATCCCTGGGTTCCCTCTTCAAGGTCAGGAAGGGGAGGTGTGTGTGGGGTGGGGGGGGGGGGGGGATGGCATGCCTGGCTTCCCTCTTCAAGGTCAGGAAGGGGAGGTGTGTGTGTGTGTGTGGGGGGGGGGGGGGGGGGGGAGATGGCATGCCTGGCTTCCCTCTTCAAGGTCAGGAAGGGGAGGTGTGTGTGTGTGTGGGGGGGGGGGGGGGGGGGGGGGAGATGGCATGCCTGGCTTCCCTCTTCAAGGTCAGGAAGGGGAGGTGTGGTGTGTGTGGGGGGGGGGGGGGGGGGAGATGGCATGCCTGGCTTCCCTCTTCAAGGTCAGGAAGGGGAGGTGTGTGTGTGTGTGGGGGGGGGGGGGGGGGGGGGGGAGATGGCATGCCTGGTTTCCCCTCTTCAAGATCGGGAAAGGGGGAGGGTGTGTGTGTGTGGGGGGGGGGGAGATGGCATGCCTGGCTTCCCTCTTAAAGGTCAGGAAGGGGAGGTGGTGTGTGTGTGTGGGGGGGGGGGGGGGGGGAGATGGCATGCCTGGTTTCCCCTCTTCAAGGTCAGGAAGGGGAGGTGTGTGTGTGTGGGGGGGGGGGTGGGGATGGCATGCCTGGCTTCCCTCTTCAAGGTCAGGAAGGGGAGGTTGTGGGGGGGGGGGGGGGGGGAGATGGCATGCCTGGCTTCCCTCTTCAAGGTCAGGAAGGGGAGGTGTGTGTGTGTGGGGGGGGGGGGGGGGGGGGGGAGGGCATGCTGGCTTCCCTCTTCAAGGTCAGGAAGGGGAGGTGTGTGTGTGTGTGGGGGGGGGGGGGGGGGGGGGGGGGATGGCATGCCTGGCTTCCCTCTTCAAGGTCGGGAAAGGGGGAGGTGTGTGTGTGTGTGTGGGGGGGGGGGGGGGGGGGAGATGGCATGCCTGGCTTCCTCTTTCAAGGTCAGGAAGGGGAGGTGTGGTGGGTGGGGGGGGAGATGGCATGCCTGGCTTCCCTCTTCAAGGTCAGGAAAGGGGAGGTGTGGGGGGGGGGGGGGGGGGGGAGAGGGCATGCCTGGCTTCCTCTTCAAGGTCAGGGGGGAGGGGGGGGGGAGTGTGGGGTTTTGGTGGGGAGGGGGGGGGGAAGATGGCATGCCTGGCTTCCCTCTTCAAGGTCAGGAAGGGGAGGGTGTGTGTGTGTGGGGGGGGGGGGGGGGTGAGGGCATCCCTGGTTCCCTCTTCAAGGTCGGGGAAGGGGAGGTGTGTGTGTGGTGGGGGGGGGGGGGGGGGGGGAGTGCATCCCTGGCTTCCCTCTTCAGGTCAGGAAGGGGAGGTGTGTGTGTGGGGGGGGGGGGGGGGGGGGAGATGGCATGTGGTTCCTCTTCAGGTAGGAAGGGGAGGTGTGGGGGGTGGGGGGGAGTGGTCCTGGTTCCCTTTTCAAGGTCGGGAAGGGGGGTGTGGGGGGGGGGGGG
>CM031629.1:111495-215488 GCA_018398815.1 Conus ventricosus | reverse complement strand
CATCCAGGTGACCTTACATACCGGTCCTTGGCTGTGGTTGACTGTGGGTTTTGTGTGTGCCCCCTCTCGGTGGCCTTGTACCTGGTGCCTTGAGCTGCGTGTTGTGCGGCGTTTGGTTGGTGTGCACTCGTGGTTGGTTGTCCTTCTGTGTGGACCTTGCTGGGTGGTGTGTGTGCCCCCCTCATCCGGGTGACCTTGCTACCTGGGCTTACGTGTGTTTCTGTGCTGGGTTGTTGGTGTGCCCTCATCAGTGTGCTTGACCTACCTGCTGCCTCGTGAGCTTGTTGATGTGCTGGGTGTGTGGTGTGCCCCCTCCCCTGTCACGGTGACCTTACTACCTGGTCCTTGAGCTGTGTGTTGACGTGCTGGGTTGTTTGGTGTGCCGCCCATCCCAGGACCTTGCTTGACCTGGTGCCTTGGCTTGGTTGGTGTGCTGGGTTGTTGTGGTGTGCCCCCACCATCGACTTGGTGACTTGACTGGTCTTGGCTGTGTGTGACGTGCCCGGGTTTTGGGCTTGCCCTCATCCGTGACTTGTACTGTGCCTGTGTGTGTGCTGTGCCCGGTTTTGGTGCCTCGACATTCCTGGTGTTGACTGGTGCTTGGTGGTTGTTTTGTGTTCCGGTGCTTGTCTGGTGCCCTTGCGGTGACTTGCTCTGGTTGTGGTGTGCTTGCTGGTGTTGTCTGTGCCCCATCATCCAGGTGACCTTGACTCCTGGTGCCTAGCTGTGGTGACCTGTGCTGGTGTTGTGGTGTGCCTGTGCAGGTGATGTGTGCCCCATCTGGTCTGCATTGTCCGTGGCTGGGTTGTTGCTTGTGGTGCTGTGGGTGCCCCCCACGACCTTGCGTGCCTTGAGCTGTGTGTGACTGTCTGGGTTGTGTGGTGTGCCCCCCCAGGTGTTGACTCTGTGCTTACTGGGTTGGCTGGTCTTGTGGTGTTGACCTTCGTGGGTTGTTTGGGTGCCCCCAGTGACCTTTGACTACTGGTGCTTGGTGTGTGTGACTGTGCTGGGTTGTTGTGGTGTGCCCCTTCCGGTGACCTGGTATCTGTGCTTGAGCTTGGTGTTTACTTGCACTGTGTTGTGTGTGCCCCTCGTCGTGTGCCTTGTGCCTTCGGTGCCTTGGCTGTGTGTGTGTGGTTGTTGTGGTGTGCCCCCCCTGCTCCGTGACTTCCCATACCGGTGCCTTGAGCATTGTGTGCCTTCTGGGTTGATGTGTGGTTGTTGCCCCCCATCTCGGTGACCTTGACATCCTGGTGCCTTGAGCTGTGTGTTGACTGGGTGTGTGGTGCTTGGGTTGACATTCGGTGCCGTCCGTTACTGGTGCCTTGGTGGTGTTGATGTGTGGTTGTTGTGGTGTGTGGCCCCCATCATCAGGTACCTTGTACCTGGCCTTGATTGCTGTTTTGCTGGTGTTGTGTGTGCCCTTTCAGGTGCCCCCCTCATCCGGTGACCTTGAGCGTGCTTGACTGTGTGTTGTGTGTGGTGTTGTGTGCCCCCATCATCCAGGTGACCTTGAATCGTGTGTTGACTGTGTGGGTGTTGTGGGTTGTGTGTGCCCCCATCTCCTGGACCTTGACATACCTGTGCCTTGAGTGTGTGTTGACTGGCTGGGTTGTGTGGTGTGCCCCCATCCAGGGGTTACTGTGCCTTGAGCTGTGTGTGTGTGCGGGTGTTGTGGTGTGCCCCATCATCCAGGTGACCTTGACATACCTGGTGCCTTGAGCTGTGTGTTGACTGTGCTGGGTTGTTGTGGTGTGCCCCCCATCATCCAGGTGACCTTGACATACCTGGTGCCTTGAGCTGTGTGTTGACTGTGCTGGGTTGTTGTGGTGTGCCCCCCATCATCCAGGTGACCTTGACATACCTGGTGCCTTGAGCTGTGTGTTGACTGTGCTGGGTTGTTGTGGTGTGCCCCCCATCATCCAGGTGACCTTGACATACCTGGTGCCTTGAGCTGTGTGTGTGTTGACTGTGCTGTGCTCCCATCATCCAGGTGGCGTTCACGCACCTGCTGCCCAACTTCGCAGAGTGCTGGTGGGACACGCTGATCCTGGACGTTCTGCTGTGCAACGGGCTGGGCATCTGGGTGGGCATGGTCATCTGCCGCACCCTGGAGATGCAGGACTACCACTGGGAGAGCATCAAGTCAGGACCCCCAGGGGATATGGAGGGAGGGGGGGGGAGTGGCGGGGCTGGGGGGGGGGGGGAAGGAGGGGGCTGGGCATCTGGGTGGGCATGGTCGTCTGCCGCACCCTGGAGATGCAGGACTACCACTGGGAGAGCATCAAGTCAGGACCCCAGGGGATATGGAGGGGGGGGGGGGGGGGGAGTGGCGGGGCTGGGGGGGGGGAAGGAGGGGGCTGGGCATCTGGGTGGGCATGGTCGTCTGCCGCACCTGGAGATGCAGGACTACCACTGGGAGAGCATCAAGTCAGGACCCCCAGGGGATATGGGAGGGGGGGGGGGGGGGTTGGAGGGAAGGGAGGGAAGTGGCTGGGGTGGGGGGGGCTGGGCATCTGGGTGGGCATGGTCGTCTGCCGCACCCTGGAGATGCAGGACTACCACTGGGAGAGCATCAAGTCAGGGCCAGGGGCTACACACCACCATTAGGATTTGGCCACACACACCACCATTGGGTTTTGGCCACACACCACCATTGGGATTTGGCCACACACCACCCATTGGGATTGGGCCACACACCACCATTGGGATTTGGCCACACACCACCATTAGGATTTGGCCACACACCACCATTGGGGTTTGGCCACACACACCACCATTGGGATTTGGCCACACACCACCATTGGGATTTGGTCACACACCACCATTGGGATTTGGCCACACACCACCATTGGGATATGGCCACACACCACCATTAGGATTTGGCCACACACCACCATTGGGATTTGGAACTGAAACACTAATACTATAATCTATGGAAGCGTTATCAGGCCTGCCACACAATTGAACCAGCATTGAATGTGGTGGTGAAACTTGATCAGAAGAACAACTACCCTACTAATTATTTCCCTTGTTGAACCAGCATTGAATGTGGTGGTGAAACTTGATCAGAAGAACAACTACCCTACTAATTATTTCCCTTGTTGAACCAGCATTGAATGTGGTGGTGAAACTTGATCAGAAGAACAACTACCCTACTCATTATTTCCCTTGTTGAACCAGCATTGAATGTGGTGGTGAAACTTGATCAGAAGAACAACTACCCTACTCATTATTTCCCTTGTTGAACCAGCATTGAATGTGGTGGTGAAACTTGATCAGAAGAACAAAACCCTACTCATTATTTCCCTTGTTGAACCAGCATTGAATGTGGTGGTGAAACTTGATCAGAAGAACAAAACCCTACTCATTATTTCCCTTGTTGAACCAGCATTGAATGTGGTGGTGAAACTTGATCAGAAGAACAAAACCCTACTCATTATTTCCCTTGTTGAACCAGCATTGAATGTGGTGGTGAAACTTGATCAGAAGAACAAAACCCTACTCATTATTTCCCTTGTTGAACCAGCATTGATGTGTGGTGGTGAAACTTGATCAGAAGAACAAAACCCTACTCATTATTTCCCTTGTTGAACCAGCATTGAATGTGGTGGTGAAACTTGATCAGAAGAACAAAACCCTACTCATTATTTCCCTTGTTGAACCAGCATTGAATGTGGTGGTGAAACTTGATCAGAAGAACAAAACCCTACTCATTATTTCCCTTGTTGAACCAGCATTGAATGTGGTGGTGAAACTTGATCAGAAGAACAAAACCCTACTCATTATTTCCCTTGTTGAACCAGCATTGAATGTGGTGGTGAAACTTGATCAGAAGAACAAAACCCTACTCATTATTTCCCTTGTTGAACCAGCATTGAATGTGGTGGTGAAACTTGATCAGAAGAACAAAACCCTACTCATTATTTCCCTTGTTGAACCAGCATTGAATGTGGTGGTGAAACTTGATCAGAAGAACAAAACCCTACTCATTATTTCCCTTGTTGAACCAGCATTGAATGTGGTGGTGAAACTTGATCAGAAGAACAAAACCCTACTCATTATTTCCCTTGTTGAACCAGCATTGAATGTGGTGGTGAAACTTGATCAGAAGAACAAAACCCTACTCATTATTTCCCTTGTTGAACCAGCATTGAATGTGGTGGTGAAACTTGATCAGAAGAACAAAACCCTACTCATTATTTCCCTTGTTGAACCAGCATTGAATGTGGTGGGGAAACTTGATCAGAAGAACAAAACCCTACTCATTATTTCCCTTGTTGAACCAGCATTGAATGTGGTGGGGAAACTTGATCAGAAGAACAAAACCCTACTCATTATTTCCCTTGTTGAACCAGCATTGAATGTGGTGGTGAAACTTGATCAGAAGAACAAAACCCTACTCATTATTTCCTTGTTGAACCAGCATTGAATGTGGTGGTGAAACTTGATCAGAAGAACAAAACCCTACTCATTATTTCCCTTGTTGAACCAGCATTGAATGTGGTGGTGAAACTTGATCAGAAGAACAAAACCCTACTCATTATTTCCCTTGTTGAACCAGCATTGAATGTGGTGGTGAAACTTGATCAGAAGAACAAAACCCTACTCATTATTTCCCTTGTTGAACCAGCATTGAATGTGGTGGTGAAACTTGATCAGAAGAACAAAACCCTACTCATTATTTCCTTGTTGAACCAGCATTGAATGTGGTGGTGAAACTTGATCAGAAGAACAAAACCCTACTCATTATTTCCCTTGTTGAACCAGCATTGAATGTGGTGGTGAAACTTGATCAGAAGAACAAAACCCTACTCATTATTTCCCTTGTTGAACCAGCATTGAATGTGGTGGTGAAACTTGATCAGAAGAACAAAACCCTACTCATTATTTCCCTTGTTGAACCAGCATTGAATGTGGTGGTGAAACTTGATCAGAAGAACAAAACCCTACTCATTATTTCCCTTGTTGAACCAGCATTGAATGTGGTGGTGAAACTTGATCAGAAGAACAAAACCCTACTCATTATTTCCCTTGTTGAACCAGCATTGAATGTGGTGGTGAAACTTGATCAGAAGAACAAAACCCTACTCATTATTTCCCTTGTTGAACCAGCATTGAATGTGGTGGTGAAACTTGATCAGAAGAACAAAACCCTACTCATTATTTCCCTTGTTGAACCAGCATTGATGTGGTGGTGAAACTTGATCAGAAGAACAAAACCCTACTCATTATTTCCCTTGTTTGTTTTGTTTTTGTTTTTTTTTGGGGGGGAGGGGAGATCTTCACTGATGAAATCACTGTCTTCAAATTTGTGACCTTCCTCTTCATTGACAACTGATTGAAGTTGTTTGCATTGTTAGGGACATCCAGTGATTGAAGTTGTTTGCATTGTTAGGGACATCCAGTGATTGAAGATGTTGCTAGGGACATCCAGTGATTGAAGTTGTTTGCGTTGTTAGGGACATCCAGTGATTGAAGATGTTGCCAGGGACATCCAGTGATTGAAGTTGTTTGCGTTGTTAGGGACATCCAGTGATTGAAGATGTTGCCAGGGACATCCAGTGATTGAAGTGTTGTTAGGGACATCCAGTGATTGAAGATGTTGCTAGGGACATCCAGTGATTGAAGTTGATTGTGTTGTTAGGGACATCCAGTGATTGAAGTTGTTGTTAGGGACATCCACTAATTGAAGTTGTTTGTGTTGCTAGGGACATCCACTGATTGAAGTTGTTTGTGTTGCTAGGGACATCCACTAATTGAAGTTGTTTGTGTTGCTAGGGACATCCACTAATTGAAGTTGTTTGTGTTGCTAGGGACATCCACTAATTGAAGTTGTTTGTGTTGCTAGGGACATCCATTGATTGGAGTCGTTAGGGACATCCACTAATTGAAGTTGTTTGTGTTGCTAGGGACATCCATTGATTGAAGTTGTTAGGGACATCCACTAATTGAAGTTGTTTGTGTTGCTAGGGGTCATCACTAATTGAAGTTGTTTGTGTTGCTAGGGACATCCATTGATTGAAGTTGTTAGGGACATCCACTAATTGAAGTTGTTTGTGTTGCTAGGGACATCCATTGATTGAAGTTGTTAGGGACATCCACTAATTGAAGTTGTTTGTGTTGCTAGGGACATCCACAGTGCCACGGGCAAGCTTCGCAGAGCTGTGCTTCAGTTTACCCCAATCAGGTAGCGGGTGGTTCCATCATCATCATGGTCCGTTAGCAGCCCCCTCCCCCCTCCCCCCCTCCCCCCCCCCCTCCCCCCCCTCCCCCGGCCTCGTTACTTCTCATCTGTCACATAACTCTCTCATCCTTATCCGTCATCACCATGAATGTGTTTTTTTTCATTATAATTCTTCACTTGTGAATGTTTCTTTCATTATAATTCATCGCTAATGGATGTCTTCATCATTGTCAATCATCGCTAGGGAATATTTTCTTCATTATCATTCATCACTGGTAATGTTTCTTCATTCTCATTCATCACTGGTGAATGTTTTTTTCATCATTATTCATCGCTAGTGGATGTGTTCATCATTGTAGGGATGGGGGGGGGGGGGGGGGGGGGGGGGGGGGCACACTGTGTGCTTTCAGTTTGATTGATGGCTGAGGGATGGGGCTGAGGGGGGGGGGGGGGCACACTGTGTGCTTTCAGCTGGATTGATGGCTGAGGGATGGGGGGGGGGGGGGGGAACACTGTGTGCTTTCAGCTGGATTGATGGCAGAGGGATGGGGCTGGGGTGGGGGGCACACTGTGTGCTTTCAGCTGGATTGATGGCTGAGGGATGGGGCTGGGGGGGGGGGGGGGGGGGGGCACACTGTGTGCTTTCAGCTGGATTGATGGCTGAGGGATGGGGCTGGGGGGGGGGGGGGCACACTGTGTGCTTTCAGCTGGATTGATGGCTGAGGGATGGGGGGGGGGGGGGGCACACTGTGTGCTTTCAGCTGGATTGATGGCTGAGGGATGGGGCTGGGGGGGGGGGGGGGGGGGGCACACTGTGTGCTTTCAGCTGGATTGATGGCTGAGGGATGGAGGGGGGGGGGGGGCACTGTGTGCTTTCAGCTGGATTGATGGCTGAGGGATGGGGGGGGGGGGGGGGGCACTGTGTGCTTTCAGCTGGATTGATGGCTGAGGGATGGGGGGGGGGGGGGGGGGGGCACACTGTGTGCTTTCAGCTGGATTGATGGCTGAGGGATGGGGGGGGGGGGGGGGCACACTGTGTGCTTTCAGCTGGATTGATGGCTGAGGGATGGGGGGGGGGGGGGCACACTGTGTGCTTTCAGCTGGATTGATGGCTGAGGGATGGGGGGGGGGGGGGCACACTGTGTGCTTTCAGCTGGATTGATGGCTGAGGGATGGGGGGGGGGGGGGGGCACACTGTGTGCTTTCAGTTGGATTGATGGCTGAGGGATGGAGGGGGGGGGGGGGGGGCACACTGTGTGCTTTCAGTTGGATTGATGGCTGAGGGATGGAGGGGGGGGGGGGGGGGGCACACTGTGTGCTTTCAGTTGGATTGATGGCTGAGGGATGGGGGGGGGGGGGGGGGGGCACACTGTGTGCTTTCAGCTGGATTGATGGCTGAGGGATGGAGGGGGGGGGGGGCACTGTGTGCTTTCAGTTGGATTGATGGCTGAGGGATGGGGGGGGGGGGGGCACACTGTGTGCTTTCAGTTGGATTGATGGCTGAGGGATGGAGGGGGGGGGGGGGGGGGGGGCACACTGTGTGCTTTCAGTTGGATTGATGGCTGAGGGATGGAGGGGGGGGGCACACTGTGTGCTTTCAGCTGGATTGATGGCTGAGGGATGGGGCTGGGGGGGGGGGGGGGGGCACACTGTGTGCTTTCAGCTGGATTGATGGCTGAGGGATGGGGGGGGGGGGGGGGCACACTGTGTGCTTTCAGCTGGATTGATGGCTGAGGGATGGGGCTGGGGGGGGGGGGGGGGGGGGGGGGGCACACTGTGTGCTTTCAGCTGGATTGATGGCTGAGGGATGGAGGGGGGGGGGGCACTGTGTGCTTTCAGCTGGATTGATGGCTGAGGGATGGGGGGGGGGGGGCACTTTGTGCTTTCAGTGGATTGATGGCTGAGGGATGGGGGGGGGGGGGGGCACACTGTGTGCTTTCAGCTGGATTGATGGCTGAGGGATGGGGGGGGGGGGGGGCACACTGTGTGCTTTCAGCTGGATTGATGGCTGAGGGATGGGGGGGGGGGGGGGCACACTGTGTGCTTTCAGCTGGATTGATGGCTGAGGGATGGGGGGGGGGGGGGGGGGGGGCACACTGTGTGCTTTCAGCTGGATTGATGGCTGAGGGATGGGGGGGGGGGGCACACTGTGTGCTTTCAGTTGGATTGATGGCTGAGGGATGGAGGGGGGGGGGGGGCACACTGTGTGCTTTCAGTTGGATTGATGGCTGAGGGATGGGGGGGGGGGGGGGGGCAATGTTTTGTTTCAGTGGGGGTTTTGGGGGTGAGGGAAAGGGGGGGGGGGGGGGGCACTGGGGTGCTTTCAGCTGGAAATTTTTGGCTGAGGGATGGGGGGGGGGGGCACACTGTGTGCTTTCCTTGGGATTGATGGCCCGAGGGATGGGGGGGGGGGGGGGGGGACCTGTGTGCTTTCAGCGGGGGTTGATGGGCCCGAGGGATGGAAAAGGGGGGGGGGCAAATGTGTGCTTTCGTTGGATTGATGGCTGAGGGATGGGGGGGGGGGGGGGGGGGGACCCTTGGGGGTGCTTTGTGGAATTTTTTAAAGGTGAGGGTGGAGGGGGGGGGGGGGGGGGATGGTGTTTCAGTTGGATTGATGGGTGAGGGTGGGGGGGGGGGGGGGGGGGCCCCACTGTTTTGGGGTTTCAGCTGGGTTGTTGGTGAGGGATGGGGCTGGGGGGGGGGGGAGGGGGGGGGACTGTGTGCTTTAGCTGGATTGATTTGGGAGGGGGGATGGGATTGGGGGGGGGGGGGGGGGAGCACTGTGTTTCTTTCAGCTGGATTGAAAGGGGGGGGGGGGGGGGAAGGGGCCCTGTGTGCTTTTTAGCTGGTTTTATGGGGGGGTTGTGGGGGGGGGGGGCACTGTGTTTCTTTTTTAAATGGATTGGGGGGGTGGGGGGGACACTGCTTTCTGGTGGATTGGGTGGGGGGTGGGGGGGGGCCTTTTGTGCTTTCGCTGGTTTTATGGGGGTGGGGGGGAAACTGTTTTGCTTTTAAAATGGTTTTATGGTGTGTTTTGTGTGTGGGGGGGGGGGGGGGGGGGCACTGTGTGGGTTTCAGCTGGATTGATGGGGGTGGGGGGAACCCTGTTTTGCTTTCAAAAAGGGTTGAAAGGGGGGGAGGGCACTGTTTGCTTTCAAACTGGATTGGGGGGGGAGGGGGGGGGGGGGACCTGTATGTTTTTAGGGTGGATTGATTGGGGGGGGGGGGGACACTTGTGGTTTCAGGGGATTGGGGGGGGTGGGGGGGCATGTGTGTTTCAGTGGATTGGGGGGGGGGGGCGGGGCAATGGGTGGTTCGTGGTTTTTTGGGGGGGGGGGGGGGGGAAAATGTATGTTTTCAGCTGGATTGATGGGGGGGGGGGGAAGGGGAAAAATGGTGTTTAATGGGGATTATGGGGGGTGTGGACAATGTGTGATTTTAAAATGGATTGATGGGGGTGGGGGGGACAAATGTGTGCTTTTTGTGGATTTTATGGGGGGGGGGGGGGGGGGGGGGGGGGGACAATGTGTGGTTTCAGAGGATTGTTGGGGGGGGGTGGGGGGGGGCCTTGTGTGCTTTCAGTGGTTTTTTGGGGGTGGGGGGGGGACTGTGTGCTTTCAGTGGTTTTAGGGGGGTGGGGGGACACTGTGTGCTTTAAAATGGATGGATGGGGGTGGGGGGGACACTGCTTGTTTCAGCTGGAAATTTATCGGGGGGGGTGGGGGGCACTGTTGGCCCTTTTAGTGGATTGATGGGGGGGTGGGGGGGGCACTGTGTGCTTTCAGGGTGGATTTGGGGGGGTGGGGGGGCATTTGGGGCCTTTAGCTGGGGTTTATGGGGTGGGGGGGGCACGCGTGCTTTCAGCTGGATTGATGGGGGTGGGGGGGGGGCCCCTGTGTGTTTCGTGGATTTTATGGGGGTGGGGGGGGGGGGGGGACACTGTGTCTTTCAGTGGATTTAGGGGGGTGGGGGGACCTGTGTGCTTTTAGTTGGTTTGGGTGGGGGTGGGTGGACACTGTGTGCTTTCAGCTGGATTTTTTGGGGGTGGGGGGGCAATGTGTGCCCCTTCAGGGTGGATTGATGGGGGTGGGGGGGGAATGTGTGCCCTTTTTTAAAATGGATTTCGGTGCTTGGTGGCTTTCCCCACTCCAGGTCTCCCCGGGTTTTGGCCCTGCTGGGTTTATGATGTCCCTTTTGGCGGTGGGTGGTGATCGTCTTCTTTGGGAGGTGGGTGGTGTTTGGGGGGGGGCTTCTGGAAAGGGGGGTGATGATCGTTTTTCTGGCAGGTGGGTGGTGATCGTCTTCTGGAAAAGGGGGTGATGATCGTCTTTGAAGGGGGGGGAGTGGTTCCCTTTATGGCGGGGGGGGGTGGTGATCGTCTTCTGGCAGGTGGGTGGTCGGTTGCCTGCCCGTTTGTGGGCTGGTGTTGTGTGGTGTGTATGGGCTGTGTGCTTGTGTGTGTGGTGTGGGTGTGGGGTGTGTGTTTTTGTGTGGGGTGTTTGTGTAAGTGTGTGTTTTTTTTCTGTTTTGTGTATTTTTTGTCTGGGGTGTGTTTGGTTGTGTGGGGGTGTGTGTGTGTTTGTGGGGTGTGTGTGTGGTTTTGGGGCTGCTTGTTTATCTTTGTGCTTTTGGGGTGTTTGGGGGTGTGTCTTTGTGTTTGTTTGTCTGTTCTGTGGTGTTTTGGGGGTGTGCGTGTGGTGTGTGTGTGTGTTGTGTGTTTTGGGGTGTGTGTTGTGCACGGGGGCTAGTGTAAGCAGGTCCCGCCGTTTGTCTGCAAGTCCAAAATTTTTCATGGGTTTTTTGTGTGTGTTGCCGGCTTTTGGTTTTGGTGTGTGTGTATGCTGCAAAAGTGGTTTTGTAGGTCTGCCCAAATTTTTCTGTAATCGGGCATATAATTGTGTGTGTGCTGGTCTATGTTTAAAGGGCTGTTAGTTGATTTTGTGCTGGGTTTTCCATGTCTGGATTGATGTTTGGCCCCTTTTGTTGTTGGCATTACCCAAAGTGTCATCGTTTTTTCCCTGTTTTTATGGGGTTTGGGCCATGTGTTTTATTGGTTTGCCATTTTGTTTTTTGGTTTGTCCATTTGTATTTTGGTGTGTCCTGTGTTTATTGGTGTGTCCCTTGGTTTTTGGTTTGTCCAAAGTGTTTTCTTTGGGTTTGTCCAATGTTTATTGGTTTTGTCATGTGTAAAATTGGGTGTGTCCTTTTGTTAATTGGTTTTTTCCATGTGTCTATTGGTTTGTCCATGTGTATATTGGTTTGTCCCTTTTGGGGGTTTTTGATTGGTAAAAGTGTAATTGGTTTTGTCCCGGGGTTTTTTGGGTTTGTCCCCGGGGTATATTGGTTTTTTGTTTCTATTTGGGTTTTTAAAAGTGTTATTGGGGTATCTATGTGTCAATTGGGGTTTTTCCCTGTGTATATTGGGTTTTTCTATGTCTCTATTGTTTGTCCTTTGTATATTGGTTTGTGTGGAGGTTTTCGGGGTTTATGTGTATATTTTTTTTAAATCCAAAGTGTATATTGGTTTGGCCATGTGGTTTATATTCATTTGTCAAGTGTATGTTGGTTAGTCCATGGGTATGTTGGTTTGTCGAAGTGTAAATTAGTTTTTGGATGTATAATTTGGTTTGTTGATTTTGGGATGTTTGGGTTTTGGGCCTTTTTGTAGTGTCCATGTGTTTGGTGTTTGTGGCGTGATTTTTGGTCGGGGATTTGTTGTACATCGTTTTTCATTGGGTTTTAAAGCCCTTTATTTTGATTTTGTCGCCCTGTAAAACAAGACCCCTGTTTTGACACATCCCATCCCAAAAGCACAGCTTCCCCTGTCCTCAGGGGCTTTTTTGTTTTGGGGGGTGATTTCGAGTTTTTTAATGTTGGGTTATAGGGCCCCGCCCACCCCCAAAGGGGCCCCAAAACCCCGGGATGGTTTTTAGCATACCCAAAGTTTTCATGTTATAATCATATCGGGAATGTTTTCATTTTGTTGCTGGGAAGTTTTCATGTTTTTCATGGAAAGATATTTTACTTAAGTTATGTTTTAATTTTTGATGAAAAAACATTAAAATGGCCCGGGTTTTCAAGTTATCTGTTGTACTTTACATACTAAAAAAAAAAACATGTTTATTTTTCATGTTTAAAAACCCCCATTTTGTTGTTTTTTTTTGATTTCCCAAAACCAAAATTTCCCCAAAGATGTGGGGGTTTTTCCCCACCCTTTTTTAAAAATGCCCCGTTTGGTAAAATAAATTTTATGTTAAAAATTAAAATTTAAATTTTTTGTCACATCTTTTCACAGAAATGTAAACATGCACCCTTTTTGGTTTTTACATCAGACAAATACCCTTTTTCTGTGGTAGAGGGTTTTTTCCCTTAAGAACAAAAAACATAGCCTGTTAAGGTTTTTTCAGGGTTAATACAGAAAAAGCCCTTGTTTTTCATTTACACAGCGCATAGCCTCTCCCGGGGACACTCACAGCATAGCTTTCTGTATGGACAAGGCGCATTTTTTCTCTGTATTACAAAAGGCGATTTGCTTCTGTATGGCACAGGCACATAATTTCTGTATGACACACACGCCCTAGCTTTCTCCTTGGGAAAAACACAGCCTTGCTCTCTGTATGACACAGACAAATTGCCATCTGTATGGGCCAAAGGGAGAAAGCTTCTGTATGGGAAAAGGAAACATAGTCTCTGTTTTGACAAAAGGGGAGCATACTTCTATATGACAACCAGCTTTGCCTTTGTATGACCCCACAGCATTGCTCTTGTAGGACAACACGCATAGCTCCCCTCCGTGCAAACACACAGCTTATCTTATGTATGGAAAAGGGGCAAGCTTAGCCCCTCTGTATTTGACACCCCCAGATAGCCCCTTCCCTTGGGCACCCAGCTAAGCTTATGTATGACACACACAGCTTTGCCTTTTGTATGCAAGGCAGCATAGCTCTCTGTTTTGACAAAAGGGGCATAGTTTTCTGTTGACACAGGGAGATTTTCTCTGTGTGAATCACACAAACTTAAACTCTCCATGACACACACAAGCCTTTTGGGGTTTTAACAGGCAGCCCGCTTCTGTATGGGCCAGGGGCAGCCTAGCTTCTGTATGACAAAAACGCTCGCTTTTCTGTTTTGCCAGACAGCCTCGCTCTCTGGGTTTTAAAGGCAAACCCCGTATTGTATGACACAGGCAGGGCCCGCTCTCTGTATGACACACCAGCATAGCTTCTCCTTGGGCACCCGAAAAAGTTCTGTTTGCCACAGAAAGGATAGCTGGGTTTTATGACACGGAGCATAACTCCCCTTTTATTGGGCCACAAGCTATTTTTCTGTAGACACAGACAGAAAAGTTCCTTTTATGAAACATACAGCATAGCTCTCTCCCCTGAAAAAACACAGCTTATCTCTATGTATGACAAAAGACAGATTGCCTCTGTATGACACAGGGAGCTTTGCTCTTCCCTGACCCCACACAGCTTAGCTCTATGTATTTCACACACGCTTAGCTTATGTATGGACACAGGGAGCATAGCTTCTGTATGACAAAGGCGAAGTTCTCTGTATGACCCCAGGGGAGCATAGCTTTTCTGATTTACAAGGGATCTTTGCTCCTTTAAAGACAGGGCAGCTTGCTCTTGTTTTACACAGGCAAACCCAGCTCTCTGTATGGGCACTGGCCCGCCTCGCTCTTGTTTGACCAGGGGCCTGCTCTCTGTGTGAAACGACAGCCTCGCTCTTGTATTTAAAGGCAGTTCGTGTCTGTATGCCCCAGACAGCCTCGCTCTTTGGGATGACCAGGCAGCATAGCTCTCTGTTTGAAAAGGCAGGGTTAGCTTTTATGACACACACCTGCATAGCCCAACTATATGACCCCAAAAAGCATAGCTCTCGTATGACCAAAAACAGCCTCGCCCCTCTGTATGACCCACAAAAGCCTCGTTTCTTTATTTACACAGGGGAGCATAGCCCCTTTTGTTTTTCACACACGCTTAAACTTTGTTTGACCCCAAGCATTGTTTATATGACACCCCACAGCTTAGCTTCTGTATGACCCCACTCGATAGCTCTCTGTATGACCCAAAAGGGAGCCCCGCTCTCTGTATGACCAAAGGGAGCCTTGTCTCCCGTGTGGCAAAAGACAGCCCGTTCTGTATGACAAAGGGGGTGTTCCCCTGTCGTATGCACAGACAGCCTGTTTTGTATGACACGGCAGGGATTGCTTCTTAAGACACAGGCAAACTTAAAATCTCTATATGACCACAAAAGATAGTCCCCTTTTATGACACACACAGCATAGCTCTTGTATGAAAACAAAAACCCGCTCTCTGTATGAAACACACAGCCCCGCTTCTATATGACACAGGCAGCATAGCTTCTGTATGGGCCACAAAAAAACATAGCTCTCTATATGACCAAAACACAGCTTAGCTCTCTGTATGAAAACACCCCGCATAGTTTCTGTATGACCAGACAGCATAGGTTCTGTATGACACAGGCGCATAGCTCTCTGTATGACAAGACAGCATTTGCTCTCTGTAGGGACGGGAAGGGAAAAGTTCTTATGACACACAACCCATAGCTGTTGTTGACGCACCAAACATCGTCTCTGTTTTGACACCACAGATAGCTTCTCCCCTGACACAAACAGCTTTGCCTCTATGTATGCACAGAACATAGCTTTGTATGAAACCAGGCTATCTTCCATAAAAACCCCAAAAATTCCTTTGCTCTTTATGACCCCCACACAAAACTTTGTCTATGTTTGAACCCCACAGTTAGTCTCTGTAGGGGGCAAACACAGCATAGCTTTGTATGAAAAAACCAGTTAGCTCTCTGTATGACCAGGAAACATAGCTTTTCTGTATGACCAGGGAGCATAGTTTGTATGGGCACCACGCATAGCTCTTTTGACACAGGCGCAAAAGCTTCTGTTGGTCACAGGCAGCCTGCTCTCCCATGCCAAATCCCGCAGGTCTGTGCTGTTGCTGGGGTTTCAGTGTCGGGGGTTTAAAACCCTTCTTTCTGAAAACAATTTTTCCCGTGCCCCCGCCCCACGTCTAAACTTGTGAGGTGCTGGATTGTTGCGGAAACTCGGGGCCCCCAAACCCTTGGGGGGTGGCCCGACCCTTGGATGGGGTGGGTCAGCGAATTTACCTGCTTTTCTAGACTGGGGTGTTAGACTATGGCATTGGAGGGTTAGATGTAGTGTTGGGGTGGGGTTTGTGAGGGGCTTAGCAGTGGAGTGTTAGTTTAAAAATGCGTATCTGGCCCCCCCATCAGGTAGGTGGGCCCCGGGCCTTGCCCCGGGAATTTATCAGTGATGACCCGCCTTTTCTAGCTGGGGTGTTTTGACCCAAAAGGCATTGGAGTGTTAGACTATTGCATTAGGTGTTAGGCTATTGCGTTTTGGGGTGTTAGACTATAGCCCCCCCCCCCCCCCTTGGGGGTGTTTGACTTTAGCATTGGAAAAATGTTTGTAAGACTTTGGGATTTGAGTGTTAGCTATAGCATTGGGGGTGTTAGTGAGGGCTATTGCATTGGAGTTTTAGGGGTATTAAAATTGGAGTGTTAGTATGCATTAAAGTGGGTTTGCTATAGTTGGAGTGTTAGTGAGAAATTTGCATTGGAGTGTTTTGGAAGATATTGCATTTGGGGTGTTAGGGTATAGCATAGGTGTGGGGGTGTTAGGACTATAGCATTTGGGGTGTTAGTGAGGGTGTAGATTGGAGTTTAGTGGGGACTATAAAATTTGGTTTTGTTTGATTTTAGAAAAAGTGTGGGGTGTTAGACTATAGCATAGGTGTTGGGGGTGTTAGAATATTGATTGGAGTGTTAGTGAGACTATTGCATTTGGGGTGGTTTTTGGAGATAGGCTTTGGAGTGTTAGTAAGACTTTTTGTTTTGGGAAATGTTGGGGCTATAGCTTTGGGTGGTTAGTAAGACCCATAGCGTTGGGTTTTTGGACTATAGCATTGGAGTGTTTTGTAAAAATATAGGGTTGAAAAAAATTAGTCAGCTAAGGATTGGAGTGTTAGTAAGACTGTAGATTGGGTGTTAGGGGTATAGCATTGGAGTGTTAGCTTAGCATTGGGGGTTTGTTAAAACTTTAGCGTTGGGGGAAAAATTAGTCAGGGTACAGCTTTTGGGTGTTTGTCGACTGTTGATTTTGGGGGGTTTTAGTGAGAACTATTGCTTTGGGGTGTTTGTGAGAATATTGCATTGGAGTGTTTGACTATAGCTTTGGGTGTTAGTGAGGGCTTAGGATTTGGGGTGTTTGTAAGACTATAGCATTGGGGAGTGTTGGACTATTGCATTTTGGGTGTTAGTTTTTTTTTATTGGAGTGTTGTAAGATGTTGCATTGGAGTGTTTGTAAGACTGTAGCGTTGGGGGGGTGTTCGTTTGACTGTAGCATTGGGGTGTTTGTAAGACTTTATAGAATTGGGGTGTTAGACTTTTGCTTTGGGGGTTGTTGGACTATAGCTTTGGAGGGTTAGCCCATAGCATTGGAGAGTTTTGTGAGACAAAAGCTTTTGGAAATGTTGTGAGGGGCTATTTGGGATTGGGGGTGTTTGCTTAGCCTTGGAGTTTTTAGTAAGGGCTATTTCCCTTGGGGGTGTTTTGTGAGAAAATAGCATTTTGGGGTGTTTAAAACTATTTATTTTGGGTGTTTTTATTTAAAACTGTTGCATTGGAGTGTTTAGACTATAGCATTGGGTGTTTTGGCTATAGTATTGGGGGTGTTAGACTTTAGATTTTTTTGGGGTTAGTTTAAAACTTTAGCATTGGAAAGGGGTTTGACTTAGCATTGGAGTGTTAGTAAGGGCTGTAGCTTTGGGAAATGTTTAGCATAGCCCTTGGAGGGGTTAGTGGGGCTATTGCTTTTGGGGTGTTAGACTATAGCATTGGGGGTGTTTGAATTTAGCTTGGGTGCTAGTGGGGGACTATAGGGATTGGGGCTGTTGTTTAGCAAGGGTGTTTGGTTTAAAACTATTTTTCTTTTGGGGAGTCGCGTGGGCCTGCATGTTTGGATTTGGGTAAGAAATTCAGCGTAACAGCCAGTTTCTATGCCTGTGGGGTTAAATTTAAAGGTTTCCCGTGTAAACAGTTGTATTTGTGTGTTACCCGCATTTTAGGGGTAGTCACAGTTTCCCCTGTAAACAGTGTGTGTGTTTTACCGACCCGTATAGTGTAAATCAAAAGTCAATTTTGTTTTTGGTTAGTTGTGTGTGTTTTCAGGGCAGTACTTTGTTTACGCCAAGTTTTGTGTTAAAAAGCCGGGAGTGTGTGTTTCAGACAGAAATTGTGTTGTCCAGATCCCTGTTTTAAACAGCTGTAGGTTTTTTGTGTGTTACGACAGTACTAGGTTACGTCAAAGATTCCCCGTGTAAACAGCTGTTTGGGTTTTGTGTGTTTAAAACAGTTTATGTGGGACAATAAGTCCCGTGGAAACAGCTTTTAGTGTGTGTTTTTAAAACAGCACTATGGGTACATCACGGTTCCCGGGGTAAAAGTGTATGTTGTGTGGGTTACGAAAAGTACTTTGTGTACGTTTTACAGTTTCCCCGGGTAAACAGTGTAGTGTGTGTTAAAGAAAGTCTTTGTGTACATAAAAGATCAAAATTGGGGGTTTTAAAAAAACTGTTTGGTTTGGGGTTTTGTGTTTTTGGCGTATAGGGGTAAACAAAATAATGTGTAAACGTTGTTTTTTTTTTGTGTTTACGACAAATTAAAAGGGGGACATTTACTGACTTTTTGGAAACAATTTTTTGTTGTGTGTGTTACGGGGCGTACTATGTGTTTATCACGATCCCAAAGTTTGGAAAAGCTGTTTGTTTTTGTGTGGTTTTAAGGGCAAAACTATGTGTACTCCAGTCGATTTTTGTTTTAAAAATTGTTTGTTTGTGGGGTTTTTCAACTGTTTTTTGGGTTTAAAAAACGATCAAAGTGTAAACAAATTGGGTTTTTGGGGGGTGTTACAAGACAGACTATGTGTGCATCAAAGATAAATGTGTAAACAGCTGTATGTTGTGTGTGTTACAGACATACTAGGGGTACTTAAAAAGTTCCCTGTGTAAAAGCTGTTTGTTGTGTGTTTTTTTGACAGTTTTTGTGTATGTTAACCCGATCCCTACCGTAAACAGTTGTATGTTTGGGGTGTGTTACAGGGCAGTACTATGTGTACGTCACAAATTTAATTTTGTTTCCGCGTTTGTTGGGTGTTTTAGACGTACTATGGGTATGTTTCGATCCCTGAAAAAACAGTTGTATGTTGGGTGGGTTACAGCAAGGGACTATGTGTACGTTCCCGATCAAAGTGTTAAAAAGCTGTAGGGTTTTTGTGTGTTACAAAACGTAATTTGTGTACCCTTTACAGATCCCCGTTTGGGAAACAGTTTTTTGTTGTGTGTGTTACAGGGCAGTACTTTTTTGTAGTCACTGTTTCCCTTTTTGTAAACAGTGTAGTGTGTTTTTACAGGCAGTACTATGGTTTCATACAGTTCCCAAAGTTAAACAGCTGTAAAGTTGTGTGTGTTAACCGGGCGTAATTGGGGTACATCCAAAAATCAATTTTGTTAAAAAGCTGTAAAGGTTTTGTGTGTTACAGAAGTACTATGTGTACATCCCCAGATCAATGTGGGGAAAAAAGTGTATGTTGTGTGTGTTAAAGACAGTACTATGGGGTACGTTTAAGATCAATTTTGTAAAAAGCTGTATGTTTGTGTGTTTTCAGACGTTTCTTGTGTACTCACAGATCCCCCCTGTAAAAAGCTGTATGTTGTAGGTTTCTGGGCGTACTTGTGTACGGCACGATCCCCCCTGGGGAAAAGCTGTATGGTTTTGTGTTTCAGACGTTTTTTACTTGTGTACTTACAGATCAATGTGTAAACAAACTGAAAGTTGTGTGTTTTCAGAAATACTATGGGGTTCGTTTCCCGATCCCCCTGGGAAAAAGGTCGGGGACCAGTCCCTGGGGTATTGTGTGAGTTTTAAAAATTTTTTTGTCTGTTTTTGTTGTCCCCTCTCTCTCTCTCTCTCTCTCTCTTCTCTCCTCCCCCCTCCTTTTCTCTCTCTCTCCCTCCCTCCCTCTCTCTTTTTTTTTTTTTTTTTTTTTTTTACTCATCTCTATGTTTTTTTATTTTGCTGCTCCTTGGATTCTCTGTCTTCTGTTTGTCTGTAATTTTTCTGCCCGTAGTCTCTCTCTCTCTCTTTCTCTCTCTCTCCTCTTTCTTCTCTCTCTCTCTCTCTCTTCCCCTCTTCTCTCTCTCTCCCTCTCTTCTCTTTCCCCTTTTATTCCCCTGTCTCTTCTCTCCATCTCTTTTCTCTCTTCTTTCTCCCCTCTCTCTCTCCCCTTTTCCCCTCTCTATCTCTCCTCTCTCTCAATTTAAACTTTTGTGATGTTGGAGTTTGGGAAAAATTTTTTCGCAAATTGGGAGTGGGGTTTATCCGGGGCCATTTTTTATTTTGGTTTTTTTTCAAAAGGGTTTTTGTAGGTGTTTTTTCCCTGGGCTGCTTTATTGTATTTTTCTTCCCTTTTTCTCTGCCTTTCTTGGGCCGTCGGTCAGTCGGTCGGTCAGTTTGGTCGGTTTCTTCCCCTTTTCTCTCTCCTCTCTCTTCTCTCTCCTCTCTCTCTCTCCTCCCCTTGGGCCCTTTATCATTTTTTTTCCCTTTTTGTGGGTTTTGTTGGTGGGGGGTGGTGTTCACTGGTTTTTTTTCTTCTTTTTTGTCAAAAGGGTTTCCCTTTTCAAGGGAAAAGGGTTTCCCTTTTTTATGTAAATTTTTTTTTGGGTTTGCCCTTTTTTTTATATCGATTTTTTTTTTTTTTTTTTTGGCCCCGAGGGCTGGATGTAAAAAAATTTTTCATGCTTTAAACCACTTTCCCCTTAAAATAAATTTTGTTGGGGCTTCCTTCGTTCTCTCTCTTCTTTCCTCCCCCTTTCCCCCTCGATTTTCTTTGCTCCCTTTTTCCCTCCTCCCTCTCTCTGTCTTTTCTTGTCTCTTTTCTCTCTCTTCTCCTTCCCCCTCTCCCTTTTCGCTCTCTCCTTTTCCCCCCCATCTGTCCCCTCTCTTTTCCCCCTTCTCTTTTCTCTCTTCTTTATTTCCCCCCTTTTCTCCCCCCCTCTGTCTCTATCTCTCTCCCTCCTCTCTCCCTCTCCCCTTTTCATCCTCCGCTTCTCTTTCCCCCATTAAACTGTCCCTTTTCTCTCTCTCTTCCCCCCTCCCTCCCTCTCTTTTTCTCTCTCGCTTCCCTCCCCCCCCTTCTGTTTGTTTTGTCTCTTCTCTCTCTCCTTTTCTCTCTCTCTCTCTCTCTCCTTCCCACTTCCCTCCGCTTTTTTCTTCCCCCTTTCTGTCCCCTTCTCTTTCCCTCTCTCTTCTCCCCCCCTTCCCTTTTTCTATCTCTCTCTTTTCTCTTCTCTCTCTCTCTCTTTCTCTTTTTCTTCCAGTCCCCCTGTCTCTCTCCCCTCATGTCACTCTTTGTCTGTCTCTTTTCTTCTCTCTCTCTCCCCTCTCCTCTCATCATTTTCTCCCCTTTTCTCTCTCTCTCCTCTCTCTCCTCAAATCCCCCTGTCTTCTTCTCATGCTACTCTTTATTGTTTTTGTCTTTTCTCTCTCTCTCTTTTCTCTTTTCTCTTTCCCCTCTCTTTTCTCCCTCTCCCCCCCTTCTCTTTCTTCTCCTGTAATCACACTCCCCAATTTCCCCCCAAACTCCCTTCCCCCTTTCCCCCCCTCCCATTCAATGTGTGGGGTTGGGGTGGGAAGGGGGGGGGGTTTTAAAAAGGGGTTGGGAAACCCCCCCCCCCCCCCCCCCTTTTTTTAAAACCCCCCCCCCCCCCCCCCCCCCCCCCCCCCCCAACCCCCCCCCCCCCCCCCACCCCCCCCCCCCCCCCCCCCCCCCCCCCCCCCCCCCCCCCCCCCCCCCCCCCCCCCCCCCCCCCCCCCCCCCCCCCCCGGCTGCTGGGGTGAGGGAAAAATTTTTGTTATTGTTGTTGTGGGCAGGGGCCCTTCCCCGGGTTATAGAGGGCCCTCTCGCATCCGTTCGGGCGCAGATGTTAAGGACACGGTCATCACCAAAGTCCTCATTTGGGCCCCATTTATTCAGGTGGGGTTTGGGGGGGGGTGGGGGGGATCCCCCGGAGGGGGGGGGGGGGCCCCCTGGGTTTCTGCCTGGTGCCTGCCCGTCTGCCCGGGGTCTGTCTCTTTTCTGTTTCCCCTTCTTGTCTGTCTTCGTTTTTCTCCCCCTCCCCCTCTCTCTCTCTTGTCTTGTTTGTCAGTTGTCCGTCTTGTCTCTCTCTCTTGTCAGTCTGGGCTGTCTGTCTTCCCCTTTTGTCTGTCTGTCTCCCTCTCTGCTCTCTGTTGTCTGTCTCCCCTCTCTGTCTCGATTTCCTCTTCTCTGTTTTTTCTCTCTCTCTGTCTTTCTCTCTGTCTCTGTCTCTGTCTGTCGTTGTCCTTTTTGTCTCTTCTCTTGTCAGTCTGTCTTTCTGTTCCCTTTCCCCTCTTTTCTGTCTGTTCCTTCTCTCTTGTTCGATTTCCCTCTCCTTTATTTTGGGTTTGATGCCTCTCTTCTGGCTCTCTCTCTCTGCGTCTCTCTCTCTCTCTCTCTCTCTCTCTCTTCTCTCCTTCTCTCTCTTTCTCTTTTCTCTTATAGTGAGAGATGTTGGAAAGTTTGTAAATTATGCTTTACGTTGTAGAGAGGAACAGTTGTAACGAAGTGTTATCAGGCATGAAATTCGTCCGCCTAAGGCGGATTTTCCGCCCATTTTTTTCAACTGCGCCGCCCCCCCCAAAAAGTGCCGCCCTCCAAAAAAAATCCTGAAATAAAGTTTCGTTCGATGCTATTCCCATTTGGACAATTTGTTATTCTCAAAAGAGTCAACCGGTCACTTCCGCCGTCAATCAACATCCGGTCTTTTCGCGCCTGTCGAACGTCGGACATCGTTAAATTGGTGAAGTTTGTCAAGCGCGTCGCGATTTCACGGCAAAAAAAAAAAGGGATGAGAAACGATTGGAGGTGGGGCTGGCTAGACCAGGAAGTGGACGATGTTCGAGTTGGCGATGTGTTTCGCAAATTAGACGAAAAAGGCGCTGCATTTTGTGTTCCATGTGGAAAGATTGACTGACTGAATCAATGTTGTATGACTGACTGAATCAATGTTGTATGACTGACTGAATCAATGTTGTATGACTGACTGAATCAATGTTGTGATGAAGGCTGCCTCATTGTTTTGAGTGAATGAGTCAGTATGCACATATAAAAGTATATTATACATGGGTGAAACTTCTTCCGTCTGGGGACGGAATCCGTTTTATGAAATTATTCGAGACGGAATTTTCCATTTTTCCTAAATCTGGAAAGAAAAAAAAAAGATTTTCAAAACAGTCTCTAAAATTGTGCAAATTACGTATTGAGTGCATCTTGCCATAAAACGGAAGTGCCGATTCGGTAGTACTCTTTATTTTAGGGAACAAAGATAAAGCACCATTTGCCGAAATCTAGATTTCAAGTTTGGAGTTCGTTGGAAACCGTGAGAGTGTCTTATCTTAAAGAAGGTGATTCTGTTGAAGAGATCAACGCTGGCTTTACTAATAAGTGGTGATGGGCTTGGCTGAACGAAATAGATGATGAAAAACGACACCATCGTGTTTGGTGTTTGAAAATGAACAAACCTGGTGTAGCGTTTTGCCGCGTGTGCAACTCAGACCTCAAGTATGGATCCAATGGAAAATCTCGGCTAGCAAAGCATGTCAACCAGCCGCCGTGGCGAAGTGGTTAGCGTCGCGGACTCCCGGCTGGGAGGTCGTGGGTTTGAATCCCATCAGAGTCATGTGGGTTTTTCTGCCCCGACCGGCTCCTACCCAGAGTTGAGTTTGCTGCGGACTCAGTTGGGAAGACTGGGACCACACAGTCGAGTTTCATCCACTTAATGGATGCGTTTCTGAGAGTGTTGCTCAAATTTCCTGACCAACACTGCAGGTGCCTGTATCTCTCGGGCCTGGTTGACGCCAGGATATATTATGAAAGGAAGCGTAGAGTACAGCCCTGTCATGTAGTCTCAGACCGAAATGGAAATCCGTAGCATCATCTTAATCATCCTCATTCTCATCGATCAGCATTAAAAAAAAATGTCTCAAATTCTGTGGCCCTTCATGCCCTGCTCTCATGGTGACCTCAGTTTCGATGTCCTCTCCACGTCTGTGGCCTTGGTTTGGTTCCGTCGGGGTCACCGGTATCGGCGAGTCCATGGGGG
Organism: Conus ventricosus; assembly: GCA_018398815.1. Lineage (NCBI taxonomy): Eukaryota > Metazoa > Mollusca > Gastropoda > Neogastropoda > Conidae > Conus > Conus ventricosus. The sequence goes on along the minus strand of CM031629.1, from coordinate 192,060 downwards.
CTGTCGTTGGACGGACGTGGTGGCGCCCTCCGGAGGGAGAGCTCACTCGCGCCGGCTCCGCAACTAAGCAGTTATTGTCATCAGTAGGGGGCTTAGTAGGTGGTGTCCTGCATATGTTAGATCAGAACAGGCGCCACTGAACACCACCGAAGTGACTCGGCAGCAGTGCAGTGTCTCCTCCGGTGGGTTGCCTCTTGACGACTTGACATTGACTGCTCCCTGTGGATTGTCGGTGCCGGGGCTGCGGCGGGGCTGACCAGGCTGTGGCTGTGGACGGGGTGTCGGAATGAGCGGCGTCGGTGCACTGCCTCTGAGGTGGCGCAGAGGTTGGGACAGCAAAAAAAAAAAAAAAAAAAAAAAAAAAAAGCATGTCAGAAGTCCGGCCCATATTAAAAGCACGAAGGTGAGAATTTCAGTAAAATCTTTTTCAGCAGCCCTCCATCCCTGCCCCCCCCCACCCCCCCCCCCCCCCCCCCCCCCCCCCCCCCCCCCCCAGTGACACTCACACACGCACTCATACACACACACACACACACACACACACACACACACACACACACACACACACACACACACACACACAAATGAATGCAAGGCACACAGAGAGAGAGAGAGAGAGAGAGAGAGACATAATAGTATGAAAAAATATTTAAAGAAAGAAAAAAAAAATGAAAGAAAAATAAATATAAGGGTTAGTTGTCTGGAAAAAGGGTGGGGAAACTATTAAAGGTTCTATTTCTCCATGTAATAAAATGGGTTAGTTTTGGAAGTACAGTGGAAACTCTCTATTAAGACCTTAGAAAATGCACAGAGTTGTGATCTTGATACCCTTACTGCCCATCTATGTCCAAGGCACCAACCAAGCTGTTTTTGGGGGAGTAAGTATTTTTCTTTCTTTTTTTTTTAGAATTCAAAATGACGACTTTTGTTTACATATAAGCAATAAATATGTGTTTTAAACAAGGCCTCGGTTCCAAATTTCCTTTCATCAGAGGCCAAGAAAACTGTCTGAATTTTTCAAAATATTAATTTTGGCCCCTGGACCTCGACCTTTCAGTTTTTCAATTTTTTTCCCAGTTTCACCCAAGATCTTTTGAAGTCTTATTTTCATTACTGAAAACATGAAAATGTGGCTTATTTGCCCTTCTTAACAGCGCTGAAATAGGGGTTTATTTGCAGTTTTAGGCCTTTTATTTCATAAAAAAGCTTCAGCTTCAGGGGGCTCTGCCCCTGACCCCCGCCGGGCCATTGCCCCTGGGCCCCACGGGGGGCCTACGGCGGCCCCCTGACCCCCGCCAAATTTTCAGTGTTTTTTACTGCTGGTCACTTTCATGCCTGGTTATCAACCTAAGTTTGTTACTTTTGTTGTCACCAGTGAGCATCCTTCTTTTTGAACATGTTTCTATAGATATGAATCATTCATTTTCAGTAGCAAAAGATAAATCATTCATTTTCAGTAGCAAGAGATAAATCATTCCTTTTCAGTAGCAAGAGATAAATCATTCATTTTCAATAGCAAGATAAATCATTCATTTTCAATAGCATAAACAATGTCATGTTACGTGTCTCATGTGGATAGGCTGGAGGCCTCACATTAAAGTCACGAGTCTCTCTCTCTCTCTCTCTCTCTCTCTCTCTCTCTCTCTCTCTCTCTCTCTCAGAAGGCGGGGTTTTTTTTTCTTCTTGTCAGGGGAAGAGTCTGACTGTTGTCATCAATCTGGCAGCAGTTCCAGACCCTGTTCACACACCCTCCTCGCCAGTTCCGTGCCCTTTGTGGCTGAATAACATCACCCTACTCAAAGAAAAAAGGAGAAAAAAAAACTTCTAGAATACGGCTGTAGTGATTCCCCTAGGCTTTCATCTGTCAAACGATTTGTACCAAGGACGGTGGAGGTAGTATCAGGGATGAGAACAGCTCCGCCGTTCTCCGCCGTTCCGCCGTCTTTTTAAAAGATCTCCGCCGTTCGAAAAAATCTCCGCCGAAAAAATAAAAAAGCTATCGCGATTTTTTTGCTCCCAATCTCGGCGAGACGCCTCCGGCGAGATTCCCAAATGGGCTGGTTTTTACTTGGTTGACTCGGCCAACCACTGCACATCCGCTTACAGCGCCGATCGACCGAGTGTCATTTGTGAGTCATGGCGTCGAACGAAATCGCAAAAAAAAGGAAAAAGTATCCCAACCGTTGGAAAGAAAACTGGCTCGAGGAAGAGGTGTGTGGGAGTAGAGTTGGAGATAGCATATGCAAAAGCAGTGAAGAGCAGGCGTTATGTGTTGCTTGCAACAAGAAAATCAGCTTCGGAAGTCGTGGCTTCATTACGATTGCTGGTGTTAAATTAGTGTTGATTTTGACTAAGAATAGCATTAGTTAGTATTAAAAAAAAGAGTTCAATGAGAGGTGTTAATTTTGGACTAAGACTCAATTGAAAGACTTCATTCAGTGGTGTAGGTGTTTCACAGATCGTATGAGGCCTACACTACAGATCAACCTCTTGAGAACTGTAAATAAAGAAGTATCGAAAGACAAATGCCAGCATAGAGTGTGATATTCTACCAAGGACACACTGAAGCAGAAAAGAAAAAAAGGCCTACTTCTACTACTACTAGCAGGTAAGGCCAAATTGTTTTTGTATTTATGTGCCTTTTGTGAAAAACTGAAATATAGTTTAGTTTTAATAGTAATGCCTTGTGTGAAATGTGATTTTAATAACAGAATGTAGATAAATTTAGTTCAATTTAGATAAGGGCTAGAAACATATTTTGATGGTTTTAAATGTGGATTTTTCTTGTTTATATATTAAAAATGCTTCAGCTTCAGGGGGCGCTGCCCCCTGACCCCCGCAGGGGCGTTGCCCCTTGACCCCACTGGGGGCTCTGCCCCAGACCCCCAACAGAAAAATCTCCTCTGCTTTTTTAAAATCTGTTCTCATCCCTGAGTATCTCATTTTTTATGACTAGCATCAGGCTCAAGATGGTTTTTGGGGGGGTTTTTTTTGCCCCCTTTATTTGGTGGGCGCCTCTGTTCATGTTGACGGGCTTTATAGTATGCATATGCATTGCATTACTGATGCATATGCCTGGCATTACTGATGCATATGCATGGCATTATTGATGCATATGCATGGCATTACTGATGCATATGCATGGCATTACTGATGCATATGCATGGCATTAGTGCGTGCATCGTAGGATGGACAAACAGGCGCATGATGGAGTATAACTTGGGATTCCTACATTGGGAAACCTGTTGTTTACTTGACAAAGGCACATGATAGATAATAACTTGGAATTCATACATTCGGAATTCCCTGAAGTTGGAGTATGGCTGCCTTAACGGCGGGATAAAAAAAATGGTCATACACACAAAACTCCACTTATTTTGTTGGGTAGATGGGATTAATCCTTGCCAGTCTATACAGGGAGTTTCCGCAGGAGTTTCAGCCAGTCTATACAGGGAGTTTCCACAGGAGTTTCAGCCAGTCTATACAGGGGGTTTCCACAGGAGTTTCAGCCAGTCTATACAGGGAGTTTCCACAGGAGTTTCAGCCAGTCTATACAGGGAGTTTCCACAGGAGTTTCAGCCAGTCTATACAGGGAGTTTCCACAGGAGTTTCAGCCAGTCTATACAGGGGGTTTCCACAGGAGTTTCAGCCAGTCTATACAGGGAGTTTCCACAGGAGTTTCAGCCAGTCTATACAGGGGGTTTCCACAGGAGTTTCAGCCAGTCTATACAGGGAGTTTCCACAGAAGTTTCAGCCAGTCTATACAGGGGGTTTCCACAGGAGTTTCAGCCAGTCTATACAGGGAGTTTCCACAGGAGTTTCAGCCAGTCTATACAGGGGGTTTCCACAGGAGTTTCAGCCAGTCTATACAGGGGGTTTCCACAGGAGTTTCAGCCAGTCTATACAGGGGGTTTCCACAGGAGTTTCAGCCAGTCTATACAGGGAGTTTCCACAGGAGTTTCAGCCAGTCTATACAGGGAGTTTCCACAGGAGTTTCAGCCAGTCTATACAGGGGTTTCCACAGGAGTTTCAGCCAGTCTATACAGGGGGTTTCCACAGGAGTTTCAGCCAGTCTATACAGGGGGTTTCCACAGGAGTTTCAGCCAGTCTATACAGGGGGTTTCCACAGGAGTTTCAGCCAGTCTGTAAAGGGAGTTTCCACAGGAGTTTCAGCCAGTCTATACAGGGAGTTTCCACAGGAATTTCAGCCAGTCTATACAGGGAGTTTCCACAGGAGTTTCAGCCAGTCTATACAGGGAGTTTCCACAGGAGTTTCAGCCAGTCTATACAGGGAGTTTCCACAGGAGTTTCAGCCAGTCTATACAGGGAGTTTCCACAGGAGTTTCAGCCAGTCTATACAGGGGGTTTCCACAGGAGTTTCAGCCAGTCTATACAGGGAGTTTCCACAGGAGTTTCAACCAGTCTATACAGGGAGTTTCCACAGGAGTTTCAGCCAGTCTATACAGGGAGTTTCCACAGGAGTTTCAGCCAGTCTATACAGGGGGTTTCCACAGGAGTTTCAGCCAGTCTATACAGGGGGTTTCCACAGGAGTTTCAGCCAGTCTATACAGGGAGTGTCCACAGGAGTTTCAGCCAGTCTATACAGGGAGTTTCCACAGGAGTTTCAGCCAGTCTATACAGGGAGTGTCCACAGGAGTTTCAGCCAGTCTATACAGGGGTGTCCACAGGAGTTTCAGCCTGCATATGCAAAAAAAAAAAGAGAGATACATTATGAAACGTGTTGTTAATTGACAAAGGCACTTGATAGATTATAACTTTACATTCATACATTCAGAAGCCTGTTGTTAATTGACAAAGGCACATGATAGATTATAACTTTACATTCATACATTCAGAAGCCTGTTGTTACTTGACAAAGGCACTTGATAGATTATAACTTTACATTCATACATTCAGAAGCCTGTTGTTAATTGACAGAGGCACTTGATAGATTATAACTTTACATTCATACATTCAGAAGCCTGTTGTTAATTGACAGAGGCACATGATAGATTATAACTTGGGATTCCTACATTCGGAAACCTGTTGGTTACTTGATAAAGGCACATGATAGATTATAACTTGGGATTTATACATTCAGAAACCTGTTGGTTACTTGATAAAGGCACATGATAGATTATAACTTGGGATTCCTACATTCGGAAACCTGTTGGTTACTTGATAAAGGCACATGATACATTATAACTTGGGATTCCTACATTCGGAAACCTGTTGGTTACTTGATAAAGGCACATGATACATTATAACTTGGGATTTATGCATTCAGAAACCTGTTGGTTACTTGATAAAGGCACATGATAGATTATAATTTGGGATTTATACATTCAGAAACCTGTTGGTTACTTGATAAAGGCACATGATAGATTATAACTTGGGATTTATACATTCAAAAACCTGTTGGTTACTTGATAAAGGCACATGATACATTATAACTTGGGATTTATACATTCGGAAACCTGTTGGTTACTTGATAAAGGCACATGATAGATTATAACTTGGGATTTATACATTCAGAAACCTGTTGGTTACTTGATAAAGGCACATGATACATTATAACTTGGGATTTATACATTCAGAAACCTGTTGGTTACTTGATAAAGGCACATGCTAGATTATAATTTGGGATTTATACATTCAGAAACCTGTTAGGTTACTTGATAAAGGCACATGATAGATTATAACTTGGGATTTATACATTCAGAAACCTGTTGGTTACTTGATAAAGGCACATGATAGATTATAACTTGGGATTTATACATTCGGAAACCTGTTGGTTACTTGATAAAGGCACATGATAGAATATAACTTGGGATTTATACATTCGGAAACCTGTTGGTTACTTGATAAAGGCACATGATAGAATATAACTTGGGATTTATACATTCGGAAACCTGTTGGTTACTTGATAAAGGCACATGATACATTATAACTTGGGATTTATACATTCAGAAACCTGTTGGTTACTTGATAAAGGCACATGATAGATTATAACTTGGGATTTATACATTCGGAAACCTGTTGGTTACTTGATAAAGGCACATGATAGATTATAACTTGGGATTTATACATTCGGAAACCTGTTGGTTACTTGATAAAGGCACATGATAGATTATAACTTGGGATTTATACATTCGGAAACCTGTTGGTTACTTGATAAAGGCACATGATAGATTATAACTTGGGATTTATACATTCGGAAACCTTTGGTTACTTGATAAAGGCACATGATAGATTATAACTTGGGATTTATACATTCGGAAACCTGTTGGTTACTTGATAAAGGCACATGATAGATTATAACTTGGGATTTATACATTCGGAAACCTGTTGGTTACTTGACAAAGGCACATGATAGATTATAACTTGGGATTTATACATTCAGAAACCTGTTGGTTACTTGACAAAGGCACATGATAGATTATAACTTGGGATTTATACATTCAGAAACCTGTTGGTTACTTGACAAAGGCACATGATAGATTATAACTTGGGATTTATACATTCGGAAACCTATTGGTTACTTGATAAAGGCACATGATAGATTATAACTTGGGATTTATACATTCACAGAACCCCTTGTTATTTGACAAAGGCACAGGATGGATTATAACTTGGGATTCCTACATTGGGAAATCTATTGGTTACTTGACAAAGGCACAGGATGGATTATAACTTGGGATTCCTACATTGGGAAATCTGTTGGTTACTTGACAAAGGCACAGGATGGATTATAACTTGGGATTCCTACATTGGGAAATCTGTTGGTTACTTGACAAAGGCACAGGATGGATTATAACTTGGGATTCCTACATTGGGAAATCTGTTGGTTACTTGACAAAGGCACAGGATGGATTATAACTTGGGATTCCTACATTGGGAAATCTGTTGGTTACTTGACAAAGGCACATGATAGATTATAACTTGGGATTCATATATTTGGAAACCTGTTGTTCCATTTTTTCTTCTTCTGGGAATTAAAAGCAGTTTATATAACTGACAAAGTCTAATAATTGGAAAATCAGTAAAGAAACGGTATCGTGTGTGTTCATGTATGTGTATGTGTGTGTGTGTTTGTGTGTGTGTGTGTGTGTGTGTGTGTGTGTGTGTGTGTGTGTGTTTGTGTGTGTGTATGTGTGTGTGTGTGTGTGTGTGTGTGTGTGTGTGTGTGTATGTGTGTGTGTGTGTGTGTGTGTGTGTGTATGTGTGTGTGTGTGTGTGTGTGTGTGTGTGTAAAAGTAAGCGTAAACAAAGTAAACCCGTCCTTTCTTTCTCCATGTAGTATCGCCCCCTCTGGACATGTGTGACCATGACGACGTCATCGTTTTTATCATTTTCATCCTGTCTATGTGGTATCCTATCATTAAATCATTGATTTATCACTGTTTGACCATCACTATTTTACCTTGGTTTTACTGTCGCTTTATTGTGATGATATGGTTCTGTTGTTTTGTAAACATTGGGATTTTTTGCTATATTATGACTGTTTTTTTTTTTGGGGGGGGGGTTCTTTTTACGATTTTATCATTAATTTATCAGCATTGTATCTTTGTTTCAACTATCATGATATTGTTTTTTCACTATCGTGTAATTTATCATTTCTTTTTTCACTATCTTCTCTTGCATGATGTGAGACACAAACATTGTACAGCAGAGTCCATGAAAACCCTGTTCAGAGATGTCCCACCTGACGTGATCTTAATTGAGTTTCTGAAGGAGATTAGCATTTTTCATCTAATCTAAGATTTTATGGAAGAAAGTTTTTTTTAACAAAGTTTCTGGTATGTTTTTAGAAGATGTATTTTAAAGATGGCACATAAGACCGTATGGCGAAAGCTTGGCTGTGTCTGGAGTGGCACTGTCTTCATCTGTCCGTGGGCAGGGGTGGTTGGGTTGTGGGGTGTGCTCGGCAGCTGGAGGGTGGTGTTTTTCGCCAGTGGGCTCTGCAGTCATGAAATACGGGCTGGTACACCCATGGGGATGCTACTTTAAGGCTGTTATGAGCTGCATCCTGTAGTCTAATTTACCTCTGTTCAGGAGCAGTTATGTCCCTTGATATCTTAATGGAGTGTCCTGCGTGTGCCTGTACCCATCGTCAACACAGCGCAGGCCTCCAAGGGTGGTACAGGACTGCTCTAAAGGCGGGTGAAGACAGTGCTTCTCTGGGTCCTCCCCAGCACCTTCGGGTGTTTCTTTTTCTTCTTTGCCTTAACTAGGCTGACCCTGGAGAAAGGTCCAGTGACGGTGAGGAAAGACCCACTGACCACAGGGAAAGTCCTGTTGACAGTGGGGAAAGACTACAACTTTGGATTCTCTCTTTAGGGCACATAAGACTGTATGGCAAAAGCTTGGCTGTGTCTGGAGTGGCACTGTCTTCATCTGTCCGTGGGCAGGGGTGGTTGGGTCTGTGGGGTGTGCTCGGCAGCTGGAGGGTGGTGTTTTTCGCCGGTGGGCTCTGCAGTCATGAAATACGGGCTGGTACACCCATGGGGGATGCTACTTTAAGGCTGTTATGAGCTGCATCCTGTAGTCTAATTTACCTCTGTTCAGGAGCAGTTATGTCCCTTGATATCTTAATGGAGTGTCCTGCGTGTGCCTGTACCATCGTCAACACAGCGCAGGCCTCCAAGGGTGGTACAGGACTGCTCTAAAGGCGGGTGAAGACATTGCTTCTCTGGGTCCTCCCCCGCACCTTCGGGTGTTTCTTTTTCTTCTTTGCCTTAACTAGGCTGACCCTGGAGAAAGGTCCAGTGACGGTGAGGAAAGACCCACTGACCACAGGGAAAGTCCTGTTGACAGTGGGAAAGACTACAACTTTGGATTCTCTCTTGAGGGCACATAAGACTGTATGGCAAAAGCTTGGCTGTGTCTGGAGTGGCACTGTCTTCATCTGTCCGTGGGCAGGGGTGGTTGGGTCTGTGGGGTGTGCTCGGCAGCTGGAGGGTGGTGTTTTTCGCCGGTGGGCTCTGCAGTCATGAAATACGGGCTGGTACACCCATGGGGATGCTACTTTAAGGCTGTTATGAGCTGCATCCTGTAGTCTAATTTACCTCTGTTCAGGAGCAGTTATGTCCTTGATATCTTAATGGAGTGTCCTGCGCGTGCCTGTACCCATCGTCAACACAGCGCAGGCCTCAAGGGTGGTACAGGACTGCTCTAAAGGCGGGTGAAGACAGTGCTTCTCTGGGTCCTCCCCAGCACCTTCGGGTGTTTCTTTTTCTTTTCTGGGATTTTTTTGTTATATTATGACTGTTTTTAGGGGGGGGGGGGGGGGGGGGGGGGGTTCTTTTTTACGATTTTATCATTAATTTATCAGCATTGTATCTTTGTTTCAACTATCATGATATTGTTTTTTCACTATCGTGTAATTTATCATTTCTTTTTTCACTATCTTCTCTTGCATGATGTGAGACACAAACATTGTACAGCAGAGTCCATGAAAACCCTGTTCAGAGATGTCCCACCTGACGTGATCTTAATTGAGTTTCTGAAGGAGATTAGCATTTTTCATCTGATCTAAGATTTTATGGAAGGAAGTTTTTTTTAACAAAGTTTCTGGTATGTTTTTAGAAGATGTATTTTAAAGATATGTGTGAAAGGTTTTCATTCTTTTTTTTTGGGGGGGGGATGACTTGTGAGTTGATTTTAACGTGGTGACAGCCCTGATATGGCCCTTTGCGGTCGGCTGGGCTATAAGCAACATTACCTTACCTCCTTACAGTTTTATCACTTTTTTTGTTTGTTTTCTTTGGTTTTTGCTTTTGTTTTGTTTTGTGTTGTTTTTCTTTTGTTGTTTTGTGTGGTTTTTTCTATCGCACATGTCTCATTGTTTTTGATCATTCATTTCATCATCATAGTTCAGCCATTTCTCTCCTCCCATCTCTGTCTGGTGTGCAGATGTTGGGCAGTTTTCTGTGCATTTGACATCATCATAGTTCAGCTCTGTCTCTCCTCCCATCTCTGTCTGGTGTGCAGATGTTGGGCAGTTTTCTGTGCATTTGACATCATCATAGTTCAGCTCTGTCTCTCCTCCTGTCTGTCTGGTGTGCAGATGTTGGGCAGTTTTCTGTGCATTTGACATCATCATAGTTCAGCTCTGTCTCTCCTCCTGTCTGTCTGGTGTGCAGATGTTGGGCAGTTTTCTGTGCATTTGACATCATCATAGTTCAGCTCTGTCTCTCCTGTCTGTCTGGTGTGCAGATGTTCGGCAGTTTTCTGTGCATTTTCCTGTGTACGTTCATCGCCCGGCGCTGGAACAAATGGAAGGTGGGGCGTTGTCCTGGGGGGGGTGGGGGGGGGGGACCTGCGGTCTGTCTGTCTGTCGGTCGGTCGGTCTGTCTGTCTGTCTGTCGGTCTGTCTGTCGGTCTGTCGCAGTGGGGTTTCTTTTCTTTTTGTTGTTGTAGTTGCATTTGTTGTTGTAATTGCAGTTGTTGTTGTCGCAGTTGTTGTTATAAATGTTGTTGTGGTGGTGGTAGTTGTTGTAGTTGATGCCGTTATTTAGTTGTTCTTGTGTTTTTATTGTTGTTATAGTTGTTGGTGTAGTTGTTGTTGTAGTTACTGCCGTTGATTAGTTGTTCTTGTATTTGTTGTTGTAGTTGTTGGTGTAGTTGTTGTGGTTGTTGTTGTAGATGTTGTTGTTGTAGTTGTGGTGGTGGTTGATGTTGTAGCTGTTGTTGTAGTTGTTATTTGTGTAGTTGTGGTGGTGGTGATTGTAGATGTTATTGTAGTTGTTGTAGTTGTTGTTTGTGTAGTTGTTGTTTGTGTAGTTGTTGTTGTGGTTGTAGTTGTAGATGTTGTTGTAGTTGTTGTTGTAGTAGTTTGTGTTGTTGTTGTTGTAGTTGTTGTGGTCGTTGTTGTTGTAGTTGTTGCTGTAGTTGTTGTGGGGGTGGTTGTTGTAGTTGTTGTTGCTGCAAGGTGTTGCTGTGTTGTCCTTTTGACGTGAGAGTGTCTCTCTGCCTCCCTCACTGCTTTTTTTTTTTTCTTCTTTTTTTTTGCTCGTCTGCCGGCTTTCACTCTCTCTCTCTGTCTCTGTCTCTGTCTGTCTGTCTCACTCTCTCTCTCTGTCTCTGTCTCTGTCTGTCTGTCTCACTCTCTCTCTCTCTGTCTCTGTCTCTGTCTGTCTGTCTCACTCTCACTCTCTCTCTCTGTCTCTGTCTGTCTGTCTCACTCTCTCTCTCTGTCTCTGTCTGTCTGTCTCACTCTCTCTCTCTGTCTCTGTCTGTCTGTCTCTCTGTCTCTCTCTGTCTCTGTCTGTCTGTCTCACTCTCTCTCTCTGTCTCTGTCTGTCTGTCTCACTCTCTCTCTCTGTCTCTGTCTGTCTGTCTCACTCTCTCTCTCTGTCTCTGTCTGTCTGTCTCATTCTCTCTCTCTGTCTCTGTCTGTCTGTCTCACTCTCTCTCTCTGTCTCTGTCTGTCTGTCTCACTCTCTCTCTCTGTCTCTGTCTGTCTGTCTCACTCTCTCTCTCTGTCTCTGTCTGTCTGTCTCAATCTCTCTCTCTGTCTCTGTCTGTCTGTCTCACTCTCTCTCTCTGTCTCTGTCTGTCTGTCTCACTCTCTCTCTCTGTCTCTGTCTGTCTGTCTCACTCTCTCTCTCTCTGTCTCTCTGTCTGTCTCTCTCTCTCTCTCTGTCTCTGTCTGTCTGTCTCTCTCTCTTCTCTGTTTCTGTCTCACTCTATCTCTCTGTCTCTGTCTGTCTGTCTGTCTCTCTCTCTCTTTCTGTCTCACTCTATCTCTGTCTCTGTCTGTCTGTCTGTCTCTCTCTCTCTGTCTCTGTTTCTGTCTGTCTGTCTCTCTCTCACTCTATCTCTGTGTCTTGATGTCTATCCGTCTCTCTCTTTCTCTCTCTCTGTCTCTCCCTCTCTGTGTGTGTCTCGCTCTCTTTCTCTCTCTTTGACAGTTTCTCTCTCTCTCTCTCTCTCTCTCTCTCTCTCTCTCTCTCTCTCTCTCTCTCTCTCTCTCTCTCTCTCGTTGTCTCTGTCTAACTGTTTCTGTCTGTCTGTTTCTCTCTCTCCTCTCTCTCTCTCTCTCTCTCTCTCTCTCTTCTCTCTGCCTCTCCCTTCTCTCTCTCTGTCTCTGTCTCTCTCTCTCTGTCTCTCTCTTTGCCTCTGCCTCCCCCCCCCCCCCTTTCTCCCCCGCCCCCTCTGCCTACCCTGTCATCCCTAACTCACCCATTACCCCTCTCCCTTCCACCACCACCACCCCTCCACTCCCCTCCCCACCCCCACCCTCCCCAAGTTGCAATACACTCCTGCACCAAACACCAACAGACTCAATCCATCAGTCGACGTCTGTCTGTCCTGTAATGCAAACCTCCACCAAACACCAACAGACTCGATCCATCCATTCCTTGTCCTGTAATGCAGTCCTCCACCAAACACCAACAGACTCGATCCATCCATTCCTTGTCCTGTAATGCAGTCCTCCACCAAACACCAACAGACTCGATCCATCCATTCCTTGTCCTGTAATGCAAACCCCACCAAACACCAACAGACTCAATCGATCCATTCCTTGTCCTGTAATGCAGTCCTCCACCAAACACCAACAGACTCAATCGATCCATTCCTTGTCCTGTAATGCAGTCCTCCACCAAACACCAACAGACTCTATCCATTCCTTGTCCTGTAATGCAGTCCTCCACCAAACACCAACAGACTCGATCCATTCCTTGTCCTGTAATGCAGTCCTCCACCAAACACCAACAGACTCGATCCATTCCTTGTCCTGTAATGCAGTCCTCCACCAAACACCAACAGACTCGATCCATCCATTCCTTGTCCTGTAATGCAGTCCTCCACCAAACACCAACAGACTCGATCCATCCATTCCTTGTCCTGTAATGCAGTCCTCCACCAAACACCAACAGACTCAATCGATCCATTCCTTGTCCTGTAATGCAGTCCTCCACCAAACACCAACAGACTCTATCCATTCCTTGTCCTGTAATGCAGTCCTCCACCAAACACCAACAGACTTGATCCATTCCTTGTCCTGTAATGCAGTCCTCCACCAAACACCAACAGACTCAATCGATCCATTCCTTGTCCTGTAATGCAGTCCTCCACCAAACACCAACAGACTCGATCCATCCATTCCTTGTCCTGTAATGCAGTCCTCCACCAAACACCAACAGACTCGATCCATTCCTTGTCCTGTAATGCAGTCCTCCACCAAACACCAACAGACTCGATCCATCCATTCCTTGTCCTGTAATGCAGTCCTCCACCAAACACCAACAGACTCGATCCATCCATTCCTTGTCCTGTAATGCAGTCCTCCACCAAACACCAACAGACTCAATCCATCCGTTTCTTGTCCTCTCCGTCTCAGGCCTACGAAGACACAGGCGAGTCTCCAGCCAGACGCATCGTCAATGGCAGAAGCAGAATCTCCTCCTCCTCCTCCTCCCCGCTACGCCGCCCCTCCCTGCTGCCATTCTCTGCGACAGCGACCACCATCCAGGGAGCCAGCAGTCGGCTCCTTGTCCAACGGGACAGCCTGCAGCGGCGCTTCATGCGGGGACGGTCAGGAGTGAGGAGGTGGGGGGGGGGGGGAGTAGTGGGTTGGGGTGGGGCTGGTGGACCAGGTGCTGTGTGTGTATGTGACTTCTCTTCGGGGTCACTGCGTGAGGGACACACACACACACACACACACACACACACACACACACACACACACACACACACACACACACACATGCATTCACACACATACACACACACATCACACACACATGCATGCATGCGTGCACACATACACACACACACACACACTCACACACACTCATGTGCACGCATACGCACACACACACTTACACACACACACACACACACACACACACACACACACACACACACACAATACGGCACTCCCCCAACCCACCCCACCCTACCACCACCACCACCACACCACCACACCCACCAACGCTTGGACTTCTTCTTCGGTTGGCTATCACACCTTGCAGTGTTTATGATTGGTGGCGTCCCAAACTGGGGAGGGGAGGGGGGGGGCGTGGGGGAAGGGGGGGGGGGGGGTAAGAAGCGGAGGGAAGGGAAAGGTGACAGAGAGGGGTAGAAGGAGCGTACTGCTGCTATGGATTGTATTTCCAGAGTGAGACTTCTTGACCGCAAGTCAGGGAGACGCCGCCCGACCACCACAGCAGAACTGGCAGCTGTGTGTGTGTGTTGGGGGAGATTGGGGAGGGGGGGGGGGGGGGAGGATCGCTGAGGACTTGTCGTTCTGGCCGGGTGGGGTGGGTTTTGTCCTTAGGGCTTGGGACAGAGAGGTTACGGGTGGGAAGGGTGTTGTCTGGGTGCCGTGAACTTGTATGTGAGGGCTCGTGTGGGTGTGTAGTGTGTGTCTGTGTGGAGTGGAGTGTAGTGTGTGTGTGGTGTGTGTAGTGTAGTGTGTGTGTGTGTAGTGTAGTGTGTGTGTGTAGTGAGTGTGTGTGTGTGTGGTTGTAGTGTAGTGTAGTGTGTGTGTCTGTGCCTACATGCTTCTTCCTTCTCAGTGTATCTATGCGGGTGGGTTTGGGGGTGGGGGAGGGGGGTTAGGAGGTAAGGCATGTTTACACCACCCCCACCCCTCAGCTTTGCTGGTAGAAGATGGTTCAGAATAATGGGTCTTCCCATTCTGTTCAAACTGTCTCAGTCTTCACTCATCATGACTTTGACCGGCCAAGCCTGGGTTTCTTGGTAGTGGTGGGAGGGGGAGCAGGTGGGGGTGGAGGTGGGGTGGTTCTTCGGTTAGAAGAACGCTTGTGTTCACCGTTCTGCCAGTTGGACATGACGGCTCGGCGCATTGACAAACACTTCGTATGTGCGTGTGCACAAGACTGGCACATTCTGATCACCGTTTCTGTGTTCTTCTGCGATTACCTTTTTTCCTTTGGTTTTTTTTTTTTTTTTTTTTTTGGGGGGGGGGGGGGGGGGGGGGGTCTCTTTTTCCCCGTTTTTTTTTTGTTTGTTTTTAAGGGGGGGAGGGGTTGTTGCTGTTATTGTTGTTGTTGAATTCAGCATGAGTTTCCCATTGCTCCTCAAAATCACCACCACCAGTTGGGGGGGATGGGGAGGGGGGGGGGGGTAGGAAGGAAGTCCCACGATCGTTGCTGTGTGTGTGGAGAGACTCTAGGAGAAGACGTGCCAGTGGTGGAGCTCTGCACCCCCTCTTTCAGTCGGTCAGTCAGCCAGTCAGTCAGCCAGTCAGTCAGTCAGCCAGCCAGCCCGTCAGCCAGTCAGTCCTTGGATCATGACGTCATGAAGAGGATGGGTGGTGGGGGTGGAGGGTGGGTGTGTGTGTGTGTGGAACTGTCACGAGGCAGTGGTCCAGCGGCTGGTGGTTTGGCTGTTCCACGATGGCGTCACAACCTGCATAGCTGACACAGGAGCGAGAGAGAGAGAGAGGGAGGGGGGGGGGCTCAAGGACAGAGAGGGGGGGGGGGGGGGGGGGGTAGGGGTTTCTGTGACGTCAGACATCTTCTGGAAGAGTGCAGAAAAGAATGTGGCTATACTGTGCGGGATCATTGATGCAACAAGACAATACTGAGTGCAGAATGTGTGTGGCTATGCTGTGCAGAATCATTAGTGTAACAAGACGACCCCGAGTGCAGAATGTGTGTGGCTATACTGTGCAGGATCTTTAGCGTAACAAGACAGTACTGAATGCAAAGAATGCGGCTATACTGTGCGGGATCTTTAGCGCAACAAGACAATACTGAATGCAAAGACTGCGGCAATACTGTGCAGGATCTTTAGCGTAACAAAACAATACTGAGTGCAAAGAATGTGGCTATACTGTGCGGGATCATTGGTGTAACAAGACAATACTGAGTGCAAAGAATGTGGCTATACTGCGGGATCATTGATGTAACAAGACAATACTCAGTACAGAATGTGTGTGGCTATACTGTGCTGGATTATTGGCGTAACAAGACACCACTGAGTGCAGAGTGTGTGTGGCTATACTGTGCTGGGTTATTAGCGTAACAAGACATTGCCACTGACAGACTCAGGTGACCGTTGAACTGTGACTACTTTTTTTCTTTTTTTAAAAAATAATTACACACATTAGTCATTGAACAGAAACATCAGTATGACTCGTCATGATTGGTTAAAAAGTTAAGGTTGGTTGGCCAATCATTGGAGATGCCTTTTTTTTTGTTTGTGTTGTATTGTTTTTGTTTCTTGGTGTATGTGTGTGTGTGTGGCTTTTCTTTTTTTTTTTTTTACTCTGTGCCGGAGTAGCCATCAGATGTACTGGTTAGTCTCTGTGTGACGTAGAGGCACAGAGTGAGCATCGGTTCTGCGAATGTCTGTGAAGCCATGGTTTTGACAGAGTGAGCATCGGTTCTGCGAATGTCTGTGAAGCCATGGTTTTGACAGCTAAGAGAGGCAATGCTGTGTTGGTGCTTGGCATCATCTGAGATCGGTCCCTGCTGTGTGTTTGTGCCGACAGGCGTTTGGTGTCTGGTGTTGTGTGTGTCTAAGAGAAAGAGTGTGTCTGCAAGTGCAGGTCATGCATATGTGTGTGTGTGTGTGTTGTCTGTGTGTGTGTGTGTGTGTGTAAAATGACTTTGACAGTTGAATTCCCAACAGGTTCAACATCAGTTGAATCACCAACATGTTTCACATTTTATTGACTCATTTGGTGTGTGTGTATTTGTGTGTTTGTGTGTGTGTGTGTGTGTGTGTGTGTGTGTGTGTGTGTGTGTGTGTGTGTATTTGTTATTAATTTTCTGGTTGACGTGTTGTGTACGTACATGTCATACATGCACACGCGCATATTTTTACTGTTGAATTTGCATATCAGGGAGGAGAAGAAGAAAAAGAAATAGAAAGAAAGAATATGGGATGATGGATTGTGTATCACGTTTATCATGGTCATGGATTGACTGTGTAGTTCATGCTGTGATTTGTTTGGGGTGTTCATCATCATCAGTGTCACAACAACAACTGACTGACCATCTGTGACTAGATCCGGAGTTGTTGTCACGTGACTTCCATCACCACACCCACTGCCTGAGGATAGTCTAGTGAAGAATTTCAGGTTCGATGTAAAAGATAGCCTTGCGAAGAATTTCAGGTTCTGTGTGAAAGATAGTCTTTTGAAGAATTTCAGGTTCTGTGTGAAAGATAGTCTTGTAAAGAGTTTTAGGCTCTGTGTGAAAGATAGTCTTGTGAAGAATTTTAGGGTCTGTGTGAAAGATAGTCTTGTGAAGAATTTTAGGCTCTGTGTGAAAGGTAGTCTAGTGAAGAATTCCAGGTTCTGTGTGAAAGATAGTCTTGTGATGAATTTTAGGCTCTGTTTGAAAGATAGTCTTGCGAAGAATTTTAGGTTATGTGTGAAAGAGAAGTCTTGCAAAGAATTTGAGGTTTAGTGTGAAAGATAGTCTTTTGAAGAATTCCAGGTTCTGTGTGAAAGATAGTCTTGTGAAGAATTTTAGGCTCTGTGTGAAAGATAGTCTTGTGAAGAATTTTAGGCTCTGTTTGAAAGATAGTCTTGTGAAGAATTTTAGGCTCTGTGTGAAAGATAGTCTTGTGAAGAATTTTGGGCTCTGTGTGAAAGGTAGTCTTGTGAAGAATTCCAGGTTCTGTGTGAAAGATAGTCTTGTGAAGAATTTTAGGCTCTGTGTGAAAGATAGTCTGGCGAAAAATTTTAGGTTCTGTGTGAAAGAGAAGTCTTGCAAAGAATTTGAGGTTTGGTGTGAAAGATAGTCTTTTGAAGAATTTCAGGTTCTGTTTGAAATATAGTCTTTTGAAGAATTCCAGGTTCTGTGTGAAAGATAGTCTTGTGAAGAATTTTAGGCTCTGTGTGAAAGATAGTCTTGTGAAGAATTTCAGGTTCTATGTGAAAGATAGTCTAGTGAAGAATTCCAGGTTCTGTGTGAAAGATAGTCTTGTGAAGAATTTTAGGCTCTGTTTGAAAGATAGTCTTGCGTAGAATTTCAGGTTCTGTGTGAAAGAGAAGTCTTGCAAAGAATTTGAGGTTCGGTGTGAAATATAGTCTTGCAAAGAATTTCAGGTTCTGTGTGATAGGTAGCCTTGCGAAGAATTCTAGGTTCTGTTTGAAAGATAGCGTTGCGAAGAATTTCAGGCTCTGTGTGAAAAATAAGTCTTTGAAGAACGTCAGGTCTGGGGTAAAAGATAGACTTGTAAAGAATTTCAAATTCGATGTAAAAGATAGTCTTGCAAAGAATTTCAGGTTCTGTGTGAAGGACAGTCTTTTGAAGAAATTCAGTTTCTGTGTGAAAGATAGTCTTGTGAAGAATTTCAGGTTCCGTGTGAAAGATAAGTCTTGGAAAGAATTTCAGGGTCTGTGTGTAAGATAAGTCTTCCAAAAAAGTTCAGATTCGGTGTAAAAGATAAACTTGTGAAGAATTCCAGGTTCTGTGTAAAAAGATAGTCTTGCGAAGAATTTCAGGCTCTGTGTAAAAGATAAGTCTTGCAAAGAATTTCAGGTTCAGTGTGTAAAGAAATGTTTTGCAAAGAATTTCAGGTTCAGTGTGAAAGATAGTCTTGTGAAGAACTTCAGGTTCTCTTTAAGGGATAGTCTTTTGAAGAATTTCAGGTTCAGTGTGAAAGACAGTCTTTTGAAGAATTCCAGGTTCTGTGTGAAAGATAAGTCTTGCAAAGAATTTCAGGTTCAATGTGAAAGATAAGTCTTGTAAAGAACTTCAGGTTCGGTGTAAAAGATAGGCTTGTGAAGAATTCCAGGTTCTGTGTAAAAGGTAGTCTAGTGAAGAATTTCTGTTTCTGTGTGAAAGATAGTCTTGTGAACAATTTCAGTTTCTTTGGGAAAGAGAGTCTTGCAAAGAATGTCAGGTTCTGTGTGAAAGATAGTCTTGTGAAGAATTTCAGGTTCTGTGCAGAAAGGTAGTCTTGCTAAGAATTTTAAGTTTTGTGTGAAAGAGAGTCTTGCGTAGAAGTTTAGGTTCTGCGTGAAAGATAGTCTTGTGAAAAATTTCAGGTTCTGTGTGAAAGATAGTCTTGCAAAGAAGTTTAGGTTCGGTGTGAAAGATAGACTTGCGAAGAATTTCAGGCTCTGTGTGAAAGAGAAGTCTTGCGAAGAATTTCAGGCTGTGTGTGAAAGATAAGTCGTGCGAAGAATTTCAGGCTCTGTGTGAAAGATAAGTCGTGCGAAGAATTTCAGGCTCTCTGTGAAAGATAAGTCTTCAGAAGAATTTTAGGCTGTGTGTGAAAGCATTCCAGCTGTGCTGGTGCAGACACAAGGTTTTTTTTTGTTCCAGAGGAGGGCAGGCTGGTTGTGGTGTACTTTGCTGGAATCAGTCTGTATGGTGTGGTTTGGGGGCTGGAATCAGTCTGTATCATGTGGTTTGGGGGCTGGAATCAGTCTGTATCGTGTGGTTTGGGGGCTGGAATCAGTCTGTATGGTGTGGTTCAGAGGCTGGAATCAGTCTGTATGGTGTGGTTTGGGGGCTGGAATCAGTCTGTATCGTGTGGTTTGGGGGCTGGGGGCTGGAATCAGTCTGTATCGTGTGGTTTGGGGGCTGGAATCAGTCTGTATCATGTGGTTTGGGGGCTGGAACCAGTCTGTATCGTGTGGTTTGGGGGCTGGGGGCTGGAACCAGTCTGTATGGTGTGGTTTGGGGGCTGGAACCAGTCTGTATGGTGTGGTTTGGGGGCTGAGGGCTGGAATCAGTCTGTATGGTGTGGTTTGGGGGCTGGAATCAGTCTGTATCATGTGGTTTGGGGGCTGGAACCAGTCTGTATCGTGTGGTTTGGGGGCTGGGGGCTGGAATCAGTCTGTATGGTGTGGTTTGGGGGCTGGAACCAGTCTGTATCGTGTGGGCTGGGGGCTGGAACCAGTCTGTATGGTGTGGTTTGGGGGCTGGAACCAGTCTGTATCGTGTGGTTTGGGGGCTGGAATTAGTCTGTGTGGTGTGGTTTGGGGGCTGGAATCAGTCTGTATGGTGTGGTTTGGGGGCTGGAATCAGTCTGTATGGTGTGGTTTGGGGGCTGGAATCAGTCTGTATCGTGTGGTTTGGGGGCTGGAATCAGTCTGTCGGTGTGGTTCGGGGGCTGGAATCAGTCTGTATCGTGTGGTTCGGGGGCTGGAATCAGTCTGTATCGTGTGGTTTGGGGGCTGGAATCAGTCTGTATGGTGTGGTTCGGGGGCTGGAATCAGTCTGTATCGTGTGGTTTGGGGGCTGGAATCAGTCTGTATCGTGTTGTTTGGGGGCTGGAATCAGTCTGTATGGTGTGGTTCGGGGGCTGGAATCAGTCTGTATTGTGTGGTTCGGGGGCTGGAATCAGTCTGTATGGTGTGGTTTGGGGGCTGGAATCAGTCTGTATGGTGTGGTTCGGGGGCTGGAATCAGTCTGTATTGTGTGGTTCGGGGGCTGGAATCAGTCTGTATGGTGTGGTTTGGGGGCTGGAATCAGTCTGTATGGTGTTGGTTGGGGGCTGGAATCAGTCTGTATTGTGTGGTTCGGGGGCTGGAATCAGTCTGTATGGTGTGGTTTGGGGGCTGGAATCAGTCTGTATGGTGTGGTTCGGGGGCTGGAATCAGTCTGTATCGTGTGGTTCGGGGGCTGGAATCAGTCTGTATCGTGTGGTTTGGGGGCTGGAATCAGTCTGTATGGTGTGGTTTGGGGGCTGGAATCAGTCTGTATTGTGTGGTTCGGGGGCAGTGTGTTGTTGGTTGGCCTGTCCATAGCTTCGTCGTCATTGGTCTGTCGTAATGGACATGTTAGGGAGTGAGAGAGTCTGTACATAAGTAGGTGTGTTTGTGTGCGAGGCTGGGAGGGGGGGTTTGCGCATGCGTGTGTGTATGTGGATAGGTGTGTGTCGGGGTGGGGGTGGGGGGGGGGTGTTCATGTGTGGATGTGCGTGTTCGCGCACATGTGGGTGTGGGTGTGTGTGTGTGTGTGTGTGAATCGGTATATGTTACAAGTATGGCAGTGTCGTCCTAGAATACCAACACCACTTTTTTTTTCTTTTTTTTTTTAATATCAGCATAAATATTTGGTGATTTGTTTGTTCTTTTCTTTTTAATTGTCGCATTTTGAAAATGAATAGTGAGTTCCTTTTTTTCTCCCCCCCAGATACTTACTAAACCACAAAACCAAACCGTTGAGTAAGGCGTGACACCATCAGTGATATTTAATTCAAACAAAAGGAGAGAGGTGACACCGTCAGTGATATTTCATTCAAACAAAAGGAGAGAGGGGACACCGTCAGTGATATTTCATTCAAACAAAAGGAGAGAGGGGACACCATCAGTGAAGGGGTTAATTCAAACAAAAGGAGAGAGGTGACACCATCAGTGAAGGGGTTAATTCAAACAAAAGGAGAGAGGGGACACCATCAGTGAAGGGGTTAATTCAAACAAAAGGAGAGAGGGGACACCATCAGTGAAGGGTTAATTCAAACAAAAGGAGAGAGGTGACACCATCAGTGAAGGGGTTAATTGAAACAAAAGGAGAGAGGTGACACCGTCAGTGATGTTTAATTCAAACAAAAGGAGAGAGGGGACACCATCAGTGAAGGGGTTAATTCAAACAAAAGGAGAGAGGTGACACCATCAGTGAAGGGGTTAATTCAAACAAAAGGAGAGAGGTGACACCATCAGTGAAGGGGTTAATTCAAACAAAAGGAGAGAGGTGACACCATCAGTGAAGGGGTTAATTCAAACAAAAGGAGAGAGGTGACACCATCAGTGAAGGGGTTAATTCAGACAAAAGGAGAGAGGTGACACCATCAGTGAAGGGGTTAATTCAAACAAAAGGAGAGAGGTGACACCATCAGTGAAGGGGTTAATTGAAACAAAAGGAGAGAGGTGACACCATCAGTGAAGGGGTTAATTCAGACAAAAGGAGAGAGGTGACACCATCAGTGAAGGGGTTAATTCAAACAAAAGGAGAGAGGTGACACCATCAGTGAAGGGGTTAATTCAAACAAAAGGAGAGAGGTGACACCATCAGTGAAGGGGTTAATTCAAACAAAAGGAGAGAGGTGACACCATCAGTGAAGGGGTTAATTCAGACAAAAGGAGAGAGGTGACACCATCAGTAAAGGGGTTAATTCAAACAAAAGGAGAGAGGTGACACCATCAGTGAAGGGGTTAATTCAAACAAAAGGAGAGAGTGACACCATCAGTGAAGGGGTTAATTCAGACAAAAGGAGAGAGGTGACACCATCAGTGAAGGGGTTAATTCAAATAAAAGGAGAGAGGTGACACCGTCAGTGATGTTTAATTCTATCAAAAGAAGAGAGGGGAGGGAAAGAGACAGCAGCATTCAGTCAGTGTGCTTGCCAAATCAGAAAGAGATTGCAACAGTTTAGATGGAATCATTTTCGTACTTTGTGAATCTCTCTCTCTCTCTCTCTCTCTCTCTCTCTCTCTGTCTCTCTGTGTCTGTCTCTGCCTGTCTGTCTCTGCCTGTCTGTCTGTCTGTCAGTCTCTCTCTCTCTCTCTCTCTCTTCTCTCTCTCTCTTCTCTCTCTCTCTCTGTTTCTCTCTCTCTCTCTCTCTGTCTTTCTCTGTTTCTCTCTCTCTCTCTCTCTCTCTCTCTCTCTCTCTCTCTCTCTCTCTCTCTCTCGATCTCTCTCTCTCTCACTCACCTGTTAACTAGAGAGAAATTTTCAATATTTGCGTAGCATATACTATGTGTAAGAAGTACTACTGTAGACATACACCTGAAAAATAAATCTTATTCAAACTATTACATCAACGAAGAACTTTATTCTAATCCAACTTACGCAGATGAAGCGGAACGGTACATCTGCACCAAGTGTTACAATGTTGTGTTCAAATAACCTGATTTCCCTTCAGTACAAATGCACCCAACATGACATAATCTATATGTGTACAGTTGTGGCACACCTTTGTAATGAAAGTGGGAATTATGGAATAGCTCAGTGCTAGAGCGCCGGACTCATGGTCCTGGGGTTTCAGGTTCAAATCTCTGCCGGGCCGTTTTGGTGCAGGGGGATTTTTTCCCCCGGAGTTACCATTGGTTCTGACTCCATTTCACACACTGTCCTTCGAATGAGACTATAAACGAGGTTCCATTGTGTGAACGCACGCATAACATTGCCCACACACGTCAAATCCCATCATCAGCTTTCGGAAGAGAAGGCCAGTTTGGCCGTTGGTATGGATGACACATTACACATAGCATGCACCCTGCGTGAGAAATGGAAAGAAGGAAGGAAGTAAGGAAACTGAGTGAACGATATTGAGTGGATGACATGGGAAACGACTGAATGAAGCGTCAGCTGGCAGCTCTTCAGTCGGCACTACTCAGGCAGGCAGCCCGTTGTGTAAACGAGTGTGGATTGTAAAGCGCTTAGAGCTTGGTCTCTAGCCGAGGATAGGCGATATATAAGTATTGATAATAATTATAATCAAATCAAGCCATGCAGCATGTTAAAAGGGACATGCCACTGTTGTGTGGCTGTGTGCAATGTATATTTAGAATATATGATCTGTGATCCACAGATATCCCACAGTTATCCACAGATATCCCTACAGTTATCCACAGATATCCCTACAGTTATCCACAGGTATCCCTACAGTGATCCACAGATATCCCTACAGTGATCCACAGATGTGCATACAGTTATCCATATATGTCTCCACAGTTATCCACGGATATCCCTACAGTTATCTACAGATATCCCTACATTAATACACAGATATCCGTACAGTTATCCACAGATATCCCTACAGTTATCCACAGATATCCTCACAGTTATCCACAGATATCCCTACAGTTATCAACAGATATCCTTATTGTTATCCACAGATATCCCTACAGTTATCCACAGATCTTCCTACAGTTATCCACAGATATCCCTACAGTTATCCACAAGTATCCATACAGTTATCCATGTAAAATGCTTTTGTTCAGTGTCTTCCGTCTCTAAAGGAAAAAGAATTGTCTGGTGTGTGGTGTATAGGGCCATGTACCATGTGGTGATGGTGTTAATGACTGGTGTGTGGTGTATAGGGCCATGTACCATGTGGTGATGGTTTTAATGACTGGTGTGTGGTGTATAGGGCCATGTACCATGTGGTGATGGTTTTAATGACTGGTGTGTGGTGTATAGGGCCATGTACGGTGTGGTGATGGTTTTAATGACTGTCTGGTGTGTGGTGTATAGGGCCATGTATGGTGTGGTGATGGTTTTAATGACTGGTGTGTGGTGTATAGGGCCATGTACCATGTGGTGATGGTTTTAATGACTGGTGTGTGGTGTATAGGGCCATGTACGGTGTGGTGATGGTGTTAATGACTGTCTGGTGTGTGGTGTATAGGGCTGTGTATGGTGTGGTGATGGTTTTAATGACTGGTGTGTGGTGTATAGGGCCATGTACCATGTGGTGATGGTTTTAATGACTGGTGTGTGGTGTATAGGGCCATGTACGGTGTGGTGATGGTGTTAATGACTGTCTGGTGT
Organism: Conus ventricosus; assembly: GCA_018398815.1. Classification (NCBI taxonomy): domain Eukaryota; kingdom Metazoa; phylum Mollusca; class Gastropoda; order Neogastropoda; family Conidae; genus Conus; species Conus ventricosus. The sequence continues at coordinate 167,620 of CM031629.1, read as the reverse complement.
GTGGTGTATAGGGCTGTGTATGGTGTGGTGATGGTTTTAATGAGTGGTGTGTGGTGTATAGGGCTGTGTACGGTGTGGTGATGGTTTTAATGACTGGTGTGTGGTGTATAGGGCCATGTACGGTGTGGTGATGGTGTTAATGACTGTCTGGTGTGTGGTGTATAGGGCTGTGTATGGTGTGGTGATGGTTTTAATGACTGTCTGGTGTGTGGTGTATAGGGCCATGTGCGGTGTGGTGATGGTTTTAATGACTGTCTGGTGTGTGGTATACAAGGCCATGTACAGTGTTGTAATGGTTTTAATGACTTGTGTTGGTGCTTTTCTGTGTGCGATAGTCAGTCGTCTGGCTTCAAGTCGTTGCATTTCGCAATTATTACCTACTTGGTGTGCTTGTGTGTGTGTTTGTCTGTCTGTATGCGTGTCTGTGTCTGTGTGTGCATGTGTGGTCAGACATGTCGATGTACAGAATTGTGTGTGAACGTGTTATTTTATGCAAATGTGAATAAGTGTGCGTGTGTGTGTGTGTGTGTGTGCGTGTGCTTGCATGCGCACGCACGCATGTGCATGTATGCTCAGACACTTAGACATGTAAAATTTTGTGTGTGAATGTGTTAATACATGCAGATATGAATTATCACCGTGTGTTCGTGGGGGGACGAGGGGGGGGGGGGGGGGGGGGGGGGGGGGGGGGCAACGTGTTTGTGTGTGAGTATGTGTGTCTGCTCAGACTTGTAGATATGGAGAATTGTCTGTGAATGTGTTAATATAGGTAGATGTGAATATCACTCTGTGTGGGCATACGACTGCGTGTGTGCGTGTGTTTGTGCTTGCATGTGTTGTGTATGTGTGTGTGCGCATGCGCGTGCACGCACCCATATAGAAAGGTCAGTTGAGTGTGTGACGGAGGAGAGTTCAGATCCAGGCGGGTGGTTTTCAGTCTTTCCTGTGCTTCCCAGGACCCTGAGGTGAACATGTAGTTGGAGTGGGAGGCCGTCAGGCAGGTGGTGTGCAGGCTGCTCTGTGCTTCCCAGGGCCCTGAGGTGAACATGGAGTTGGAGTGGGAGGCCGTCAGGCAGGTGGTGTGCAGGCTGCTCTGTGCTTCCCAGGGCCCTGAGGTGAACATGGAGTTGGAGTGGGAGGCCGTCAGGCAGGTGGTGTGCAGGCTGCTCTGTGCTTCCCAGGGCCCTGAGGTGAACATGGAGTTGGAGTGGGAGGCCGTCAGGCAGGTGGTGTGCAGGGTGCTCTGTGCTTCCCAGGACCCTGAGGTGAACATGGAGTTGGAGTTGGAGGCCGTCAGGCAGGTGGTGTGCAGGCTGCTCTGTGCTTCCCAGGACCCTGAGGTGAACATGGAGTTGGAGTGGGAGGCCGTCAGGCAGGTGGTGTGGAGGCTGCTCTGTGCTTCCCAGGACCCTGAGGTGAACATGGAGTTGGAGTGGGAGGCCGTCAGGCAGGTGGTGTGCAGGCTGCTCTGTGCTTCCCAGGACCCTGAGGTGAACAGGGAGTTGGAGTTGGAGTGGGAGGCCGTCAGGCAGGTGGTGTGCAGGCTGGTCTGTGCTTCCCAGGACCCTGAGGTGAACATGGGAGTTGGAGTTGGAGTTGGAGGCCGTCAGGCAGGTGGTGTGGAGGCTGCTCTGTGCTTCCCAGGACCCTGAGGTGAACATGGAGTTGGAGTGGGAGGCCGTCAGGCAGGTGGTGTGCAGGCTGCTCTGTGCTTCCCAGGGCCCTGAGGTGAACATGGAGTTGGAGTGGGAGGCCGTCAGGCAGGTGGTGTGCAGGCTGCTCTGTGCTTCCCAGGGCCCTGAGGTGAACATGGAGTTGGAGTGGGAGGCCGTCAGGCAGGTGGTGTGGAGGCTGCTCTGTGCTTCCCAGGGCCCTGAGGTGAACATGGAGTTGGAGTTGGAGTGGGAGGCCGTCAGGCAGGTGGTGTGGAGGCTGCTCTGTGCTTCCCATGGGCCCTGAGGTGAACATGGAGTTGGAGTGGGAGGCCGTCAGGCAGGTGGTGTGCAGGCTGCTCTGTGCTTCCCAGGACCCTGAGGTGAACATGGAGTTGGAGTGGGAGTGGGAGGCCGTCAGGCAGGTGGTGTGGAGGTTGCTCTGTGCTTCCCAGGGCCCTGAGGTGAACATGGAGTTGGAGTTGGAGTGGGAGGCCGTCTGGTGGATGCCGGTCATGTGTTCCTGGCTGGGCTCACAGCAAAATGATACTGAGATGTGCAGGGGGGGGGGGGGGGGGGGTGGGGGGGAGGCTTTTTGGTTTGGTTGGTTGGTAGTTTTTTTTAGTAGTTTTTTTTGTTGTTTTTTTTTTCATAGCGAATTGTTGGTTCTCTGTTTCTGTCGGTCTTTGTCTGTCTGTCTGCCTCTCTGTCTCTCTTCCCCCCTCACTCCCTCTCTCTCTCCCTCTCCCCCCTCACTCCCTCTCTCTCCCCTCACTCCCTCTGTCTCTCTCTCTCTCTCTCTCTCTCTCTCTCTCCCCTCCACTCCCTCTCTCTCTCCCTCCCTCTCTCTCTCTCTCCCCCGCTCACTCCCTCTCTCTCTCTCCCCTCACTCCCTCTCTCTCTTCCCCCCACTCCCTCTCTCTCTCCCTCCCTCTCTCTCTCTCTCCCCTCACTCCCTCCCTTCTCTCTCTCTCTCTCTCTCTCTCTCTCTCAGGTCTGTGACCCTGTACCTTGCCCCCTGCTGTGGAGGAGGAAAGGACCTTGCTGTACCAATCTGTCACCAACTCAAACATGTTGTGCTCCACTCACCCTGCAAGAGTGAACCATGGACTTTTTTTTTTCCTTTTCTTTTTCTCAGAGCACTTTTTTTATTGTGGGGGGGCGGGGTTGTGTGTTATCTAATGTCTCTCATAATCCGTGCAACTTGTGCGTTCGTTAGAATGGACGCATTCTTTTAGACTTTTGTCGATTTTTGACCTTGTTCTGATATATCGGTGTACAGTTGATGGAAGTTTCTATCACCGTAGATACAACACTTTTTTTTTTTTTTTTGGTCCCGTTGCTGCACCATTTACAAATCAACTTGGTTGTTGGATTTTTTTTCCCCCTCCAAGTCACACCAATAGAATATGTCATTGGAGTGAAAAATTGAACATTCCAGGTTAGTGATGGGTGTATGTGTGTGTGGGGGGGGGGAGGGGGGTGGTGAAGGGGGGGGGGGGAGTGCTTTTCTTTTTTTTCCCTTCGGTGTCAATTCTGAACGTTACCATGCCAAAATATGCAACAGTGTTTATTTATTTGTCTGTTTTGTTTTGCTTTGTGTTGTTTTGTTTTGCTTTGTGTTGTTTTGTTTTGCTTTGTGTTGTTGTGTTTCTGCCAGATATGTGGATCATGGGTGATTTGCTTGAACTTGTCGCAGCTGAGCACAGGTAGAGCATGAGATCTGAGCCATGGAAAGAGAGAAGCGAAGGGCTAGGTAAGACAGAACAGTGCATGACCTGGCGACCCGGGGGGGGGGGGGGGGGGGGGGGATGGAGGGGGGGGGGGGGGGGGATGGAGGGGGGGGGGGGGATGGAGGGGGGGGGGAGGCATGGAGGGGGGGGAATGGAGGGGGGGTCCATGAGATGAAGTTGCCATGAAGTCCCAGAGGCTGCGAGATTGCCCTTAGGATAAGGGGGCACTGTCAGAGAGTTCAAAGGTCCCAAAGGGGGACTGTCAGAGAGGGTTTAAAGGCCAAAGGGCACTGTCAGAAGAGGTCAAAGGCCAAAGGGGCACTGTCAGAGAGGTCAAAGGCCAAAGGGTCACTGTCAGAGAGGTCAAAGGGGGCACTGTCAGAGAGTTCAAAGGTCAAAGGGGGCACTGTCAGAGAGTTCAAAGGTCAAAGGGGCACTGTCAGAGAGTTCAAAGGTCAAAGGGGGCACTGTCAGAGAGTTCAAAGGTCAAAGGGGGCACTGTCAGAGAGTTCAAAGGTCAAAGGGGAACTGTCAGAGAGTTCAAAGGTTTAAAGGGGGGCACTGTCAGAGAGGGTCAAGGGGGCACTGTAGGAGAGTTCAAAGGTCAAAGGGGGCACTGTCAGAGAGTTCAAAGGTCAAAGGGGCACTGTCAGAGAGTTCAAAGGAGAGTTCAAAGGCAAAGGGGGCACTGTCAGAGAGTTTCAAAGGTCAAGGGGGCACTGTCAGGGAGTTCAAAGGCAAAGGGGGCACTGTCAGAGAGTTCAAAGGTCAAAGGGGCACTGTCAGAGAGTTCAAAGGTCAAAGGGGGCACTGTCAGGAGGTCAAAGGGGGCACTGTCAGAGAGTTCAAAGGTCAAAGGGGAACTGTCAGAGAGTTCAAAGGTCAAAGGGGGCACTGTCAGAGAGTTCAAGGCCAAAGGGGCACTGTCAGAGAGGGTTTAAAGGCCAAAGGGGCACTGTCAGAGGTTCAAAGGCCAAAGGGTGCACTGTCAGAGAGTTCAAAGGTCAAAGGGGAACTGTCAGAGAGTTCAAAGGTCAAAGGGGGCACTGTCAGAGAGTTCACAGGTCAAAGGGGGCACTGTCAGAAAGGTCAAAGGCCAAAGGGGGCACTGTCAGAGAGTTCAAAGGTCAAAGGTGAACTGTCAGAGAGTTCAAAGGTCAAAGGGGCACTGTCAGAGAGTTCAAAGGTCAAAGGGGGCACTGTCAGAGAGTTCACAGGTCAAAGGGGAACTGTCAGAGAGTTCACAGGTCAAAGGGGGCACTGAGAGAGAGGTCAAAGGTCAAAGGGGGCACTGTCAGAGAGTTCAAAGGGGGAACTGTCAGAGAGTTCAAAGGTCAAAGGGGGCACTGTCAGAGAGTTCAGAGAGAAGTCAAAGGAAAAGCAGAAGTTGAAAATTTGAGTGGCAACAAAAAAAGAGGAGGAAGAGGGACAGACAGACAGACAGAGATAATGATGATGATACTATAGGCCGTTGACAACACTCCGCCATTGCACTCGGTTCTGGGCTGCTAGCTGAATGCCAACGATTTATTACCCCAGAAGAAGTCAAGGCTATGATTCATTGTCCTGGAAGTCAAGGCTATGATTTATTGTCCTAGAAGAAGTCAGGCTATGATTTATTGTCCTAGAAGAAGTCAAGGCTATGATTTATTGTCCTAGAAGAAGTCAAGGCTATGATTCATTGTCCTAGAAGTCAAGGCTATGATTTATTGTCCTAGAAGAAGTCAAGGCTATGATTCATTGTCCTAGAAGTCAAGGCTATGATTTATTGTCCTAGAAGAAGTCAAGGCTATGATTCATTGTCCTAGAAGAAGTCAAGGCTATGATTTATTGTCCTAGAAGAAGTCAAGGCTATGATTTATTGTCCTAGAAGAAGTCAAGGCTATGATTCATTGTCCCAGAAGAAGTCAAGGCTATGATTCATTGTCCCACAAGAAGACAGTGTCATGAGTTATTGTCCCAGAAGAAGGCAAGGCTATGATTTATTGTCCTAGAAGAAGTCAAGGCTATGATTCATTGTCCCAGAAGAAGTCAAGGCTATGATTTATTGTCCCAGAAGAAGTCAAGGCTATGATTCATTGTCCCACAAGAAGACAGTGTCATGAGTTATTGTCCCAGAAGAAGGCAAGGCTATGATTTATTGTCCCAGAAGAAGTCAAGGCTATGATTTATTGTCCCAGAGGAAGACAAGGCTATGAGTTATTGTTCCACAAGAAGACAGTGTCATGTGTTATTGTCCCAGAAGAAGGCAAGGCTATGAGTTATTGTCCCAGAAGAAGTCAAGGCTATGAGTTATTGTCCCAGAAGAAGTCAAGGCTATGAGTTATTGTCCCAGAAGAAGTCAAGGCTATGAGTTATTGTCCCAGAAGAAGTCAAGGCTATGATTTATTGTCCCAGAAGAAGTCAAGGCTATGATGTATTGATCCACAAGAAGACAGTGTCATGTGTTATTGTCCCAGAAGAAGGCAAGGCTATGATTTATTGTCCCACAAGAAGTAAAGGCTATGATTTATTGTCCCAGAAGAAGACAAGGCTATGATTTATTGTCCAGAAGATGACAAGGCTATGATTTATTGTCCCAGAAGAAGACAAGGCTATGATTTATTGTCCAGAAGAAGTCAAGGCTATGATTTATTGTCCAGAAGAAGGCAAGGCTATGATTTATTGTCCAGAAGAAGACAAGGCTATGATTTATTGTCTCGAAGAAGAAATGTTTTGACATATTGTCCAGAAGAAGACAAGGCTATGATTTATCGTTCCAGAAGAAGATATGGCTATGATTTATTATCCCAGAAGAAGAAACGTTTTGACGTATTGTCCCAGAAGAAGGCAAGGCTATGATTTACGGTTCCAGAAGAAGATATGGCTATGATTTATTGTCCAGAAGAAGGAACATTTTGACGTATTGTCCAGAAGAAGACAAAGCTATGATTTATTGTCCAGAAGAAGACAAGGCTATGAATTATTGTCCAGAAGAAGAAACGTTTTGACCTATTGTCCCAGAAGAAAAAGCTATGGATTTATTGTCCAGAAGAAGGCGAAGCTATGATTTGTTGTCCCAGAAGAAGGCAGGGCTATGATTTGTTGTCCCAGAAGAAGATATGGCTGATTTATTATCCCAGAAGAAGAAACGTTTTTGACGTATTGTCCCAGAAGAAGACAAGGCTATGATTTACGGTTCCAGAAGAAGATATGGCTATGATTTATTGTCCCAGAAGAAGACAAGGCTATGATTTACGGTTCCAGAAGATATGGCTATGATTTATTGTCCCAGAAGAAGAAACCTTTTGACCTATTGTCCCAGAAGAAAATGCTTTTGATTTATTATCTCAGAAGAAGGCAAGGCTATGATTTGTTGTCCCAGAAGAAAAGGCTATGGATTTATTATCCCAGAAGAAGACAGGCTATGATTTGTTGTCCTAGAAGAAGACAAGGCTATGATTTGTTGTCCTAGAAGAAGACAAGGCTATGATTTGTTGTCCCAGAAGAAGACAAGGCTATGATTTGTTGTCCCAGAAGAAGACAAGACTATGATTTATTGTCCAGAAGAAGACAAGGCTATGATTTATTGTCCCAGAAGAAGACAAGGCTATGATTTGTTGTCCCAGAAGAAGACAAGGCTATGATTTGTTGTCCTAGAAGAAGACAAGGCTATGATTTATTATCGCAGAAGAAGAAACGTTTTGACGTACTGTCCCAGAAGAATAGGCTGTGGATTTATTATCTCAGAAGAAGACAGGGCAATGATTTCTTGTCCTGGGACAAGGTTACGATACCTTCTCTCAGGGCAAGGCAAAGATATGTTTTATTGTCGAAGGACAAGGCAAAGTTATGCTTTTCTTTCCATGACAAGGCATGATTTCTTGTCCCAGGACAAGATGTTGATTTATTCTCCCAAGATAAGATTATGATTTATTCTCCCAGGACAAGGTTATGATTTATTGTCTCAGAACAAGATGATGATTTATTGTCTCAGAACAAGATTATGATTTATTGTTGCAGAACGAGGTAGTGATTTCTTGTCCCAGGACAAAACTATGTTGTGATATATCATCCCAGGACAAGATTATGATTTATTGTGCCAGAACAAGACAAGGTTATGATTTCTTGTCCAGAGAAAAAGATAAAAGTTATGTTTCATTGTCTCAGGAAAGAGACAAGACTATAACTGATTGTTCCCTAGCGGAAGACAACCATGATATTACTGTCTCTCTGGGGGACCGGAATAGCTCAGTGGTAGAGCGCCGCACTCTTGGGGTTGCGGGTTTGAACCTCCGCCAGGCCGTTTCGGTACAGGGGGATTTTTCCCTCGGAGTTAACATTGGTTCTGACTCCCATTTCCCATACAGTCCTTCGAATGAGACTATAAACCGAGGTTCCGTGTGTGAACCCACGCATAACATCTTGCACACATGTTAAATGCACCCCAACATGACATAATCTATATGTGTACAGTTGTGGCGCACCTTTGTAATGAAAGTGGGAATTGTGGAATAGCTCGGTGCTAGAGCACCGGACTCGTATAATCTTGGTGATCCTGGGGTTGCAGGTTCAAATCTCTGCCAGGCCGTTTTGGTGCAGGGGGATTTTTCCCTCGGAGTTAACATTGGTTCTGACTCCATTTCCATACAGTCCTTCGAATGAGACAATAAACCAAGGTTCCGTATGTGAACCCACGCATAACATCTTGCACACACGTCAAATCCCATCACCAGCTTTTAGAAGAGAAGGCCAGTTTGGCCGTTGGTATGGATGACATGTTACACATAGCATGCACCTTCCCCAAAGTTGGAGTATGGCTGCCTTAATGGCAGGATTAAAAAAAAAAACGGTCATACACACAAAACTCCATGCCCTTTGTTGGGTGGATGGGATTAATCCTTGCCTGTCTATACAGGGAGTGTCCACGGAGTATTAGCCTGCGTACGCACAACAACAACAAAAAGTTTCTAAAAAGGAAAGATAATGATTGATTGTCCCAGGACAATGTGATGATTAGTGTTACAGGAAACAGGAAAGATTGTTTAACATGTTACCCAGGAAAAAGACGGCATTATATTTCATTCTCATGGAGGTGAAAGAGAAAGACATGATTGTCCTAGGAGAAGACAGACTTACCATTTAATGTCTCAGGTTATGATTATGATTGATCGTCCCAGGCCAAGGTTGTGATTTATTGTGCCAGAATAAGGACAAGGTCATCAATTATTGTCTGAGAAGATGAAAAAAACAGTATTATTTATTGTCCTAGGACAAGACAAGGTTATGATGTATTGTCCCAGGACAAGACAAGGTTATGATGTATTGTCCCAGGACAAGACAAGGTTATGATGTATTGTCCCCAAAAGAGGTTTGTCGTTTATTGTCCCAGGACAAGACAAAGTTATGATGTATTGTCCCAGGACAAGACAAGGTTATGATGTCTTGTCCTAGGACAAGACAAGGTTATGATGTCTTGTCCTAGGACAAGACAAGGTTATGATGTATTATCCCCAAAAGAGGTTTGTCATTCATTGTCCCAGGACAAGACAAAGTTATGATGTATTGTCCCCAAAAGAGGTTTGTCGTTTATTGTCCCAGGACAAGACAAAGTTATGATGTATTGTCCCAGGACAAGACAAGGTTATGATGTCTTGTCCTAGGACAAGACAAGGTTATGATGTCTTGTCCTAGGACAAGACAAGGATAATACATCATAACCCAAAAGAGGTTTGTCGTTTATTGTCCCAGGACAAGACAAAGTTATGATGTATTTACCCAGGACAAGACGAGGTTATGATGTCTTGTCCTAGGACAAGACAAGGTTATGATGTATTGTCCCAGGACAAGACAAGGCTATGATGTATTGTCCCAGGACAAGACAAGGTTATGATGTATTGTCCCAGAAAGAGGTTTGTTATTCGTTGTCCTTGGACAAGACAAGATTATGATGTATTGTGCTAGGACAAGACAAGATTATGATGTATTGTGCTAGGACAAGACAAGGCTATGATGTATTGTCCCAGGACAAGACAAAGCTATGATGTATTGTCCAAGGACAAAGCAAGGTTATGATGTATTGTCCCAGGACAAGACAAAGCTTTGATGTATTGTCCCAGGACAAGACAAGATTATGATGTATTGTCCCAGGACAAGACAAGGTTATGATGTATTTTCCCAGGACAAGACAAGGTTATGATGTATTGTCCTAGGACAAGACAAGGTTATGATGCATTTTCCCAGGACAAGACAAGGTTATGATGTATTGTCCCAGGACAAGACAAGGTTATGATGTATTTTCCCAGGACAAGACAAGGTTATGATGTATTGTCCTAGGACAAGACAAGGTTATTATGTATTGTCCCGAAAGAGGTTGTCATTCATTGTCCTAGGAAGAGGTTGCAACTGAGTGTCCCAGGATGGCGTGTGATAGGGGTAGTGTGGAGGAGGGGGGGGGGGGGGTAGTCAGTTATACCAGGATAGCGTGTGATATGCTGAAATGTCCTAGGATTAAAGGTCTTTCTAACAATGCTGAAATGTCCAGGGTTCGAAGTTCTTTCTAATGATGCTGAAATGTCCTTGGCTAAAAGTTCAGTCTGATGATGCTAAAATGTCCTTAGCTAAAAGTTCTTGATGATGATGCTGAAATGTCCGGGGCTAAAAGTTCTGTCTGATGATGCTGAAATGTCCTTAGCTAAAAGTTCTTTATGATTATGCTGAAATGTCCTTAGCTAAAAGTTCTTTATGATTATGCTGAAATGTCCTGGGCTAAAAGTTCTTTCTGATGATGCTGAAATGTCCGGGGCTAAAAGTTCTTTCTGATGATGCTGAAATGTCCGGGGCTAAAAGTTCTTTCTGATGATGCTGAAATGTCCGGGGCTAAAAGTTCTTTCGGATGATGCTGAAATGTCCAGGGTTCAAAATTCTTTCTGATGATGGTGAAATGCCCTTGGCGAAAAGTTCTTCATGATAATGCTGAAATGTCCTTGGCTAAAAGTTCTTCATGATAATGCTGAAATGTCCTGGGCTAAAAGTTCTTCATGATAATGCTGAAATGTCCTTGGCTAAAAGTTCTTCTAATGATGCTAAAATGTCGAGAGCTAAAAGTTCTTTCTAATGATGCTGAAATGTCCTTGGTGAAAAGTTCTTGATGATGATGTTGAAATGTCCTTGGCGAAAAGTTCTTGATGATGATGCTGAAATGTCCTTGGCGAAAAGTTCTTGATGCTGAAATGTCCTTGGCAAAAAGTTCTTGATGATGATGTTGAAATGTCCTTGGCGAAAAGTTCTTTCTAATGATGCTGAAATGTCCTTGGCGGAAAGTTCTTGATGATGATGCTGAAATGTTCTTGGCGAAAAGTTCTTGATGATGATGCTGAAATGTCCTTGGTAAATGGTCACTGTAATGATGCTGAAATGTGTGCCTGGGCAAAACCTTCAGTCTAATGATGTTCGCACGTCTTTCATTTGAACATGAAAAATTTTCACCAGCAGTTAGTGTAGAAACTGTCCAAATATAAATGGGGGTATGTGTGTCGGTGGGGGGGGGAGGGGGGGGGGGAGGGGGGGGGCCGGGACTAGTTGCCTGGACAGATGATTCTGTCTGAGGGGAGAAAAAAGCTGATTTGGGGAATAAAGTTTTTGTAGTAGGATGGATAGGAGTCCTCCAGCCCCCCACCCCCACCCCCACCCCAAACTCCTCCAGCCCCCACCCCCACCCCAAACTACCTATTCCCAATGTGCATACATTGTGTGTGTTGGTACTGTACAGTTCCTGCTTCGTTGTTGTTTTGGGTAGGGGGGATGGGATGGGGGGGGGGGGGGGAGGAGCAGAGCCCCCTTAACAGACGTGATCTGTCAGTATCAGTAATCTCCCATGTCAGTCGTTAGTCTTTTTTTTTCCCTGTTGGTGGGTTTGTGTTTTAAACTGTCAACAGGATTTTTTTTTTCTTTTTTCTTTTTTTTTCTTTTTTTTCTATTTCCTTTTTTTTTTAATTTACACTTGTCACCATTTCTTCTTCTGTCTTTGTTGTAGAAACTGTGTACACTTGTTAGCTCTGGTCACAATGTATAGCATGCTGGCTTTTTTTTTTTTTTTTTTTAACTGAACTGGCACCTGGGTAGTGAGGCTTGTTCTACACAGGTTGTGCAGAGTGGACGGCAAAATGGCTTTCCCTGCCACAGGGGTTTGGAGCTCACGAATGGTGTGGACAATGGCTTTCCCTGCCACAGGGTTTTGGAGCTCACGATGGTGTGGACAATGGCTTTCCCTGCCACAGGGGTTTGGAGCTCACGGTGGTGTGGACAATGGCTTTCCCTGCCACAGGGGTTTGGAGCTCACGAGTGGTGTGGCCCTTGGCTGCTTCGTTTCTGACGTTTCCATGTGTTTTTTGTGTGGGTTGTTTTTTTTAAATTAATTTTCCACCTTTTTTAATAACTGGCTAGCAGCCAATCAAGGGGTCTGCCTGGAATCCTCAGTGGGGTTTAGTGGTATCAGCTGTTCGGTGGCGGAGTTACTATGGTATTCATCGCATCGAAGTCTGTAGTTACGCCAGCTTTTAGGTAGTTTGGCTATTGTGGTATCTGTCGCATCAAAATCTGTAATTATTATCAGCTCTTAGGTAGTTGAGCTATGGTGGTATCTGTCACATCGAAATCTGTAATTATAATAATCTACTCATAGGCAGTCTAGCTACTATGCTATTCATGGCATGGAAATCTGTAGCTATTTCAGCTCTCAGGTAGTTTAGCCACCACGTTATTCGTCAGCTCTTAGATACTTTGATTGCCATGGTGTTCACGGCATTGAAACGTGTCGTTCTGTAGCTCTGAGGATGTGGTTTGTTGATTAAGCTGCCACGTCACTGATTAAAGCATTGAAGTAGGTGGATAATGTCTCTTGTTGAAGTAGCTGGATACTGTCTCTTGTTGAAGTAGGTGGATACTGTCTCTTGTTGAAGTAGCTGGATAATGTCTCTTGTTGAAGTAGCTGGATACTGTCTCTTGTTGAAGTAGGTGGATAATGTCTCTTGTTGAAGTAGCTGGATAATGTCTCTTGTTGAAGTAGCTGGATACTGTCTCTTGTTGAAGTAGGTGGATACTGTCTCTTGTTGAAGTAGGTGGATAATGTCTCTTGTTGAAGTAGGTGGATAATGTCTCATGTTGAAGTAGGTGGATACTGTCTCTTGTTGAAGTAGCTGGATAATGTCTCTTGTTGAAGTAGCTGGATACTGTCTCTTGTTGAAGTAGGTGGATACTGTCTCTTGTTGAAGTAGGTGGATAATGTCTCTTGTTGAAGTAGGTGGATACTGTCTCTTGTTGAAGTAGGTGGATACTGTCTCTTGTTGAAGTAGGTGGATAATGTCTCTTGTTGAAGTAGGTGGATACTGTCTCTTGTTGAAGTAGCTGGATACTGTCTCTTGTTGAAGTAGCTGGATAATGTCTCTTGTCGTTTCATTTTCGGGATGGAAGGTTCGTTCTCCCAACTTAGCGTCAGCCCAGACGTTGAAAAAAAAAAGAAGAAAAGAAAAAGAAAAAAAGCTTTGTGTGGTCAAGCTAGGTGATGACGGAACTGGACTTCATGTGCCAGGATCGTGTGAACCCTGTGAGAGTTCGTAGGATCCTGATCCCCAAGCCCCCTCCACCTTCACACACACACACACACACACACACACACACACACACACACACACATGCCTCCACTTCTCGTTTCCAATGGGGCCGTGGTTCTTATCACCCAACAGAGACCGTCTTTCATTCTCCACTCCTCAGCAAGAAGTTGAGGCACTCCTCACTGGGTGAGAGAATTTGGGGCGCAGGCGACCTCCCCACCCCCCACCCCCACCCCACCAGCGATGTACACGTGTCTTTTAATTCATGTCGTCCGTAGCGCAAAGCACACAGTGGGCAGGTCTGCCTGGAAAGAAGCGCACGCTGTTTGAAGCGTGCATGTCCTCATGGGGCCGCAGAGCGGAGAGGTCACCAGGCTCCCAAGGGAAGGTTGGACGTGGATCTGAATGTGAACACGGAGGAGGAGGAGGTCTCTCCTCTGAACGGGCCGAGTGCTGTGGTCGTCGGGGTCAAGGACATGGGAGCAAGACTCTTGAGGCCCGACCCCTGGGGCCAGCCCACGGAACGATCATCTCCCATCGTCATCCACTGTGGTGTCCATTGTTCTCTGTGGAACCCACTGTGGTGTCCTTAGTTCCCCTATGTGCACAGATGTCAGGTGTCGTTTGTTCCCCTATGTGCACAGACATCAGGTGTCCATAGTTCCCCTATGTGCACAGACGTCAGGTGTCCATAGTTCTCCTATGTGCACAGACGTCAGGTGTCCATTGTTCCCCTATGTGCACAGACGTCAGGTGTCCATTGTTCCCCTATGTGCACAGACGTCAGGTGTCCATTGTTCCCTTATGTGCACAGACGTCGGGTGTCCATTGTTCCCCTATGTACACAGACATGAGCTGTAATCCATCGTGGTGTCCATTGTTCCCCTATGTGCACAGACGTCAGGTGTCCATTGTTCCCCAATGTGCACAGACGTCAGGTGTCCACAGTTCTCCTATGTGCACAGACGTCAGGTGTCCATTGTTCCCCTATGTGCACAGACGTCAGGTGTCCATAGTTCCCCTATGTGCACAGACGTCAGGTGTCCATTGTTCCCCTATGTGCACAGACGTCAGGTGAAATCCACTGTGGTGTCCATAGTTCCCCTATGTGCACAGATGTCAGGTGTCCATAGTTCCCCTATATGCACAGACATCAGGTGTCCATAGTTCCCCTATGTGCACAGACGGGAGCAGCAGGGGGAGGGGGATGGGCAGTGGGTATGTGTCGGTGAAGGGTCTCCAAAAGTGGTCACTCTGAGGCAGAGGACAGAGAGAGAGACAGAGACAGAGGTTGGTTCTCTTGGGGTGCTCTGAGGCAGAGGACAGAGACAGGTTGGTTCTCTTGGGGTGCTCTGAGGCAGAGGACAGAGAGACAGAGACAGAGGTTGGTTCTCTTGGGGTGCTCTGAGGCAGAGGACAGAGAGACAGAGGTTGGTTCTCTTGGGGTGCTCTGAGGCAGAGGACAGAGACAGGTTGGTTCTCTTGGGGTGCTCTGAGGCAGAGGACAGAGAGACAGAGACAGAGGTTGGTTCTCTTGGGGTGCTCTGAGGCAGAGGACAGAGAGACAGAGGTTGGTTCTCTTGGGGTGCTCTGAGGCAGAGGACAGAGAGAGAGACAGAGACAGAGGTTGGTTCTCTTGGGGTGCTCTGAGGCAGAGGACAGAGAGAGAGACAGACACAGGTTGGTTCTCTTGGGGTGCTCTGAGGCAGAGGACAGAGAGACAGAGACAGAGGTTGGTTCTCTTGGGGTGCTCTGAGGCAGAGGACAGAGAGACAGAGACAGAGGTTGGTTCTCTTGGGGTGCTCTGAGGCAGAGGACAGAGAGACAGAGACAGAGGTTGGTTCTCTTGGGGTGCTCTGATGCAGAGGACAGAGAGACAGAGACAGGTTGGTTCTCTTGGGGTGCTCCGAGGCAGAGGACAGAGAGACAGAGACAGAGGTTGGTTCTCTTGGGGTGCTCTGAGGCAGAGGACAGAGACAGAGGTTGGTTCTCTTGGGGTGCTCTGAGGCAGAGGACAAAGAGACAGAGGGAGGTTGGTTCTCTTGGGGTGCTCTGAGGCAGAGGACAAAGAGACAGAGGGAGGTTGGTTCTCTTGGGGTGCTCTGAGGCAGAGGACAGAGACAGAGACAGAGGTTGGTTCTCTTGGGGTACTCTGAGGCAGAGGACAGAGAGAGAGACAGAGGTTGGTTCTCTTGGGGTGCTCTGGGCTGGCCTGTCCATGAGATCTAGTTGCAAAGGGAGGTGACTTCAGTCGGCAGTGTCAACAAATACAAAATGTCAGTGATAACGCACAGCCAAATAAACGTAGACAAATGTTTTTTGTCTTGCGATTCGTTTGTCTACGTTGTGTTTGTTGTTGTTTTTTTTTTTGGGGGGGAGGGGCGGGGGGCGCGCTGTGTTATCACCAACATTTCAAATTTGTCCTTGTCTTCTGTAGCAAGTTTGGCGCTCTGTCAGGGACAGTGGCATCTTTCATTGAGAGCACAAAACGTTTTGTAGTAAGTTTGGCGCTCTGTCAGGGACAGTGGCATCTTTCACCGAGACAACAAAATGTTCTGTGGCAAGTTTGGCGCTCTGTCAGGGACAGTGGCATCTTTCATTGAGAGCACAAAACGTTCTGTAGCAAGTTTGGCGCTCTGTCAGGGACAGTGGCATCTTTCACTGAGACAACAAAACGTTCTGTGGCAAGTTTGGCGCTCTGTCCAGGATAATTGCACCATTGCTGGAATGCCTAGAAACAATATAGGATAATTGTACCATTGCTGGAATGCCTGGAAACAATATAGGATAATTGCACCATTGCTGGAATGCCTAGAAACAATATAGGATAATTGTACCATTGCTGGAATGCCTAGAAACAATATAGGATAATTGTACCATTGCTGGAATGCCTGGAAACAATACAGGATAATTGCACCATTGCTGGAATGCCTAAAAACAATATAGGATAATTGTACCATTGCTGGAATGCCTAGAAACAACATAAGATAATTGCACCATTGCTGGAATGCCTAGAAACCATATAGGATAATTGCACCATTGCTGGAATGCCTAGAAACAATATAGGATAATTGTACCATTGCTGGAATGCCTAGAAACAATATAGGATAATTGTACCATTGCTGGAATGCCCAGAAACAATATAGGATAATTGTACCATTGCTGGAATGCCTAGAAACAATATAGGATAATTGTACCATTGCTGGAATGCCTAGAAACAATATAGGATAATTGTACCATTGCTGGAATGCCTAGAAACAATATCAGATAATTGGATAATTGCACCATTGCTGGAATGCCTAGAAACAATATAGGATAATTGTACCATTGCTGGAATGCCTAGAAACAATATAGGATAATTGTACCATTGCTGGAATGCCTGGAAACAATATCAGATAATTGGATAATTGCACCATTGCTGGAATGCCTAGAAACAATATAGGATAATTGCACCATTGCTGGAATGCCTAGAAACAATATAGGATAATTGTACCATTGCTGGAATGCCTAGAAACAATATAAGATAATTGTACCATTGCTGGAATGCCTAGAAACAATATAGGATAATTGTACCATTGCTGGAATGCCTAAAAACAATATAGGATAATTGCACCATTGCTGGAATGCCTAGAAACAATATAGGATAATTGTACCATTGCTGGAATGCCTAGAAACAATATAGGATAATTGTACCATTGCTGGAATGCCTAGAAACAATATAGGATAATTGTACCATTCCTGGAATGCCTAGAAACAATATTGGATAATTGCACCATTGCTGGAATGCCTAGAAACAATATAGGAAAATTGCACCATTGCTGGAATGCCTAAGAAACAATATAGGATAATTGTTCCATTGCTGGAATGCCTAGAAACAATATAAGATAATTGTTCCATTGCTGGAATGCCTAGAAACAATATAAGATAATTGTACCATTGCTGGAATGCCTAGAAACAATATAAGATAATTGTACCATTGCTGGAATGCCTAGCAACAATATCGGATAATTGCACCATTGCTGGAATGCCTAGAAATAATATAGGATAATTGCACCATTGCTGGAATGCCTAGAAACAATATAGGATAATTGCACCATTGCTGGAATGCCTAATTGCACCATTGCTGGAATGCCTAGAAACAATATAAGATAATTGTACCATTGCTGGAATGCCTAGAAACAATATAGGATAATTGTACCATTGCTGGAATGCCAGAAACAATATAGGATAATTGTACCATTCCTGGAATGCTAGAAACAATATAGGATAATTGTACCATTGCTGGAATGCCTAGAAACAATAAGGATAATTGTACCATTGCGGAATGCCTAGAAACATAT
The DNA here is from genome assembly GCA_018398815.1 of Conus ventricosus. NCBI lineage: Eukaryota > Metazoa > Mollusca > Gastropoda > Neogastropoda > Conidae > Conus > Conus ventricosus. Next base: position 150,305 of record CM031629.1, on the reverse strand, counting down.
AGGATAATTGTACCATTGCTGGAATGCCTAGAAACAATACAGGATAATTGCCATTGCTGGAATGCCTAGAAACAATATAGGATAATTGTACCATTGCTTGAATGCTAGAAACAATACAGGATAATTTGACCATTGCTGGAATGCCTAGAAACAATATAGGATAATTTACCATTGCTGGAATGGCTAGAAACAATACAGGATAATTGTACCATTGCTGGAATGCCAGAAACAATATAGGATAATAAATTATTGATAATTGTACCATTGCTGGAATGCCTAGAAACAATACAGGATAATTGTACCATTGCTGGAATGCCAGAAACAATACATAATTGTACATGCTGAATGCTAAAACAATAGGATAATTGTACCATTGCTGGAATGCCTAGAAACAATGATATAAATTATGGATAATTGTACCATTGCTGGAATGCCTAGAAACAATACAGGATTTCCCCCCATTGCGGGAAATGTAAAAACTTTTTTGGTAATTGTCCATTGCTGGAGCCTAGAAACAATACGGATAATTGCCCCATTGCTGGAATCCCGGGAAAACAATACAGGAAAATCGTCCATTGCTGGAATGCCGGGGAAAAAATAAGGTAATCGTACCATTGCTGGAATGTCTAAAAAACAATATAGGTAATCGTCCCATTGTGGAATCCCTAGAAAAAAATTCCCGTTAATTTCCATTGCGGGAAATGCCTAGAAACAATCAGGTAATTGTCCATTGCTGAAATGCCTGAAACAATATAGGATAATAATTTTGGGAAAAAATTTTTTACCATTGCTGGAATGCCAAAAAACAGTCTGTAGCGTCATTGGGGCTGCCACCCCCGAGTTTTTTATCCCCCACCTTGGAGCCAACCCACAGTTCCTCCCTCGCTCTTTCCCTCTGTCCTCTCTTCCCCGTCCATCTCTCTCTTCTCTGGAATTTGTGAGCCACACTCATCATCCCTGTAACGTAGACGTGCTGGTGGATGGTGGGGAGATGGGAGAAGGGGTAATGTGTGTGAGTGTGTGTGTTTTAAAAAAGGGGTGGGACTCCCCATGGATAGGGAAAAAAACCCATGGTATCTGTGTTGTCAACCTCCAAATAGAAGTTGTTTGAGAAGCGTATGCTTCTTAGATAACTTGGACAGGAACCTGGGGGGGGGGGGGGGGGGGGGAGGGGAGGGAGATGCGGGAGGGGGTTATGGAAAAAACGTTTCCCGGGCGGCAAGAAAGAGGATTCAGGTTTGTGTGGATCTAGTTGCAAAGTCGGACGACTGCAGGAGATGTGATTGAGATAAGTGATTGCTCGTTCCTTTTGTGATTGTTTTCCTTTTCGTTGTCCTAAAAGTTTTTATCTTGCTTTAAGAAGCCCGGGGGGGTCGAAAAAAGTCGTGTTTTGTCTTTTGATTTTTATTTTCCCGTTTTTTTTTTGGGGTTTGTTTTTGTTTTTTTGCGGTTCGCTAACATTTATTCAGATTTTGTTGGGTGTGAAGTTTTGAAAGGAGCAGCTTTTGCGTTAGCAGGTAGCTGTGAACACCATTTCCGTCTTTTTTCCAAACGTGTTTTGCTTTAAAAATTTGGTGTTCTTCCAACACTTGCATTACTTTACTGGTCCTAACAGTATTTTTATTACAATCATTTTTTTTTCCCCAGCACTGTTCAACTTTTGAATGTACAACCACAGAGTCCAAGGCTGTTTGGGAGTTTTTTGTTTTTTTATTTTTTTTTTTTTTTTGTTGTTTTTTTTCCATGTACCACCTTTCCTGGCAAGGGAGTTACCATGTTGAATTCACTTCTTTGTTATTGGAGCAATTCCAGTAACTTTGAAGTATTCAAAGTTTTTTACTCGATTGCAAATACAGTTCAGATTCCAAGGATTCATTGATGATGGTGAAAGTTTGTGTGCGAGTGTTTTGAACAAACTATTTTTTTTTTCTCATTGTGTCTCTGAACATTCTGGTGAGTCTCCATGTAAGTTTTCTTTTTTTGGTTCTCCTACTCATGATGTCACTGTCAGTGTGCCTATAGAGGTTGTGTGTGTGTGTGTGTGGGTGGCGTGGAGTGAGTGTATGGGTGAGTGATATGTTGGTTGGTGTGCTGTGTGTGTGTGTGTGTGTTGTGTGTGCTCGCTTTCCCTTCACATCTTTGTCACCTCCCCAGCTCTGTGTGCTACTCTCTAACCGTCTTCATATATTTCGTTCTTAATTGCTGTGTTCGGCGCTCCACACTGTGAGCAGCAAAGTACCTCTGGAAAGGTTTTAAGAACCGTGGCCTTGGGCCACACAGTCTTTATGATTTTGCTTGAGTCAATCAAGTGGACTTACCGTGGTCCCCCCCCCCCCCCCCCCCCCCCCCCCCCCAACAGTTCTAGGTTGGTGCAGGCGTAGATCGATGGCATGATGTGGGCCGCGTCTGCCCCGTCATGATGCAAGCAACAAGACATAACATTCAAAACTTCTCCTGGGAATAGAAATGCGTGGTACACAGCCAGCGTGGCACAATGGTCGGCTGTCGATGGTACCATTGGTGGCTGTCGTGGCACAATGGGTCGGCTGTCAGGCCAATGGTCGGCTGTGTGGTACAATGGGTCAGTGACGTGGCACAATGGTCGGCTTGTCGTGGTACAATGGGTCAGCTGTCGTCCATGGCACATTGGGACCCTCGGCTTGTCGTGTCCAATGGTCGGCTTGTCGAGGCACAATGGTCGGCTGTCGTGGTCCAATTAGGTCAGCTGTCGTGGCACAATGTCGGCTGTGTTCTGCACAATGGTCGGGCTGTTCTGGCACAATGGTCGGCCGTCGTGGCACAATGGTCGTCTGTCGTGGCACAATGGTTAGCTGTCGCGGATTCCCAGCTGGAGGGGTGGAGGATAGAGTATTGGCATAAAAGTGGCATCAAATATGAGACAGCCCAAGAAAAATAAAATGAAATAAAATAATGAGACAGCAAAGAAAAATAAACTGACACAGCAAAGAAAAATGAAATACAACGACGATACAGCAAAGAAAAATAGAATAAAATAACGATACAGCCAAGAAAAATAAATTAATGATACAGCCAAGAAAATTGAAATGAAAGAATGAGAGAGCCATGAAAACTTAAATAGAATAATGAGACAGCCAAGAGAAATAAAATAATAAGACAGCCAAGAAAAATTAAAATGAAACAAAATAATGATACAGCGAAGAAAAATGAAATAATGATACAGCCAAGAAAAATAAAATAAAATAATGAGACAGCAAAGAAAAAATGAAATAATGATACAGCCAAGAAAAATAAAATAAAATAACGATACAGCAAAGAAAAATTAAACAAAATAAAATAGAATAATGAGACAGCAAAGAAAAATGAAATCATGGTAAAGAAAAGAAAAATGAAATAATGGTACAGCAAAGAAAAATGAAATAAAATAATGGTGCAGCAAAGAAAAATGAAATATAATACAGTTGTGACCGGGTGACCTTAGTTTTGCTCTTTTGACACTTCATGGCTTTGGTGTGACTGTGACGCTCAAGCTGAATGCACTCCGCCTCAAACACTTCAGATCTGGACTCTCTGGCAAAGACAGACTGTCGAAAACATTTCCAATGTCTACTCTGGACTCTCTGGCAAAGACAGACTGCCGAAAACATTTCCAATATCGACTGAGAACTGATTCCCACTGAAAAGCCCAACAGTCTCTCTCCGCTGAGCATCGATCAAGGACAGCTGGCAGGGAGTGGGGATGAGTCGTCTCTCCATGGAAACAAGTTCAGTCCACGAGAACGTAGCAACGAATGGAAGTCTGCGGTCAAGATCATACATCGTAGAGTTCAACTGTAAAGAAAGCCCCGGGTCCTCCTTGTCCGTCATCATTTAAGGGAACTTAAAGTGCGATGTTAGGAATAACCACCGCCTGATGGTATGAGGCTGACGCTTAGCTCCGAGAGCCCCAAGCCGAAAATTGCTTCATATTCCATTCAACTGTAGTCTATGCCAAGCTTCCATTGCTGTGGTGCCTTTCTCGGTTAAAAATTCCAGTAAGAACATGTGTTATATCTCATTAGAAAGAAAACAAATCTTATCTGTCCAGCCATGTATGAATAAAAAGGATTGAAAAAAGAAATACGGTGTTGATACAGAGCATACGAAGTCTCTGAAATGGGTAGGCAAGTTTACAGATGTACACACACGTCAGTCACCCCTTTCGCAAATCTTCAGAATGGTCAGCATCACCTTCCCCCACTAAACCATCCCCCACAGAACATTTTCAGTGCCTCCCAAACCCAGAAACTGCGGCTTGTCGACAAGGGGTCACCATTTCGACAACTGACGTGATTTCGCTATGTCGCCATTGTTGCCCCAAATAGCTTACGTAAACGAGGCACAATGTTCAAGGGACATAACCACAAACATGCTGAGAGTCTGTATGTGTTACACAAAGAGATTTCTTCTGTTTGGCTGACCATACCACAGACGAAGCGGTACATTTCGTTTAACAGAGTCGCAACATGAGTTGCAACGGCTCCGTGGTTGCTGGGAGAGACACAACCAAAGTTGTGACAGAGATTCACCGGTTGTTAGCAGCGCCGTGTCGATACTCACGATGTGGACTCTTTGTCAGTTGAGCGTTCGCAGGCCACTTACACTCATCTGACTCAGCAACCCCCAGCATCAGTGGAAAACCACTCTTTTTCTTCCTTTTTTTCTTTTAACAGATTCTGAAAATCCCCTGACTGCTGTCAGCATGAAAATGACCTCAAACTTGCTGCTGTGGTGAAGTGGTTAGCATCGCAGACTCCTGTCTGGGTGGTTCTGCGTTTGATTCCCATCAGCATCAACTTCATCATCCTCATTGATCAGCAGAAAAAAAATAAACAAAAATTCTGAAAATTATTTACATGGCTCCGCCAAAAAACGTAGACAAATGAATCAAAGACAAAACACAGCGCATTTCGACCTCTTAGTTTTTGTTCAGGCAAGATGCTTAACACTCAGAACAATGAAAATGAACCAGCAATCATTTATCTTCATCCAGTTCTTTGCAAAATGGGCGTTGAATCCTTAATCAAGATAAGTGAATACTCGTTTATTTTCGTTGACCCGAGTGTTATGTATCTTGCCTGAAGAAGACCTAAGAGGTCAAAATGCGTCGTGTTTTCTCTCATGATTCATTTGTCGACAAAGCCTTATAAAGGATTCTTAGAATTTGTTTAGATTTCCACCTACAGTCGCCTCACTTTTGCAACGAGATCTTTTTCTTTCTTTTTTTTCCTTTACTATCCATGTGAGACTGATCCAGCAGAAACTGCCCAGGTTCCCATTTGACCTTTTACCTCTGCTCTGTTCTGTCCTCTCCCACAGACCCCAACCTGTGCACCGTTCTCTCCGCGTTGTTCTGTCACAGGTCAGACTGTGACCTTTAACCTCTGCTCTGCCCTGTCCTCTCCCACAGACCCCAACCTGTGCACCGTTCTCTCCGCGTTGTTCTGTCACAGGTCAGACTGTGACCTTTCACCCTGCAATGCAGCAGTGTGAAGGTAATACTCATCGCAAGCTCTGCTCAATCTTGCGACATGAGAGGGAACAATACCGGGCATGTGACAGTTCTCTGATGAACAGATCAATGTTTTTACAATGTCCCCCATTGAAATAAACCTGTGGTCATGTCGGCAGGATTCATGCACACGACACACATACCACACACATCACACACACAACCTTGACCAATATGCCACCACTCTGTATTCTCCAACATGACTTCTGATCCACTGGTGCAAAAGTTGGGTCAGTAATCCAGACTAATAACGCTCACTTCACCCAATCACTCTTTGAGTTGTTTCATTACACTAACAATGCTATCACACAGACGCCCATAATGATAATCATTATCACCATCATCATCATCATAGTAAGAGAGGTCGCGATCCACGAAGATCGTGAGACCGTGGTGGGGGTTCCCCTCTATTTTTAACTTGACCCACTTTGTGAAGGCTGTGCGCATGCGTGCATTTTTAAGCACCACCATTCGCCACGAGCACAGCAGAAAATCGTCGTGCTTTTGCGTGTTTTCACCACGGAAATTAGACCAACTTCGTGAGTATATTTCAGCCATATTTTACGTCAAATAGTTTAGTTTACATTGTCAGTTTGGATATCAAACCTTCATACACTACATGTGGGTTCTGATTTGTGTTGAAAATGTCAGATTCTGTCGTGTGATTCATGTTGGTGCAGATGCCTGTCACAGTGTCTGTTGACTTTTGTTGTGGTTTCGATTCTTGCTCTCAGCATGCTTTCTGAGTCGTAACAAGTGTACAGATCTTCATGCTGGCAATGCTGCAAGATGTTGCTGATGTGAATGATGTGTGTGTGATTATTACGTTTCTTGGTGAGGTTGTTCCATTTTTAGGTTAGATCTAGTACATTACGTTCCCCTCTGGCTTGGTAAAACTGAAAGTAGACTTCTATTCTGCCGATGTGAAACTGACTGGATGATCTACATGTACAGTGCTTAGTTGTAGTGGTTGGTGGAGTAATGATTGGTTGTCTTAATAACACTACAGAAGATACAAATTGCTTACCTTTTCGAGAAAGTGAAGTTGTCTTTGGATTTTCCCGGCTTTGAAAAGGGGCGATACTGCGAAACGAAGGGACATAAAGGGAAACAACTGGCTTGGTAAATCAGCCATCTCACCACCGGCGAGCGGAAAATTTTCGCGATCGCTTCAACCTCGCGTGCGTGTGTGCGCCGTGGTCGGGCAGTGACGTCACAGACATGACTAACACCCCACCACCACCGCTTCTCACGGCTGAAATCGCGACCTCTCTAATAATAAATCGATTATATAGCACTTTACCTTAAACAGGCATGGGAATTGACTGAAAGTGAAAACTCTGAAATCTAGGGGGGTCCGGGGGCATGCCCCCCCGGAAAATTTTTTTTTTCAAGATCAAAATCTGTGCAATCTGGGCTATCCTGACTTCATTTTTATGGATTTAAGAACGTAAAAAAAAATGAAGTAAATTAGCATTAAAACAACAAACAAAAACAATTTTCACACAAAATGTTTTTATTCAGTTCTATGAGTTTATCTCCAGCTGACTACAAAGATCACCAGGCTCAAAAAACAAACAAAACAAACAACAAAAACAAAACAACAATCAACCAACCCAACCAATCCAAACAATCACCAATCAACCAACTGGTCAACCAACCAAACAAGAAACACCCCCACACACACAAAAGAAAAGTTAAGCCTGCACACATTCACTTGAAACTGGTTACAGACACTGGCACCAGGCATTACCTCTAGAGCTGAGGCAAGCATCTTTGAAGAGAAAACAGGAAGGTATTTGAAGTTTACTGCTGAGAAGACTGTCACACAAGCAGCTCCCTGTTTACTGCTGTCACTGAGAAGAATGTCACACAAGCAGCTCCCCTGTTTACTGCTGTCACTGAGAAGAATGTCATAGTATCAAGCAGCTCCCCTGTTTACTGCTGTCACTGAGAAGAATGTCATACAAGCAGCTCCCTTGTTTACTGCTACACACATGCAAGCGGATAACTAGTATAATACTTGAAGTACATCTTACCTGGCAAACGTTGATTACTTTCCAGAGACGCACACTTATCCAGATGCTTCTTTGAGCGGAGATGGTCAGTCGGTGTTCAAACACCACGACTGGCGTAAGATACGTCTTTGTTGCAGACAATACACCGTGCAGCTCCACTGATATTTATCTTGCGAAAGCGCGTCCCAAGGCGCTCCTTCTTTACTACATCTCCGATTTCCACCTCCACAACTACAAATATCCACTCCCCTTTCCATTTATTTGGGCACTTGTCTAAGAACGGATCGCCGAAGTTTACCACACGACCAAGGCACGCCATGTTGAAAACACGCCTGTTCAAAGTTTGCGCATGCGCAGAAAGTCACGACATTCACAAATTTGGGCTGCCCGCGAGAGTTAATAGCTGCTGTTGCTGGCGATTCGGGTAACTGAGGCAGGCGTTCGCAGCACGCAAACACAGTACGCTCGCGTTCCGCAATAGTCTCGATCGTCCATACCCAAACTTCCGCGAGAACGAGAACAGAGAACGAGATAACGCTCGCGTTAGTATAACTTGGTCTAGGCCAGCCGAGACTAGTTCAGCAACAGCTAAAACCGATGCTTTATATTTTTTGTACCCCAGATTTTTTTTTTCGCGGACGCAATTTCGTTTTCGCGGAAAGCAAATTTTACTGCCGCGGAAATCAGCGTTTTCGCTGACAATTCCCATGCCTGCTTAAAAAAAGAAAAATTCAAAGTGCATGCAGGTGTCAGTCACTCGCTTGCCGACCATGATTTAAAGAGAAAGAGAAAACTCATAAACTTGGGGTGGGGTTAGGGGTGGGGGGAGGACTTCAGTATAAGTACAGCATGGACAACTCCCTCATCTACATCCCTCACCCACACACATGCCAGCACGCATGCACACACACACGCACACACACACACACACTCTCACACACACACACAATTCACACACACAAACACACTCACATTCTTTCGGACAATTTCCCCCACTTCCCTTCTACATCTTAACACCTGTGTCTCTCTTGCTTGCAATGGGCGTCAACAGCAACAACAGATGCTCAACAAAGAGCCGCAGCTGTCTGCAACTGGCTATTCTCTCTTTTCCTCATGTACAAAAGCAAAAAAAACAAACAAATCAAGAACCAAAGCAAACAATACTGTAGCAAACATTCTTTTCCTTGTAACACCATCATCTAAACTCTTGCACCAAAAGGTGCGCATTTTTCTCAAACGCACGCACACTCATACACCCACACATACACACACACACATGCACACACTCACACCTCCCCCCCCCCCCCCCCCCCCCCCACACACACACACACACACACACATACGCACACATAAAAAAAACCAAAAAAACAGGAAATCTCAGAATCTCGTTCTGAGGCGCCCAACAGTCATGGCATGACGCTGCGCCACCTGCTGGTCGATTGTCTCCCCTCTTATGGGCAAAAAGCTGACGAAGCCCCGCCCTAAAATGGCCCCTTCTTCTTGCTGGTCAAGGTGCGCCACCTAGTGCAAAAAAAAAAAGAAAAAAAAAGGTAAAAGTATTAATGCAAAGGCTGGAAAAGTAGGTAGAGATACTACACACACACACACACACACACACACATACACACACACACACACACACACACACACACACACACATACACACACACGCGCGCACACACACGCGCACACACACACACACACACACACACACACACACACACAAAAGAAAAGATAGAAGTATTTACGCAAAGGCTGGAAAATAGGTAAAGATACTACACAAAGGCAGAGAAATAGGTTGAGGTATCTACACAAAAGCCTGGAAAATAGGTAAAGATACTACACAAAGGCAGAGAAACAGGATGAGGTATCTACACAAAGGCAGGGGAATAGGTTGAGGTATCTACACAAAAGCCTGGAAAATAGGTAAAGATACTACACAAAGGCAAGGAAAATGGTTGAGGTATCTACACAAAGGCAGGGGAATAGTAAAGATACTACACAAAGGCAGGGGAATAGTAAAGATACTACACAAAGGCAGGGGAATAGTAAAGATACTACACAAAGGCAGGGGAATAGTAAAGATAGTATACAAAGGCATAAAAAGTGCGTAGAGATACCACACACGGGCAGGGAAATAGAGGTATCCGTACAAAGGCAGGGGAATAGAGGTATCTGTACAAAGGCAGGGAAGTAGAGGTATCTGTACAAAGGCAGGGAAGTAGAGGTAGCTGTACAAAGGCAGGGAAATAGAGGTAGCTGTACAAAGGAAGGGAAATAGAGGTAGCTGAACAAAGGCAGGGAAATAGAGGTAGCTGAACAAAGGCAGGGAATAGAGGTAGCTGTACAAAGGCAGGGAAATAGAGGTAGCTGTACAAAGGCAGGGAAATAGAGGTAGCTGTACAAAGGCAGGGAAATAGAGGAAATAGAGGTAGCTGTACAAAGGCAGGGAAATAGAGGTATCTGTACAAAGGCAGGGAAATTTGGCCATCTACACAAAGACAGGGAAATAGAGGTATCTGTACAAAGGCAGGGAAATAGAGGTATCTGTACAAAGGCAGGGAAATAGAGGTATCTGTACAAAGGCAGGGAAGTAGAGGTATCTGTACAATGGCAAGGAAATAGAGGTATCTGTACAAAGGCAGGGAAGTAGAGGTATCTGTACAAAGGCAGGGAAATAAAGGTATCTGTACAAAGGCAGGGAAGTAGAGGTATCTGTACAAAGGCAGGGAAATAAAGGTATCTGTACAAAGGCAGGGAAGTAGAGGTATCTGTACAATGGCAGGGAAATCAGTAGCGGTACCTACACAAGACAATGAAACACATGGAGGTATCTACACAAAGGCAGGGAAATAGGGCCATCTACACAAAGGCACGGAAATACAGCCATCTACACAAAGGCAGGGAAATAGAACCATCTACACAAAGGCAAGGGAAATAGAGCCATCTACACAAAGGCAAGGGAAATACAGCCATCTACACAAAGGCAAGGGAAATAGAGCCATCTACACAAAGGCAGGGAAATACAGCCATCTACACAAAGGCAGGGAAATAGAACCATCTACACAAAGGCAAGGGAAATAGGGCCATCTACACAAAGGCAGGGAAATAGAGCCCTCTACACAAAGGCAGGGAAATAGAGCCATCTACACAAAGGCAGGGAAATAGAGCCCCTCTACACAAAGGCAAGGAAATAGAGCCATCTACACAAAGGCAAGGAAATACAGGTTGAGGTATCTACACAAAAGCCTGGAAAATAGGTAAAGATACTACACAAAGGCAGAGAAATAGGTTGAGGTATCTACACAAAAGCCTGGAAAATAGGTAAAGATACTACACAAAGGCAAGGAAATTGGTTGAGGTGTGTAGTATCTTTACTATTCCCCTGCCGTTGTGTAGATACACAGGCAGGGAAATAGAGCCATCTACACAAAGGCAGGGAAACAGAGCCATCTACACAAAGGCAAGGAAATTGCTATCTACACAAAGCCAGGGAAATAGCTATCTACACAAAGGCAAGGAAATTGCTATCTACACAAAGCCAGAGAAATAGCTATCTACACAAAGGCAGGGAAATAGCTATCTACACAAAGCCAGGGAAATTGCTATCTACACAAAGGCAGGGAAATAAAGGCCTCTACACAAAGGCAGGGAAATAGCTATCTACACAGAGGCAGGGAAATAGCTATCTACACAGAGGCAGGGAAATAGCTAGCTACACAGAGGCAGGGAAATAGCTATCTACACAGAGGCAAGGAAATAGCTATCTACACAGAGGCAGGGAAATACAGCCATCTACACAGAGGCAGGGAAATAGCTGTCTACACAAAGGCGGGAAATTGTTATCTACACAAAGCCAGGGAAATAGCTATCTACACAAAGCAGGGCTTCTGAAAACGCAAAAAATTGCGTACAGTACGCATTAAAACTCTACGGGACGCACTGGGTGTCCGTGTAAGGGGTCCCCAGGGACCCCTTCAAATTTTGGTGAAGTCAGACATAAAGTGAGAAAAGACTGCCTTCCACATCGTAAGTTGGGTGCCGTAACATCGTAGGTCTGCTACACTTCGGACCGAACCCATCCCTTTTCAAGTTTAAACAGTAACAAAGCGAGTAGGGCAGCCTCCTAACAACATACGTCGGTCACTTTTGTCGTCTGCTGAGGCTGACTGACTAAGCTTAACGCTAGGCCACAGCCTCGTTTTCAGTTGACCGAATTTTCCTACTTTGAGCCATGTGATGTCACAATGACGCTTTTCATTTTCCCGGCAGGAGAGAGGCATTTCCGCAAAGCCTTTGTTTCCAACATGTCTCTCAAAGCGTGGTTAATGAAATTATCGTCACAAAGCGAAAAAGCGTAGCAGAGGAGCAAGATCGTGAACGGATACAATTTTTGATGTTTATTTTGTTGTTTTTATTGTGACGATGTGTCTGTGACAATTGCAGTGCGCGTGCAGGGATGCAATTTTTTAACGTATATTTTGTTGTTTTTATTGTGGTGTAGGGACCCCTTAATGTTAGCCTGGGACCCCTTAAAAATCTGATGAAGGGGTCCCTAGGACCGGAAAGATTTTCACCCCAGCAGAAACCCTGCAAAGGCAAGGAAATTGCTATCTTCACAAAGCCAGGGAAATCGCTATCTACACAAAGGCAGGGAAATAGCCATCTACACAAAGGCAAGGGAATTGCTATCTGATCTACACAAATGCAGGGAAACATGGGAACCCACATACAGGGAACACGCGTCAGCCAATGGTTGATACATGAATGGCGTGCTGCTCTATGATAACAATTTACGCTTTGCCCCCCACACTTCACTGTCTGACCAGATAAGATAAGATAATGTTGCTTATAGCCCAGCCGACCGCAAAGGGCCACATCAGGGCTGTTGTCTGACCAGATAAGATAAGATAATGTTGCTTATAGCCCAGCCGACCGCAAAGGGCCACATCAGGGCTGTTGTCTGACCAGATAAGATAAGATAATGTTGCTTATAGCCCAGCCGACCGCAAAGGGCCACATCAGGGCTGTCGTCTGACCAGATAAGATAAGATAATGTTGCTTATAGCCCAGCCGACCGCAAAGGGCCACATCAGGGCTGTTGTCTGACCAGATAAGATAAGATAATGTTGCTTATAGCCCAGCCGACCGCAAAGGGCCACATCAGGGCTGTTGTCTGACCAGAGTTCCCTTTCTGGTTTACAAACAAACTGATCCATCTTTCGATCTTTTTGTTTTAATTTCTCTTTCTTTGGTTTTTTTTTTCTTTTTTTTTTTTCTTTTTTTTTCTTTTTTCTTGTAAATAGAAGTTCTGTTTCGGGCAGTTTCCAAAAGGCAGATTTGCATCAGAAACTGAAAGAAGAGTCACACACGTGACAACAGCCACCAAACAAGGATAATTATCACAGAATGAGCACACACATGTTTGCGGATGTAAATCCACTGTTATTACCCACATGATGACAGCCACCAAACAAGAACATCACAGAATGAGCACACACCTGATTGCGGATGTAAGCTACTGTTATTACCCACATGATGACAGCCACCAAACAAGAACATCACAGAACGAACACATACCTGTTTGCGGATGTTGCCCACATGAGGACAGCCACCAAACAAGAACATCACAGAACGAGCACACACCTGTTTGCAGATGTTACCCACATGTGGGCAGCCACCAAGCGAGAACATCACAGAACAAGCACACACCTGTTTGCGGATGTAAGCCACGGCCAGTTCCAGGCGAGCAGGGTCAATGTCAGGTCGCATCTCGAAGAACATTCTCCACACGGCTCCAGCCAGTGCTCGGTCATCTCCCAGCAGCCCCTGCCATGAAATGAAGACATCCGATTGGTCTTCGCTGCCACCTGACACACCTGACCCTTCATCGCTAACACCTAACAGTCCCTGTGGCCAAATGAAGACATCCGATTGGTCTTCACTGCCACCTGACCCACCTGACCCTTCATCGCTAACACCTAACAGTCCCAGCAACATCAGTTTGAAAATGACAACATCAGCCTTCTCGACCGTGACAACAGATGGTTTCAGCGTGGAGTGAAGGAGGCTATCCACATTGCCGCCATCAACCCCACACTCAACCAGGACCGGGGCTGACACATCTTGCCCCCTGTGTACAACGCCCTCATCGTTCAGTCACATGACCAGGGTTCGACCCGTGGTCGTGTGCACTGAACTCCAGTTCACCCAGAAACAACACCACCACTAACGAAGTAAGTGCTTGTTTCCCAGCTGAGTGACCTGTTCAAATCTGGTAGTCATTAGGGTGCAACTGCTTATCTTACACACACTACGAAACAGACAAGCACTTCTTGACACGCTCTATCTCTTTCAGACGTAACAAACATCAGACATTAAAAAAAAAAAAGGCTGTAAAAAATAACATTCCCCCGACTGCTGTCAGTATGAAAATGACCACGAAACAAAGGTCAGTGAAGATGTGAATCTTGATCGTTTGTAGGCAGGGAACAAGGCGGGGGGGGGGGGGGGGGGGGCGGGGGGGGGGGGGGGGGGGGGGGAAGCATGGGCAAACTATGTCTCTGATAACGCCAAATTCAAATAGTGAACTCATTTTAGTCACAACGCCAAAGACAAGTGTGTTTTCTGTACTAAGAAAGCAAAGAGCAGCACACTTGTGAGAGTGTGTGTGTGTGTGGTGTGTGGTGTGTGTTGTGTGTGGTTGTGTGTGTATGTTCCACGTCACTCAAAATGTGTAAACAATCCTACAGAATCCCAGACTAAGCTGGAAAGTCTCTTCACACTCTCAGTGGATTGCTGATCCTGGGACTGCAACACAATGGCCATGGACATGGCTAGGCAAGGGGACTAAGGAGCTGGAATGAGGGGTTTGGGAATTGGAATGAGGGGTTTGGGAACTGGAATGAGGGGTTTGGGAATTGGAATGAGGGGTTTGGGAATTGGAATGAGGGGTTTGGGAATTGGAATGAGGGGTTTGGGAACTGGAATGAGGGGTTTGGGAATTGGAATGAGGGGTTTGGGAATACTAACACCAGAACAACACACACAAACAGAGACGTTGGGAATACTAACACCAGAACAACACACAAACAGAGATTTCGGGAATTCTAACAGCAGAACAACACACAGAGACGTTGGGAATACTAACACCAGAACAACACACAAAATGAGACGTTGGGAATACTAACACCAGAACAACACACAAACAGAGACATTGGGAATACTAACACCAGAACAACACACAAACAGAGACGTTGGGAATACTAACACCAGAACAACACACAAACAGAGACTGAACTGAAACAGAGACTGAAGAACTGAAACAGAGACTGAACTGAAACAGAGACTGAACTGAAACAGACACTGAACCGAACTGAAACAGACACCGAACTGAAACAGACACTGAACTGAAACAGACACCGAACTGAAACAGACACTGAACTGAAACAGACACTGAACTGAACTGAAACAGAGACTGAACTGAAACAGAGACTGAACTGAAACAGAGACTGAACTGAAACAGACACTGAACTGAACTGAAACAGAGACTGAACTGAAACAGACACTGAACTGAAACAGAGACTGAACTGAAACAGACACCGAACTGAAACAGACACTGGACTGAAACAGACAGTAAACTGAAACAGACAGTGAACTGAAACAGACACCGAACTGAAACAGACACTGAACTGAAACAGACACTGAACTGAAACAGACACCGAACTGAAACAGACACTGAACTGAAACAGACACTGAACTGAAACAGACACCGCCGCTTTCACCTGGTTTTCAGGCACTTTTCACCATTCCACAGAGGCATGTGCTGGAATCATTGAAGGGAGGGGGGTGAGGCAAAGGGTGGGGGGGGTGAGGCAGAGGGTGGGGGGGCGAGGCAGAGGGTGGGGGGTGAGACAGAGGGTGGGGGGTGAGACAGAGGGTGGGGGGTGAGGCCGAGGGTGGGGGGTGAGGCAGAGGGTGGGGGGTGAGACAGAGGGTGGGGGGTGAGACAGAGGGTGGGGGGTGAGACAGAGGGTGGGGGGTGAGGCCGAGGGTGGGGGGTGAGGCAGAGGGTGGGGGGTGAGACAGAGGGTGGGGGGTGAGGCAGAGGGGGTGAGACAGAGGGTGGGGGGTGAGGCAGAGGGTGGGGGGTGAGGCAGAGGGTGGGGGGTGAGGCAGAGGGAGATGGGTGAGGCAGAGGGTGGGGGGTGAGACAGAGGGTGGGGGGTGAGGCAGAGGGTGGGGGGTGAGGCTGAGGGTGGGGGGTGAGGCCGAGGGAGGGGGGGGTGAGGCAGAGGGTGGGGGGTGAGGCAGAGGGAGGGGGGGTGAGACAGAGGGTGGGGGGTGAGACAGAGGGTGGGGGGTGAGACAGAGGGTGGGGGGTGAGGCAGAGGGGGTGAGGCAGAGGGTGGGGGGGTGAGGCAGAGGGTGGGGGTGAGACAGAGGGTGGGGGGTGAGGCAGAGGGGGTGAGGCAGAGGGTGGGGGGTGAGGCAGAGGGTGGGGGGTGAGGCAGAGGGTGAGGGGTGAGGCAGAGGGTGGGGGGTGAGGCAGAGGGTGGGGGTGGAAGGAGAAGTTGGGAGAAGGTAAGTAAGGTAATGTTGCTTATCGCCCAGCCGACCGCAAAGGGCCATAACAGGGCTGTCACCACGCTGAAGTCCTTTCACAAGTCATTTTTTTTTTTTTAAAACAAAAAAAAACTAATTTGCACAACTCTTTAAATCACACCTTCCAAAAACACACTGGAAATTCTGTTTAAAAATGTTCCTCCATAAAATCTTAGATCACATGAAAAATGTTGATCTCCCTCAGAAACATCAGGTGGGACATCTCTAAACAAGGTTTTCATGGAGTCTGCTGTAAAGTGTGTATGTCTCAACTCATGCAAGTCCCAACACACTGAAAGAATTGTTTCACTGTGAGTGGTACTAGACATGGAATGCACCACGGAGCTGCTTCACCTTTTAAATGACAAGCATGGGTGTAAAACCAGCGTCCTGTACGCAAACGGCACAAGACTGTTGGTGGGGTGGACGAGAGGGAAATAATGGATGACTCCTCTGACTAACCTGCCAAATGCAAGGCATCTGACTCCTTCACAGATCCTAAGCAAAACTGATTCTGCACTGTGACTTTCCACACACACACACACACACACACACACTTTTAATTACTATGCACCAGAACCAAAACATAAACTGATTTGCACTATGAATTTGCACACACACACACACACACACACACACACACACTTTTAATTACTATGCACCAGAACCAAAACATAAACTGATTTGCACTATAAGTTTGCACACACACACACACACACACACACACATACACACACACGTACACACACACACACACACATGCACGCACAAAACAACTGTAATTACTATGCACTATAACTAAAACGCATACGAAAACAGCAACGCTTACACTTTAGAAAACACTCAAGCTTACAATCAAAGTGCTTTCCTCATCATCGCTAGTGTGGCTAGACTCAAAGCACACACCTCATCACAGGCAACGAGACAAATCCAAAATACATTGCCCTAGGTCGGCGATGAAAACCACCACCGAAGGTCATACCTCGTCGTAGGCGAAGAGAGAGGCGTGGAAAACGTTGGCCAGCTGTCGCACCCCTTCCTTCCTGGCCGTCAGAGAGGCTGCTTCCTGTAGCAACACCCCACCACCACCACCCCACCCCCGCCGTCATCACTCGCTCTTTCCCTTCCTTTCTCACATCAGCAAGAAATGAAGCAGGATTCCTGACAATTCTTCTTCTGCTCTTAGAGATTGATGTTTCCGATGGCATTTTTCTTTTTCTTTTTTTTTTTTTTTGGGGGGGGGGGGGGGGGGGGGGGGAGGGGAAAGAGGGTGGTGGAGAGATGAGAGAGTAAAAGGAACTATGTTTGTACTGCTTTTGTTTTGAGGCTGCAGAGTAAAAGGAACTATGTTTATACTGCTTTTGTTTTGAGGGTGGAGAGGAAAAGGAACTGTTTGTACTGCTTTTGTTTCCTGCCGCTAGAGTTTACAGGTCAATGACTCTATGAACACATATCACAGGTTAAAATTACAGGTCAATGACTCTATGAACACATACCACAGGTTACAATTACAGGTCAATGACTCTATGAACACATACCACAGGTTAAAATTACAGGTCAATGACTCTATGGAAGAGATACCACAGGTTAAAATTACAGATCAATGACTCTATGAAGACATACCACAGGTAAAAATTACAGGTCAATGATTCTATGAAGACATACCACTGGTAAATTATAGGTCCATGACTCTATGAACACTTATCACAGGTTAAACTTACAGGTCAATGACTCTATGAAGACATCACAGGTAAAAATCACAGGTCAATGACTCTTTGGAGAGATACCACAGGTAAAAATTGTAGGTCACT
Organism: Conus ventricosus; assembly: GCA_018398815.1. Taxonomy (NCBI): domain Eukaryota; kingdom Metazoa; phylum Mollusca; class Gastropoda; order Neogastropoda; family Conidae; genus Conus; species Conus ventricosus. Next base: position 132,342 of record CM031629.1, on the reverse strand, counting down.
GATTCTATGAAAGACATACCACAGGTAAATTACAGCTCAATGACTCTAAGAAGAGATCAGATACCCTCTCTCTCTCCCTCTCTCTCCCTTTCTCTCTCTCCTTCTCTCGCTCGTTCTCTCTCTCTCTCTCTGTTTCTGTATCTCTTTCTCGCTCTGTCTCTCTCTCTTTCTCTCTGTATCTCTTCTTCTTCTTCTTCCAGTAATGTTCAGCGGTCATCAGGTTGACCATTATTAACATACTAGTGGCGAAGCGCGAGTGTGTGCAGGAAATCTTGAGACGGGGAGGGAGTAGGTGGGGGCAGGGTTGAGCTGGGAGGGAATGGATGGGGGCAGGGAGGGGGAGGGGGGCAGGGGGGGGGAGGAGAGGGGGCAGGGGGGGGAGAGGCGGGTTCTACTGTGCCTGGAGGGCCCTCAATGCCCTCGAGCCGAAGGCATTATGGGAGGGGGTCTCGACAACATTAGCTAGGAGGGAGTTCCAGTCGACAACGGTCCTCGGGGAAAAAGGAGAACTTCCTGTAGACAGTGCGGCACTGGAATCGTCGTAGTTGGTAATTGTGGTTGCTGCGACGACCACTTCGAGGCTGTTGCTTGAGGTCGGTGCAGGAGACGCAAGCTTGATCGTTGATGATCTTGGGGAGCATTGCAAGTCTGGCGCAGCGACGTCGTTGTTGAAGCGACGGCCACTCGAGTAGCGTCATCATGTCTGAGACACTGGAAATGTTGTGGTTGCGGTTGGTGACAAATCTGGCAGCTCTTCGCTGGACTTTCTCGAGGGTTTTGGTGAGATCGTCGGTGTGTGGGTCCCATACAGAGCAAGCATACTCCACAACTGGACGAACCATTGCTTTGTAGGCTAGCTCTTTGGTACGGCTGGAGCAAACCTTCAAGTTCCTTCTCAGAAATCCCAGTGTCTTGTTGGCCTTAGCACAGATGTTCTCTATGTGTTTTGTGAAGTCCAGCTTTGTCTCCAGTATGACCCCAAGGTACTTTGTGGAGGTGACTCTCTCCAGTGTCTGGCCGTGGAGGGTGTAGTTTGAGAGAACGGGGGAGTGGCTTCTGGTGAAGGACAGTACACAGCACTTGTCTGGGTGGAAGGCCATGTCCCATTCTCTCTCCCATTGTTCCAGACGCTGGAGGTCCTCCTGGAGCTTGGCTGGGTCTTCTGCACAGGTGATGAACCTGTAGACAGCTGTATCATCGGCAAAGAGTCTTGATGGGGAAGAGATTTTGGAGGGGAGGTCATTGATGTAGCACAGGAAGAGGCATGGTCCCAGGACGGAGCCCTGGGGGACACCGGTCTTCACGTCAACATAGCCGGATCGGGCACCATCCACCACAACGGACTGTGTGCGGCCGCTGAGGAAATTTGCGATGAGGCGGTTGGTGTTTCCTCGTATGCCATAGTGGTTGAGTTTGTGGCAGAGCAGGCTATGGTTGACACGGTCAAATGCTTTGGCGAAGTCCAACACCACGACCTCCGTTGTAGTACCGTGTTCCATGGCTGCAGAGACTTCTTCGGTAAATTCGAGCAGCTGGGTCTCGCATGAACGGTGTTTACGGAAGCCGTGCTGTTGGCTGGACAGGATGTTTTTGGATTCGAGGTGGGTCATGATGGCACTCACTAAGATGTGCTCTAAGAGTTTGGAGCAGATGCAGGTGAGGGAGATGGGGCGGTAGTTGGAGGGTTTGTAGTGCTCACCCTTCTTAAAGACGGGGGCGACTGTGGCTAGTTTCAGTCAGAGGGGACTTGTCCATTGAGAAGAGATGAGGTGTATATGGTGGTGAGGATCGGGGCTACTTCCTAGCAAGTTCTTTGAGGACCCGGGGTGTAAGACCATCCGGACCTGTGGCTTTGTGGGGGTTGAGGTTTGTCAGAAGTTTTTCTACACCATGGACGTTGATGGAAATTTCATCCATGGCTGTGTAGTCATCAGGGGAGTCAGGCATTGTGCATTTTGACCTGAATTCTGCCTCAGAGTACTCTGTACCCTCGCTGAATGCCTTGAAAAAACTGATCGTTTAACGCTTCAGCTTTGAGTCCGGGGTCGGTGATGAGTTTTCCATTTGATTTGAGAGCTGCAACACTGGAACTACTTGAGCGCTGGTGCTTGATGTAGGTGAACAGCTTCTTGGGGTGGGGTTTGGAGTGGTCTTGGGGTTTGGAGTCAATTTCAGAGGCAAGGGGTGGGGGTGTGAAGAGATTTTCCTGGTATCGCCAGTATGACCAGCGCATTTCTCTGAGGATTTCTCTGTTCAGGCTATTGATCTCTTTATTTTGTGTGGGGTCGCCAGATTTTTTCCATTTTCTGTACAGTCTGTCTCTTTTGCGTATGATTTTCTTTATTTTGTAGGTGGTCCAGGGGTAAGAGGATTTCAGTCGAGGTGTTTTGGTGGGTATGTGTTTCTTCATGCTGTCCTGGAGTGCTGACTTGAAGTGTTGCCAGAGGTCTTCTGTAGGCTTGTCCTCAGTCTCCCTGAATCCCTCCTGGAGGTCAGTCATGTCCTGTTTCATGGCCTCCCAGTTGGCTCGATTGTAGAGAAGGATGGGGCGAGCTATGTTCTTCAGGGTCTCTGGCCTGGTGATGCACTCAAAGTACACAACACGGTGGTCGGAGAGGCCAGGTATCACTTCGACTCGTGGGATCAGTGATGGGCGGTTGGTGAGGACAATATCAAGGATATTTCTTTGCCTGGTGGGTTCCTTGACAACTTGCTCCATGCCTGTGTCGCCCAGGAGGTCGACAAAGTCCTTGTGGAGGTGTGCGTAACTGGGTTTGGGTTTCATGATCATGTTTACCCAGTCGTAGGACTCTCCTGTCTCTCTCCCTGTCTCTCTCTCTCTCTCTCTCTGTCTCTCTCTCTGTGCATAAACCAAACCGACTCACCCTAGCTGTTTGCTGCGAGGTTCAATGTCTTCCCACAATGCTTTGACCAGACAGTTCCTGAGGAGGTGGCCATCTTTCCCCAGGTTGGCCAGTCGCACCATGCAGAGCCTGCACACAGCCAGGGTATCCCCACATCACATCCCCACATTACCACATCCCCACATTACCAAATCCCCACATTACCACACCTCACAGACATGGCTCTAAGTGTTGTGTGTGTGGTGTGGTGTGTGTGTGTGTGTGTGTGTGTGTGTGTGTGTGTGTGTGTGTGTGTGTGTGTGTTGGCCAGTCGCACCATGCAGAGCCTGACCACAGCCAGGGCATCCCCACATTACCACATCCCCACATTACCACACCTCACAGACATGGCTCTAAGTGTTGTGTGTGTGTGTGTGTGTGTGTGTGTGTGTGTGTGTTGGCCAGTCGCACCATGCAGAGCCTGACCCCAGCCAGGGCATCCCACATTACCACATCCCCACACCTCACAGACATGGCTCTAAGTGTTGTGTGTGTGTGGTGTGTGTGTGTGTGTGTGTGTGTGTGTGTGTGTGTGTGTGTGTGTGTGTGTGTGTGTTGGCTAGTCGCACCATGCAGAGCCTGACCACAGCCAGGGCATCCCCACATCACCACATCCCCACATTACCACACCCACAGACATGGCTCCAAGTGTTGTGTGTAGTGTGTGTGTGTGTGTGTGTGTGTGTGTGTGTGTGTGTGTGTGTGTGTGTGTGTGTGTGTGTGTTGGCCAGTCGCACTATACAGAGCCTGAACACAGCGAGGGCATCCCCCCATTACCACACCTCACAGACATGACTAAGTGGTGTGTGCGTGTGTGTGTGTGTGTGTGTGTGTGTGTGTGTGTGTGTGTGTGTGTGTGTTGTGTGTTGTGTACATATGTGTGTGTGTGTGTTGTGTGTGGTGCGTGTGTGTGTGTTGTGTGTTTTGTGTGTGTGTGTGTATGTGTGTGTGTGTGTTGTGTGTATGTGTGTGTGTGTGTGTGTGTTGTGTGTGTGTGTGAGTGTGTGTGTGTTGTGTGTTTTGTGTGTGTGTGTGTGTGTGTGTGTGTGTGTGTGTGTGTGTGTGTGTGTGTGTGTGTGTGTGCGGTGTGTGGTATGTGTGTGTGTGTGTGTGTGTGTGTGTGTGTGTGTGTGTGTGTGTGTGTGTGTGTGTGTACGAGTGTGTACCTGTGTGGTGTGTGTGTGTGTGTGTGTGTGTGTGTGTGTGTGTGTGTGTGTGCGTGCGTGTTTGTGTGCGTGTTTGTGTGTGTGTGTGTGTGTGTGTGTGTGTGTGTGTGTGTGTGTGTGTGTGTGTGTGTGTGTGTGTTTATGTACTAATCATTACATTCTTCACTAATATTTCTAATCCTTTCAAACACTAAGACCAGAATCTTTATCATTCTTTCAGTTCTACAATGTAATGTTTCCATACCATTGTTAATAAAATCATCGTTTTATCATCATCATCACTTTCACTACCGTTCTTTTTATCGCTATCATTATCACAATCATTACCAGATATGTAGATCTGTGACTAGGAACCAGGAGTTAAAGGTGTCGGGAAGGTCGAACACTGAACAGAAAAGAAACAAGACAAGAATAACTTTTTCATAAAGTCATCTAGATCCTCCATTTCCAATCAAAAAGAAAACTAAGCATAAGAAGGCCAACAGTCACCCTACCTATACCTTCAATGCGTAGTCAGTTTACATTGCGTCATCCTTGCCATACATACTGCCAAGGGTCATCATCGTCATCATCTTCGTCATCACCGTTATCTTAATCAACATCATCCTTGTCATCATCATCATCATCAGTTGTCACGAGTTTGTCACGAGGCCTACGACGTTCGACCCACCTAGGGTGGCGGAATTACTTATTTGTTTATTGTCGTTGCTGTTGTCGTGTATCCGTCCCTTAGGGTGGCTTGTGGTGCGGTTGCACCTTGGTATAGTTCAGCTCAACTTCGGTTTGCTTCCTCTCTCTCTCTCTCTCTAATTCCACCGCCCGTGCTATTCATCCTGCAAGTTCACGGGTGGCCGGTACCTTTCTCTCGAACTTTCTGTCTATCGGCCTCTCGCCTGTCTTTTTACCTGTCGCACGTGCTTCGTTTCTTTTAGTTTGAAGTATGCTCACTCTGTGACGCAGCATGGCATGTTGGCTGCCATTGCTGAGGGAGGTTAGCTCTTCACTCGAGCGGAAGATGTCTCTGGGAGCGCCTGCTCCAGTCCTGGTTCTTTACCTTATCGTCGAGAGTACAGTCAGTACTTTCAATTCCTGCAGTCGGCCTGTAGGAGGGGGACATCGCTTCTTCTGTTTCCGCATCTTCGCCTCTGTCCTCTCGACTGGACAGAGGGTAGAGAGAGTCCTTTGACCCGCCTCTTCGGGTCACCCACGGTAGCTGGTAAGCATCAGTTTCGTGGTCTGTTTGTTTTGATTTGTCGTTGTTAGCCGGCTTAGTCTTCGCTTTTGCGCAATTTTCTTTTGTTTTCGAAATTGTAAGAGAAATATTGTGTGAGACCTTTTCTCTGGTTAATTCCATCTTTAACCTGGCCATTCTAAATTATTTCCAAAATTCTTTCTCCTGTTTATGTATCTGGTGATGCGGTAGTCGGTGGGGAAGGGAGAGAACCTGGTGATTCAGGGTTGGAACTTGCTTGGTCTCGCTCGTCCGCCCCTGTCACATTCGCCGGACTTTTATCCTTCGGCCACCGTCTGTTTGTGTGTGCAAGGAGAGCGAGTTTTATGTTCACAAGCGTGCGTGCGCATGATTTGTCGTTCGGATGCGTGGTTGGAAATTTGTGTTATTTTGAAATGTGTTTATAAAATGTGACAGTTGTGCCATTGAATTATTATTTGCAAATGTGGTGGCAGTTATTAAGCGATGGTCGCTGTGTTGATTTATTTCATAAGGAAGGAAAACGTTAAGCGTGAGTGAGAGAAGGGTGAAGATAATTCATGTTTTTTATAACCTGTTGATTTAATGCAGTCTTTTACCTGCATCGTGTGAGAAGACTTGACAGCAATGGTCAGACGGTACTGACGGCAGGGTTCCAGTACCCTTCTTCCTTCTTCCTTCTCCCTTCTTCCTTCCTCCTTCCTTCTTCTTTCCCTCCTCTTCGACTCTCCTCCCAGCTACGTCCTCCCCCCTCCCGGGGGCTTCACCTGGAGCACGATCTGGATGGTGCCACGTACTGGTCGAGGCCACGTTCTGGTTGAGACCACGGACGGGATGGTGCCACACGCTGATCGAGGCCACGCCTTGGTCGGGACCGAGGGCTGGTAGAGACGCCCGCCGTCTTGACTGGCCGGCCTGGACCCCGTCCAGGACCTCCAGTAACAGCTACGTTTCCCCCCCCCCGGGACACGCTCTTCACTGCCCGCTTGGAAGTCGAGGGTGTCGGCTTTGAGCGACTCCCTGCGAGAACCAACCCGGCTCGGAGCACCTAGTGCGACAGGGTGCTCCCAGCAGACTCGACAGGGCAGGGGTGTGCACGCACTCCATGGTGTTAAGAAGGGTCAATGCTGGAAATATTTCCTTATAATCGTGTATTTGTCATATGTGCTGGAATGCTGTAAGTGTGATCATGTGCGTCGTATGGCGAAATACTTATTTATAATCGTGCATGTTGTGGGTGCGGGAGTGCTTGATTGTGATTGTGCATGTTGTGTGCGTTGGAGTGCTTGATCGTGATTGTGCATGTTGTGTGCGTTGGAGTGCTTGATCGTGATTGTGCATGTTGTGTGCGTTGGAGTGCTTTATTGTGATCGTGCATGGTGCGTGTGTTGGAATGTTTATTTTGCTGGTGTGAATAAATGGGGTGTTGTATCGTAATCTTTATTGTGTGGTCTCTTGGGGAGCGTGTGAGGTCAGTCACTCCCTTCACTCCCACCTAGACCGATCTGTCAGGGCAGACCTCCAGGGTCGGTCGTGACAATTGTGGGGGCTCGTCCGGGATGTGAGGGGCTCTGGCTGTCTCTCTCTCGTTTCGCAGAGTACCTGTTTAGTTTTATCTGTTTTGTATATGTTTAGTCAGTTTGTCGTGTTTGTTCGTGGGTGGTTGGCTGGGTGACTCTAGAGTGAAGGGAGTCTTTTTGGTGGCCTGAGGGACCATCCGGTGTGACTCGGGAGTCGAGGGGAGACCGAGGGGAGTCGACCGCTTCCGGACCTCCTTCCGCCGGGTACCTCACGCAGGTACGGCCGTAAGTCTTGCCCTTCTGTTGCCGCTCAGTCTTCCATTCTGTTTTGTATTTAGCCAATTCTTGTTTTTTTTTCTCTACGGGTTGTTGAGTACAGGGGGGTGTATCGGACGCTAGTGTTTTTTTTTCCTCTCCGGATTTCGTCTGCTAGGTTTTTGTTTTGTTTTTTTTCCGGCCAGCCCACCGCACTGTTGCTCGTGCTGTAGAGCGCGGTGTTGCCAGAGTGGGGGCAGCCGGACATAGTTTTTGTTTTGTTTTTTTTTCGGTGAGCCCCACCGCACTGTTGCTCGTGCTGTAGAGCGCGGTGTTGCCAGAGTGGGAGCAGCCGGAACTTGTCCGCACACACGCACACACACACATACACACATATACACACGCCCCTAAAATATTTGTTTTTTTTTTAGCTAGTGGAATTGTCTTTCCCCTGTATTTGAAAACGGTAGGATATTGTTGTCATGGCGACGTCCGGCGCTGGTGGTGTGGCGACGCGTGCGTCGAAGAAGAAGGGTATTCAAAATGTTACTGTAGTCCCTACTATTAGTACCAGTACTTCGACTACGGTAACTTCTACCTATTCCAGTGCTGTAGCAGGTAGTCCAGTGAGTACTTTTACTACCTCTTCGCTGGGGGGTCTCCCTGTCGAGACCCCGACTGGCACTTCCGCTCGGAAGCGTCAGAGTATAGCGAAGCAACTGTGGGCTTCTGTTGAGTCGCAGAGACCGAAACCTTCTCCTCTCCAGGCTTCCCTCGTAAGGGGCATGCCCCAGAAGACTTTCCTTATGGGAAAGTCGAGACCCAAGGGACGGGTCAGACGGATCATCCTCCCGGGTCGGGAGTGGTGAACCCCGCTCAGGATATCACCTCTGTCCTTCTGTTTCTGGAGCGGCAGCGTAGTGAAGAGGCTGCTAGGCAGGAAGCCCTGCGTAGGGAAGAACGTGGGGAAGAGGCAAGGCTCCGTAGGGAAGAGCTAGATAGGATGGAGGCTCTGCGTAGAGAGGAGACTGCTAGACAGGAGGCTCAGCGTAGAGAGGAGGCTGATCAGCGTAGGGAGGAGGCTGCCCTCCGTCGGGAAGAGTTGGATCAGCGTAGAGAGGAGGCTGCCAGCCAGGAGGCTCTACGCAGGGAAGAGATGGAACAACTTCTTTCGCGGCCTCCCGCTTCTGCAAACCAGGGGTTAATCACCAGGCAGGTGATAGAGTTAGAGGCCCAAAGTTAAAGCTTCCAGAGTTCAGACCTAGTGAGGACATTGATATGTTCTTAGAGCATTTCGACAAGGTTGCTTGTTCATACCAATTGTCTGAGGAGCAAAAGGCTATGCACCTTTTTTCTGGATTATCTGGTGCTGCAAGGGAGTGTGTGCTCACTCTAAATGAAGGTGCGTCTTATGCAGACATGCAGTTGGCTCTGCGTAAGCGTTTCCACCTTACCCCAGAGACCTACAGGAGGAAGTTTAGGTCCATGAAGAAGAATAATGATGAGACCTTCGTGCAGTTTGGTGATAGGCTGCGCAAAACGCTAGGGTACTGGCGTCAGTTGGCTAAGTTGGAGCTGGAGGATCTGATCCTCATTGAACAGCTCACCAACACTGTGTCCCCAGAGTTGAGGATCCGGATAGGCGAGACAGCACCTCAGGATTTCGCGGCTGCGATTCACACAGCTGAGGTGTTTGCTGAAGCTCGCAGGGCTTATGGGCATCGCCCAGATACGGAGAGGAAGCCCTCCACAGGAGTTGGTAGCAATAAGGTGCCGACAACTGCTAGTGGGGGAACAAGGCAGGCAGTTCATCGGGGATTTCAGCGCCCCGACTGTGTTTTCTTTGTGGTCGTCCTGGCCACATTAGGAAAGATTGTCCTAAAGCCGCTGGTAGTCGTGGGGCTGGTCCTTTCCAACGTCCTCGTGCCTCAGCTAACGTGGGTTCCATCCCAGCTTCTGGTGATTCAGAGTGCCCAGTGTTTCTCTCTGTTGTTGGTTCCTCCTTGGTCGACACCATCAGGGATTCGGAGCATCAACGATCTTTGTGGATAAGAATTTGGTTTCCCCTGAGGCCCGGCGGGGCGCTAGGTATGATGTGTGCGGGTTGGAGGCTGGTTTTACCTCCACCCGTCCTTCTGTACTTATTCCTATCTCCACCCCCTACTTCTGTGGCGAAGTATGGGCCATTGCGGTGGAGCGACCTATGTATTCCCTTCTCATAGGGAATACTGTCACCTTTGCTGACGGACGCAGTCAGTCCGTGTCTACGGATCTGCCCGTACAGGCGTGTGTGGGAGTCACCACACGCGCCAAAGCTAAGAAGCAGGAACAGGAATTACGTCCCGTTCTTCAGCCGATCTCTGACGAGGTTCTGGCAAGGGCCGATCCTGCTAGCATTATCCGTCTTCAGGCCAGGGACTTGGATGTCCAACGCCTACGACAACTTGTGGATCGTCCCGCTCAGTCGGCCCGACACGCCAAGGTGAGCTTCAAGCTCCACAAGGGGATCCTCTTTAGGGTTTCCACTCAGGCAGATCGTGTGGCCAAACAGCTTGTTGTTCCCCAAAGCTTGAGAGAGTCTGTTCTCCGGCAGGCCCACGATTCCCCCATGGCAGGTCATATGGGCTCCAAGCGGACTCTCGAGCGAGTCAGACAGGACTTCTTTTGGCCAGGGATGAACTCGCAGGTTAGGCAGTACTGCCGCAGTTGCGATGTCTGCCAACGGACAACGCCTAAGGGTCGCTTGAAGCGTGTTCCCCTAGGGTCAGTGCCACGGGTTGGGAAGCCATTCAGCAAGGTTGGGGTTGACCTGGTGGGACCCATTAATCCTCCATCCGATCGCGGTCACCGCTACACTTCGGTAGTGGTAGAATCTGCGAGTCGATACCCAGAGGCTGTCCCCTTAGGACTATCGATGCCCCTACTGTTGCTGAATCTCTCAGGCAGATTTGGACGCGCACTGGCGTGCCCAAGAAGAAGTACGGCCGGAAGTTTGTACTGGAGAGCGATCATCATCCTCTCCAGTGCTTGGACCGGATCCGGCCAGTCAGTCGTCGACTCATGAGTTAGGCAGTGGAACTGCAGAGTCATGCGTTCACTTTCCGTCATATCAAGGGTTCCTGTAATACGGATGCTGACTATCTTAGCCGAGCTCGTAGTTAGCATATTGGGAAATCAGTCAGAGGGACACCTCCCCTCAACCAGGGTTATATCCCCTTTTTGGTCTCTGTATCAGGTGTAGTGACAGTTGTCACTTCAGTGAGGTTAACGGTAGTGAATCATCAATGGTTCGGATTGTTACTTTCATGGTTGGAAGGATTGCTTAGTTGTTTGATAAATGTAGTATTATGTATTCCTCGGTGTGATTCTATCGTGGAATGTTTGTATTAGATTTTTTCGTACTCTGTCGATCACAGAGAGTTGGGTTCGGTCCCATTGTTGTGAAGTTGCACCTGCGACAAGGTTCAAAGGAGCACTGTATCTCAGAGAAACAGATGCTTTTAGAAGGGGGTTTGTCACGAGTTTGTCACGAGGCCTACGACGTTCGACCCACCTAGGGTGGCGGAATTACTTATTTGTTTATTGTCGTTGCTGTTGTCGTGTATCCGTCCCTTAGGGTGGCTTGTGGTGCGGTTGCACCTTGGTATAGTTCAGCTCAACTTCGGTTTGCTTCCTCTCTCTCTCTCTCTCTAATTCCACCGCCCGTGCTATTCATCCTGCAAGTTCACGGGTGGCCGGTACCTTTCTCTGAACTTTCTGTCTATCGGCCCTCGCCTGTCTTTTTACCTGTCGCACGTGCTTCGTTTCTTTTAGTTTGAAGTATGCTCACTCTGTGACGCAGCATGGCATGTTGGCTGCCATTGCTGAGGGAGGTTAGCTCTTCACTCGAGCGGAAGATGTCTCTGGGAGCGCCTGCTCCAGTCCTGGTTCTTTACCTTATCGTCGAGAGTACAGTCAGTACTTTCAATTCCTGCAGTCGGCCTGTAGGAGAGGGACATCGCTTCTTCTGTTTCCGCATCTTCGCCTCTGTCCTCTCGACTGGACAGAGGGTAGAGAGAGTCCTTTGACCCGCCTCTTCGGGTCACCACGGGTAGCTGGTAAGCATCAGTTTCGTGGTCTGTTTGTTTTGATTTGTCGTTGTTAGCCGGCTTAGTCTTCGCTTTTGCGCAATTTTCTTTTGTTTTCGAAATTGTAAGAGAAATATTGTGTGAGACCTTTTCTCTGGTTAATTCCATCTTTAACCTGGCCATTCTAAATTATTTCCAAAATTCTTTCTCCTGTTTATGTATCTGGTGATGCGGTAGTCGGTGGGGAAGGGAGAGAACCTGGTGATTCAGGGTTGGAACTTGCTTGGTCTCGCTCGTCCGCCCCTGTCACATTCGCCGGACTTTTATCCTTCGGCCACCGTCTGTTTGTGTGTGCAAGGAGAGCGAGTTTTATGTTCACAAGCGTGCGTGCGCATGATTTGTCGTTCGGATGCGTGGTTGGAAATTTGTGTTATTTTGAAATGTGTTTATAAAAATGTGACAGTTGTGCCATTGAATTATTATTTGCAAATGTGGTGGCAGTTATTAAGCGATGGTCGCTGTGTTGATTTATTTCCTAAGGAAGGAAAACGTTAAGCGTGAGTGAGAGAAGGGTGAAGATAATTCATGTTTTTTTATAACCTGTTGATTTAATGCAGTCTTTTACCTGCATCGTGTGAGAAGACTTGACAGCAATGGTCAACGGTACTGACGGCAGGGTTCCAGTACCCTTCTTCCTTCTTCCTTCTCCCTTCTTCCTTCCTCCTTCCTTCTTCTTTCCCTCCTCTTCGACTCTCCTCCCAGCTACGTCCTCCCCCCCTCCCGGGGGCTTCACCTGGAGCACGATCTGGATGGTGCCACGTACTGGTCGAGGCCACGTTCTGGTTGAGACCACGGACGGGATGGTGCCACACGCTGATCGAGGCCACGCCTTGGTCGGGACCGAGGGCTGGTAGAGACGCCCGCCGTCTTGACTGGCCGGCCTGGACCCCCGTCCAGGACCTCAGTAACAGCTACGTTTCCCCCCCCCCGGGACACGCTCTTCACTGCCCGCTTGGAAGTCGAGGGTGTCGGCTTTGAGCGACTCCCTGCGAGAACCAACCCGGCTCGGAGCACCTAGTGCGACAGGGTGCTCCCAGCAGACTCGACAGGGGCAGGGGTGTGCACGCACTCCATGGGTTAAGAAGGGTCAATGCTGGAAATATTTCCTTATAATCGTGTATTTGTCATATGTGCTGGAATGCTGTAAGTGTGATCATGTGCGTCGTATGGCGAAATACTTATTTATAATCGTGCATGTTGTGGGTGCGGGAGTGCTTGATTGTGATTGTGCATGTTGTGTGCGTTGGAGTGCTTGATCGTGATTGTGCATGTTGTGTGCGTTGGAGTGCTTGATCGTGATTGTGCATGTTGTGTGCGTTGGAGTGCTTTATTGTGATCGTGCATGGTGCGTGTGTTGGAATGTTTATTTTGCTGGTGTGAATAAATGGGGTGTTGTATCGTAATCTTTATTGTGTGGTCTCTTGCGGAGCGTGTGAGGTCAGTCACTCCCTTCACTCCCACCTAGACCGATCCTGTCAGGGCAGACCTCCAGGGGTCGGTCGTGACATCAGTACACACTGCCAAGAATCATGGTCATCATCTTCGTCATCATCGTTATCTTAATCAAGATCACCCTTATCATCATCATCATCATCATCAGTACACACTGCCAGGGATCATCATCATCATCTTCGTCATCATCGTTATCTTAATCAACATCACCCTTATCATCATCATCAATACACACTGCCAGGGATCATCATCATCATCTTGTCATCATCGTTATCTTAATCAACATCACCCTTATCATCATCATCAATACACACTGCCAGGGATCATCGTCATCATCTTGTCATCATCGTTATCTTAATCAACATCACCCTTATCATCATCATCAATACACACTGCCAGGGATCATCGTCATCATCTTGTCATCATCGTTATCTTAATCAGCATCACCCTTATCATCATCATCAATACACACTGCCAGGGATCATCGTCATCATCTTGTCATCATCGTTATCTTAATCAACATCACCCTTATCATCATCATCAATACACACTGCCAGGGATCATCGTCATCATCTTGTCATCATCGTTATCTTAATCAACATCACCCTTATCATCATCATCAATACACACTGCCAGGGATCATCGTCATCATCTTGTCATCATCGTTATCTTAATCAACATCACCCTTATCATCATCATCAATACACACTGCCAGGGATCATCGTCATCATCTTGTCATCATCGTTATCTTAATCAACATCACCCTTATCGTCATCATCAATACACACTGCCAGGGATCATCGTCATCATCTTGTCATCATCGTTATCTTAATCAGCATCATCCTTATCATCATCATCAATACACACTGCCAGGGATCATCGTCATCATCTTGTCATCATCGTTATCTTAATCAGCATCACCCTTATCGTCATCATCAATACACACTGCCAGGGATCATCATCATCATCTTGTCATCATCGTTATCTTAATCAGCATCATCCTTGTCATCATCATCAATACACACTGCCAGGGATCATCGTCATCATCTTGTCATCATCGTTATCTTAATCAGCATCATCCTTGTCATCATCATCAATACACACTGCCAGGGATCATCGTCATCATCTTGTCATCATCGTTATCTTAATCAGCATCACCCTTATCGTCATCATCAATACACACTGCCAGGGATCATCATCATCATCTTGTCATCATCGTTATGTTAATCGTCATCACCTTGTCATCACTGCACACCTGTTTACCCCAAATTCCTGTACCTGTAATATCTCAGACAATAACCTGTAATTTGAAAAATAAAAAAGAAAGAAAAAAAGACCATAATCTTCATAATCGCAATACTTTCGCAACTTTTGACAATTTGGAAGAGCCGGCCGTTGGCACGTAAGACCCCTTTGTCACCATCTTTGACAAGGTAAAAGACACAAGGTACCCTGGGAAATGTCTTCTTACTGCTTTTGACCGAAACAGTAGCAGACGGAACTTCACGTTTATAACAATTTTCTTTCTTTGATTTTTTTCCCGTAATTTGGGGGTGGGCGGGGGGTGGGGGTGGGGTGGGGGGGGGGGGGCCGTAATTCCCATATTTTCGTTTTTGTCCCGTAAAAATTACGGCAAAATCGTAGGGGTAAACAGGCCTGTCATTGTCATCATCATCATCAAATTTGTCATCGTAAACAACATTATCCTTGTCATCATCATCATCATCATCATCATCATCATCATCATCATCAATACACACAGCAAAGAGTTGTTCATCATCATCATCATCATCATCATCATCATCATCATCATCATCATTATCACCATCATCATCATCATTATCACCATCAGACCTGTTTACTAGGTAATTGCTCTTGATGTTTTTCAAACAAAAATGAGTGTGTGTTCTATACAGAGTGTGTGTTCTATACAGAGTGTGTGGTCTGTGAAGAGTGTGTGTTCTATACAGAGTGTGTGTTCTATACAGAGTGTGTGGTCTGTGAAGAGTGTGTGTTCTATACAGAGTGTGTGTTCTATACAGAGTGTGTGGTCTGTGAAGAGTGTGTGTTCTATACAGAGTGTGTGTTCTATACAGAGTGTGTGTTCTATACAGAGTGTGTGTTCTATACAGAGTGTGTACACATCTTCCAAATTTTTGTAAAAGTTTGGATGTGGTAGGGCTGGGGGGTCTTCCATCAATTTTTTAAAAAAATGGGAACGGAGGGGGGTTCGTTTTAACTTACACACCATGACAACACAATGGTTGTACACCACACGTGCAATTACCTTTCAAAATCTTTGTCTCTAGATTGTTGTTCTGACGTATTTCTGTCCATCTTATTGCATTCATTGCATTTTCAACACACATTTGTTCAACATACGATGAAATCATATGGATAAACAGGTCTGTATCATCATTGTCAACATCCCATCACTATTGTTGCCCTCTTCAACATCACTGTCATCATCTATGAACATTCTTTAGAAGGAGTCATCGTCACCACCATCATTATCATCATGTTCATCAAAGCACACGGCAAGATGTAGACATCACCATCATCAATTCATACTGCAAGGTGTCAACATCATCATCATCGTCCTCCTCCTCATCAAACGCAATGCAAGGCAGAAACGTCCTCATTGTCACTGCCATCATCATCAACACACACTGCATGGAGTACACACATCATCATCATTATCACCATCACCATCATCATCATTATCACCATCATCATCATTATCACCATCACCATCATCATCACCATCATCATCATCATCATCACCATTATCATCACCATCATCATCATCATCATCATCATCAATCCACTGCAATGAGCAATGATCATCATGATTATCATGATGACCATCATCATCATCATCATCATCACCACCACCATCATCATCACTATCATCATCACCATCCTAACCACCATCACATCATCATCATCACCATCACCACCACCACCACCACCACCACCACCACCACCACCACCACCATCATCATCATCATCAATCCACTGCAATGAACAATCATCATCATCATCATCATCATCATCAATCCACTGCAATGAACAATGAACATCATCATCCTCATCATCGTTTTCAAAATCATCATCACACAGTTCAGCGAGTAAAACGTAATCTCCATCATCACTACACACAGTAATGGGTGACCATCATCATCCTTGACAGTTCACATTGCAAGGGGTAGACATCATCATCACTCACAGCAAGTACATCATCAACAACCATTGCAAGGGGTAGACATCAACACACACACACACACACACACACACACACACACACACACACACACACAGTCACGGACTCAAAAATGGCCACCCACCTGTAAAGAACTGCTGATGGTCGATCAATTCTGTACAGCAGATGTACATGCGGAAACCAGACAAATTCAGCACCTGCACAAACAAACGACCTGAACAGCAACTGAAAAAACAGGACTGGTCACAGACCTCTGTCACACTGGCTGTGTGCTAAACCTGGTCCAAAAAAAAAACACTTAAAAAAACCCAGTAGAGACAGAGCTAGTACAAGAACACTTTCATGATAACCGCAGAGACAGAACTTAGTCAAGAAACCCTTCAAAAGTAACCGTAGAGACAGTGCTGGTCAAGTCACTCTCTAATGATCACTGTCGTGACAGACCTGGTCAAATGAGTTTCAAAATAACTGTAGAGACAGATGAGGTTGAATAACACTTCAACAGTATCTGTAGTGACAGAACTGGTCAAATAATGTTTTAATAATGTGGAGAAGTGAAGAAAAGTTATTTACGATTTTTTCAGCCATTATTACAAGAAAAATCACTCTTAACAAACGAATGACGTCAAACGCTCTTTAATCATAAAGATCAGATTGTAGATCCAAAATAGAATATGTTTCCATGGAAGATAGGTAAATATAAGTTATATCGAAACAAGCAAACATTTAAGCTGTTTTTAGTTCAAACATAAATCACACATCAATAACGAAAATATCAACGAAGAAGAGAAATCAATTATTTGGGAATATAAATTTTGATACAGTTGCTAAAGGTTAGTTGCTACGATGATTTACTTGTTTACATTTCGTTTTTGGAACGAAGACAAGCAAATCATCGGAAACTTGATTAAGTTTCATTTAACAGTTGTTGGTTAGAATTAGATTATTATATTGCATTTATCGATAGTTTGTTATAGTATTATTTTTGCTTCGATGTCATGTTGGTAGGATGATGTCGTAGAGTTGGTCGTTAGATTTGTTTCGATGTTATGTTGTCAGGGTGATGTGGTAGTGTTGGTCGTCCGATCAATTGACAACGAGCATGTATAAAAGGAGAGTGTGTTTGTGTGTTCAAAGTGGTTCTTGCGCGGTGGTTCTTGCAAGGTGGTTCTTGCAGGGTTGTTCTTGCGCAGTTGTTCTTGCGTTGTTCTTGCTGACGGGTCTCGCTGACAGATGCTTGCCGACCATCCTTGCTGACATAAAAGAGAAGAAAAACATCGATTCTGGTCTGGTCTCAAGATTGTTTGCCCGGCTGATCTGAGCGCTGGTTGCTTGCTGTCTCTGCTACTTCTACTGATCCACAACACCCAGCAGATTTAGTCTGCATGATTAATCTGTGCAAAGTGGCAGGCACGAAGATGAGATTGAGCATCCGACATATATAAGATTGAAGTTGAAAATCCTTGGTTTCGATCGAGCTCTTGCCTTTGCCCTAAGTCCACTTTGCCACAATAAAAACGGAAGGGACAGGACTGGTGACATAACTCTCGAGCAACGCTCCCGTTGACACAACTGATCAACAAGCTGACGATAAACTGCAGAGTCAGACCTCATGAAACAAGTCTGGCAACAGTTGAAGAGTCAAAAAATGAATGCATAGAACTTCAGCAATGCCAAAAGAGACAGAAGTGACAAAATACAACTTGAAGACAAAGAGAAACCTTTATCAATGAAGTCACAACACACCTGATGAACCCCCGTTATCAACTGCAGACACAGACCTGAAGAATTAAACCTTCAGCAGTCAAGTGATAGGACTGGTCAAATAACACACACACACACACACACACACACACACACACAAAAGCAAACATACACATGCACACACATGCACACACAAACATTCACACACACACTTTCACACACACACACACACACACACACACACACACACACACACACACACACACACACACATGCACACACACACGCACACACACGCGCTCACACACATGCCACTTTCTGAGCAGCATGTACTGATTTGGGAATACTTGAGACCAGCGATGAAGCCCAGGTCACACACACACACACACACACACACACACACACACACACACACTTCTGTGCAGCACGTACTGATTTGGGATACTTGAGGCCGGTGATGAAGCCCAGGTCAAACTTGATCTTACTCCACAGCCCCCACCCTGACCCCCTCTTCTCCTCCGACTGTCCTCTGCTTGGTCTGCCCGTGAAGAGGGGTGACACCTGCAACACACACCTCAACATCTACAGCCACAGAGCACCCACCCTGACCCCCTCTTCTCCTCCGACTGTCCTCTGCTTGGTCTGCCCGTGAAGAGGGTGACACCTGCAACACACACCTCAACATCTACAGCCACAGAGCGCCCACCAATGGAGGAAATCAAACACAACTCACACAACATCCACAGCCACAAAGCACCTGGGCACTAATGGAGCAAATGAAACACATTTCACACAAGACCTTGGGGAACACTGAGTAATGCAATCCCCCTGCTCACTCACTCCACAGCCACAGAGCTCCCACCAACGGAACAAATGAAACACATTTCACACAAGACCTTGGGGAGCACTGAGTAATGCAATGCCCCTGCTCACTCACTTGCTTCCCCCTTGGATTTCTGCCAAGAGGAAAGACAGGATTTTTTCAGATCAGGATCCTTCAAATAAATATCATTTGATCGATCGTCAATTTTTGTCATAAAACATCTGCAAAGATTTTTTTTTTTAATTCACGCTGCAGTTTGAATACCTTTCTATCACCAAAATGCAATCCCAAAGATGCTTATAATGCTAATTGCTCCTGAAAAATTAGTTGGGTTAATGAGCACAAGTATACCTTTTTCTTATGTGCCCTATCTCTATAGATAGATACTATTATATATATATATATATATATATATATATATATAATATATATATATATATATAGTTAAAACAAGTTAAAAGAGGAGTCTTAAAACTATCTACAAATTTGTTTCGAGCGTGTTGCGCTGTCATCAGGATGGTTTTTGGTTTTTGAAACCAAAAACCATCCTGATGGCAGCGCAACACGCTCGAAACAAATTTGTAGATAGTTTTAAATTTAAGACTCCTCTTTTAACTTGTTTTAACTAATGTTGCTTCCCAAGGGGTTGAGCACTTAAAAAATTGTTTTAGGCATTTTAAATATACTGATCTATATATATATTATATATATATATATAGGCCTATATATATATATATATATATAATACACACACACACACACACACAGGTTTTTGTTGTTTTCTTATGGCCCTTCCCTCCCCCCTCCCTCTTCCTCTCACCTTCCATGCCACTACAGTACCATCACACCTGCATTGCTATTCCTGCCTCACCCACCCACCCATCCATCCATCCAACCCCACCCTATATCCATAGCCACACTCCAGCCTGTCCCATTGCAACCTCTGCACCGGCAATCCAGAGGAAGCAATGTCAAGCCATTGTGAGGCAGCCCAACAGAGACACTGCTCTGCTACCGAGTCACTTTGGTGGTGCTCAGTGGTGCCTGTTCTGATCCAACATACATAGGCAGACCAACATCTATATGCCCCTTTCAATGGCCATAATTGCCTTCTTTGGTGTTGGGCAAGCCGATTTTGAGGAGACAAAAAAAAAGTCTGCTGCATCGAGTAATGCTACTGACTTCGGTCTGTAGTTGGAGAGGGCAGAAAGACCCGAACTGGAGTAGCATATCGGGAAATATTGTCACAAACTTTGCCGAAAGACTTACGGACGCACATGGTGAAGATGAAGGTTGTGACAGCAGACGACTTCTTCCAAGCACACACTGTCGGCATCTGATCCGTCCCAACTGATGGCTACCACGCAGCAGAAGCGACAATAATGGAGCTGAATTCATTTTTTATTAATTTTACTGGCACTTCTTACAACTGACTTGCACTGTTCACCTTGCTTTCGCAACAATGAGAATTACACAATAATTCCAAAGTCAAGCCATACGTGCCCAGCTCTCTAACAGATGAAGGTACATACGGTTATCAATAATGATAAATGTATTCTCGGGCAACAACTGAAACGAATCTTGTTCTTTATGTTAGGGAATATCCGTGCAGGAGTTCTCTTATTCCTTTTTTGTTTGCTTGTTTGTTTTGCCTTGCACGTTCAAATGAAGGAGTTATTTTGTTTGTTTATTTAATTCATGTTGGGAAACAAAAATAATCGAGTTGGAAAGAAAATGTCGGTCCCTATTCACAGGTGCAGACAAGGACCAAAACCCAAATATGTACATAATTAGCCACGTACACCTAACAGCTTTGTAGCCAGCTCTGTTTGTTTGTTTGTCTGTTTGTTGCCTTTTTTGTAAAAGCGAATCACTACCGCAGGGAACGCTGCACCACGTAAATGATTAGCCTTTCAAACGTTATGCTAACATTTGGTTGGAAGCATTATTCTTTCCGGTGCTTGTCAAGCTGGTTTTTGGAATTCTTTGCCGTTTCCTGCACTTACAATAGTGCTTGGTAAAAAGTCCCAAAATGGTAGTGATAGTAGTAGCAGAAGTAGTAGTAGTAGCAGTAGTAGTAGTGGTAGTAGTAGGTTGTTGTAGTAGTAATAATAGTGAAGGGGGGGGGGGGTGATGGCTATGCAGCCTGGGCTTACAGTCTTTGTAGAAAACCCTTCAATATTGTTTACCTACACATTTGTGATATTGCGCTTACACACAGTAATTTGAGTTATATATCAGATTTCTTTTTTTTTTTATTCATGACATTTCGACGAATATCCAGAAATTTCTTTTTCTAATGTAAGCTAATTAGTAGTTGGTGCAACATTTAAGCTGAACGGGAAGTGTATTCCATATCTGTGCTATTCTATTAGTAAGTAAGGGTTTTTCTTTCTCTTCTTCTTCTCTTAAATTAGCGTGTGTGTTTTAACAGAATCATGCTTTATCATTGTGTTTGCTTGCT
>CM031629.1:77500-100000 GCA_018398815.1 Conus ventricosus | reverse complement strand
CAGAGAGACAAACACATGCACGCACACACACACACACACACACACACCCGCACGCACACACACACACACACACACACACACACACACACACACATATATTTATTTATTTATATATACGCACACACTGGAGGTTGAAGTTTTGTGGGGGTTACTGGCATTTTAATTTACGATGGATCAGACGCAGTTATATCACTAAAGTTGGGCACATTTACACAAATGATGAAGTCTGATGTTTTGGGGGGTGTCTGCAACTGCATGTATTGGTGTGTGTGTGGGTGTGTGTGCCTACCTGCCTGCCTGCCTGCGTGTGTGTGTGTGTGTGTGCGCGCATGCATGTGTGGGTGCGTGCGTGTGTGTGTGTGCTTGCCTGCCTGTGTGTGTGTGTGTGTGCGCGTGCGTGCGTGCGTGTGTGTGTGAGTGTGAGCAGTTAAGGTACTAATTCTCGACCAAGGAATTGCTCGAGTCCTATTTATTTAGGGGTACCCAATATTGTCCGCACCAGTAAAGTGTGTTTGTGTAATGTATTCTATTTTTCATTGGAGTCGGGGGGGGGGGGGGGGGGGGGGGGGACATAGAAATAGCAACCCAAAAGTTGGCTACTATAGAAACTCTCTTTCCATATCAGCTTACCACTTCCAAGTTCCGTTTCAAAATGGACTGTTCAGAAGTGCTGAGTCTAAAGAGAGATTGTTACCTGTCCTAATTATGCAAATCAGAGGGTTGTCTTTTATTCCGTTGTTTATTCAGATGTACTATTCCTCGGTGCCATGAATAGCCAGTTACTTACTTTATTTACTTGGTTGTGCCGCAAAATATACGTGATTTATTTTTCCATGATTTTTACAATTGGAAATAAAAACAAATCTACAGTGATCATTTGACTGGAGTGTGCTGTGTGCATGTTGATGCCAGTATGTTGATTCTCTGTCTTCTCTGTCTCTCTCCTCCTCCCATTCTCTCTTTAGCTATCTGTCTATCTCTGTCTCTCTCGCTCTGTCTCTCTTTCTCTCTCTCTCTCTCTCTCTTTCTCTCTCCCCCTCTCTCTGTTTTCCGCTGTTTCTGTCTCTCTCTTTCTGTCTCCCTCTCTCTCTGTTTCTGTCTCTGTCTCACCCCCCCCCCCCCCTCTCTCTCTCTCTCTCTCTCTCTCTCTGTCTCTCTCTCTCCTTGCCGAGGTCATCCCCTCAGCATACTGGGCTTATATTTCTGTCTCTCTGTCTCTGTCTCTCTCTCTCTCTCTCTCTCTCTGACTGTATCTGTCTCTCCCTCCCTGTCTCTGTCTGTCTGTCTCTCTCTCTCTCTCTCTCTCTCTCTCTCTCTCTCTCTCTCTCTCCTCTCTGTCTGTTGCTCTGTCTCCCTTTCTCTGTCTCTCTCTCTGTTTCTCTCTCTCTCTCTCTCTCTCTCTCTCTCTCTCTCTCTCTCTTCTTATTGCCTCAACTTGCCCTAGATATCGGCAGACACTACTAGACATTGGCAGATGCACTAGACATTGGCAGATACACTAGACATCGGCAGATACACTAGACATTGGCAGATACACTAGCCATCGGCAGATACACTAGACATTGGCAGATACAATAGACGCTGGCACTTAACAGACACACTAGACATCGGCAGACACACTAGATATCCGCAGACACACTAGACTTTGACAGACACTAGACATTGGCAGACACTAGACATTGGTAGATACACTACACATTGACACTACACATTGGCAGACACACTACACATTGACAGAAACACTGGACATTGGCAGACACACTGGACATTGGCAGATACACTACACATTGGCAGATACACTACACATTGACAGATACACTACACATTGGCAGACACACTACACATTGGCAGATACACTACACATTGGCAGATACACTAGACATTGACAGAAACACTAGACATTGGCAGACACACTGGACATTGGCAGATACACTACACATTGGCATATACACTACACACTGGCAGACACACTACACATTGACAGATACACTACACATTGGCAGACACACTACACATTGGCAGATACACTACACATTGACAGATACACTACACATTGGCAGATACACTAGACATTGACAGAAACACTAGACATTGGCAGACACACTGGACATTGGCAGATACACTACACATTGGCAGATACACTAGTCATTGACAGATGCACTAGACATTGGCAGATACACTAGTCATTGGCAGATACACTAGACATCGGCAGATACACTAGACATTGACAGATACACTAGACATCGGCAGATACACTAGACACTGACAGATGCACTAGACATTGGCAGACATATGGACATTGGCAGACACACTAGACATTGGCAGACACACTAGACATTGGCAGACACATTACACATTGGCAGATACACTACACGTTTGCAGATACACTAGTCATTGGCAGACATATGGACATTGGCAGACACACTAGATATTGGCAGACACACTAGACATTGGCAGACACACTAGACAATGACAGACACACTAGACATTGCAGACACACTACACATTGGCAGACACACTAGACATCGGCAGATACACTAGACATCGGCAGATACACTAGACACTGGCAGATACACTGGACATTGGCAGATACACTAGACATGGCAGATACACTACACACTGGCAGATACACTACACATTGGCAGATACACTAAACTTTGGCAGACACACTAGACATTGGCAGATACACTAGACATTGGCAGATACACTACACACTGGCAGACACACTGCACATTGACAGATACACTACACATTTGCAGACACACTACACATTGGCAGACACACTACACATTGGCAGATACACTACACATTGGCAGATACACTGGACATTGGCAGATACACTGGACATTGGCAGATACACTACACATTGGCAGATACACTAGACATTGGCAGATACACTAGACATTGGCAGATACACTACACACTGGCAGATACACTACAACATCCTTCCATAGCAGTTCACATCTTTCCATACCAGTTCACATCCTTCCATACCAATTCACATCCTTCCATACCAGTTCACATCCTTCCATGCAAGTTCACATCCTTCACATCCTTCCACACCAGTTCACACCCTTCCATACCAGTTCCCATCCTTCCATGCCAGTTCACATCCTTCACATCCTTCCATACCAGTTCACATCTTTCCATACCAGTTCACATCCTTCACATCCTTCCATGCCAGTTCACATCCTTCCATACCAGTTCACATCCTTCTACAACACATCCTTCCATACCTGTTCACATCCTTCCATACCAGTTCACATCCTTTCATGCCAGTTCACATCCTTCACATCCTTCCATACCAGTTCACATCCTTCTATAACACATCTTTCCATACCAGTTCACATCCTTCCATACCAGTTCACATCCTTCCATACCAGTTCACATCCTTCTCTAACACTTCTTTCCATACCAGTTCACATCCTTCCATACTAGTTCACATCCTTCCATACCAGTTCACATCCTTCTATAAAACATCTTTCCATACCAGTTCACATCCTTCCATACCAGTTCACATCCTTCCATACCAGTTCACATCCTTCCATACCAGTTCACATCCTTCTCCAACACATCTTTCCATACCTGTTCACATCCATCCATACTATTCATATCCTTCATACCACGGTCCAGTTCACATCCTTCCATACCAGTTAGCATCCTTCACATCCTTCCATACCATTCACATCCTTCCATGCCAGTTCACATCCTTCCAGTCCACATCTTTCCATACCAGTTCACATCCTTCCATACCAGTTCACATCCTTCTATAACACATCCTTCCATACCAGTTCACATCCTTCCATACCAGTTCACATCCTTCTATAACACAACTCGCCCACTACTGCCAGGGACAACAGTTGCCACAGAACAATCATGCAGATCTATGTCTGCGAGTGCATCTTGTCCTTAAGGGCCTCAGACCAACAGGACGTTAAACTCATCCACTGACAAACGAACCATCCAAGCTTCTGGAGTGTATCCAACTGAATACGTTTTGCCTGAGGTCCATTTTGGGGCGACAGATTCAGGTTTCCATATCAGTTGACAACTGCTCAGTGATCGAATGAAGAACCATACCCCCACCCCACCCCCCAACCCCTCTTCCCCTTACAGCTTACCAATTCCGTTTTGATCACTGGATCTAGGCTGTGATCCTGATCGATATATAAACCTTACAAATTCGTAGAAAACAGTTCATCTTTTCATGCGCGTGCCATTTTTTTTTTCACAACTGGAATCCATGCAGTCTTCAGTTAAAACTTCCGCAGGAGATGTCGGAATCTAACATTCCTGGATCCCGGTACCAAGACAAGAATTATCACAAATCGACAGCGAGCGATCTCTATGTCTGTCTGTCTGTCTGTCTGTCTGTCTCTCTCTCTCTCTCTCTCTCTCTCTCTCTCTCTCTCTCTCTCTCTCTCTCTCTCTTGTATTCGTCTTGTGGTGAGAAATATCGTTGCTTTGATAGTGGTGTTATTGTAGATGAAGTAAACCTGAGCAGAATCCGAAATAGCCTACATAATTAACAAATAAGCGTCCATGTGGAAAACGGATTCATCAAACTGACAGTCGTCGCCATTACGTTTCCTATGCGAACTGTCTGAGGGCAACCACTAAACGTTCAAACGCTATCGCCAAACGTTCGACTGCCTAGATAAGAGATCCACTTGCTAAAGAACACTGTACCTGAACAACCCCCCCCCCCCCCCCCACCCCCTCTCCTCCAACACACACACACACACACACCACACACACAATATACTGTGCTCACCTCAAAAGGGCCGTCGAGCTTGTATGCAAATGAGCAAACCTGACACAACCCCCTTGTTGAGGCGATGACAATATGGCCCCCACTTCCAGGTCAAGGCTGCGGTGAGGTGAGGTCAGAGCTCTCTGACAAATGGAGACAGACGGTTTGATACCGATATCGTCTGTCGTTGATAACGATATTGTGCTAGGGTCCTCCTTGCAGATGTCAGTCGCCTGCTGTTGAGGTCAGGGGTTATCGACAGCTTGACAAAGTAGGCCTACATTTGAAGTGGGAGCTCTGTGTATGTGTGTGTGTGTGTGTGTGTGTGTGTGTGTGTGTGTGTGTGTGTGTGTGCTGCGCGCGCGCGTGCGCGCGTGTATGAGTAAATATGTGTGTGTGTGCGTGTGCGTGTGTGTGTGTGTGTGTGTGTGGTGTGTGCGCGCGCGCGCTTGCGTGCATGTTTTTTTTTTGTTTTTTTTTTGTAGGGCATCAGTTGTCGGATCAATGGAGCACCTAAGGCGGTGCTTTTTTTTTTTCTTTTTTTTTTCCTAAGGCCAAAATCCACCTCTTCATTTTTTGTGTGCTTCACACTGTCCTCTTCATCTGCCAAAAAAAACAAAAGCGAAAAAAAAAAAAAGCCCAAACAATTTCACTACTATCTCTTTTTTTTTTTTTCTCCTTTTTTCCCCCTCTTTCTCCAATCAATCCCTTACGCACCATGCATTGTCTGTATGTCTTCTCATAAATGGACACATTTAGCTGATTTTAGTGTTTTGACGCTTGATACAAAATGTCTGGGTTTGTTTGTGTTCTAATGTGTGGTGTACTGGCACTCTCACTCGAATAATGCGCTGCTTATACAAAGAAAATATAAATGAAACAAAAGACTTCATCATTTTCTTTTCTTTCAGTTTTTCCAGGAGAGAGAGAGAAGGAAAGAGAGAGAGAGAGATAGGGAAAGGGAGAGAGGGAGAGAGAGAGTGAGAGAAAGAAAGAAAGAGAGCGAGAGAGTGAGAGAAAGAGATCGACACAGAAAGACAGCCAGACAAGTAGAAAGACAGGCAGACAGACAGACAGAGGTGGGGATCGTAGATATGTATGTAAAATGTGTTAAAACCCGGCTCACCACTTGGCTTTTCTCCGAACAGGGCATCCTCCCCTCACCTTCTCCCCCCCCCCTCCCCCACCCCTCCCCCCCCCCCCCCCCTCCCCCCCCCCCCCCCCCCCCCCCCCCCCTCCTCTTCTTTTGTCAGCACTTTCCCACCATCCAGATCCGTGTCTTACCTTTACTGATATACATTTGTATGCAAAGTTAGAAGAAAAGAAAAAGAAGTAATATAATATTGGACATCCATCGCAGTTAAAACCGGGCTTCCAAACATTCCGGTTGTCATCCTTGACGAAAAAAAAACGACGAAACCAAATGCAAGGACGACTAGGAACGAAGATATAAGCATACAGGAGACACAGAGGATGCTCACTCATAATCTCGGAAATTGGACAATTCCCCAAAGATGCTACCCTTATAGAGAAAAGGAAGTCTACAAGGGAGACATGAGGAAATCCAAGAAGCGAGATGATAAGTATAAATGTGTGTGTGTGTGTGTGTGTGTGTGGTGTGTGTGTGTGTGTGTGTGTGTGTGAGCGCGCGCGTGAGCGCGCGCGCGCCCGCGAGCGCGCTTGCATATGTGTGTGCGTGTGTGTGCGAGCAAGCGCACATGTCGGAGTGGATGTGAGTGTGCTATTTGTGATGTGATCGATATTGTTTTCTACAATTACAGGTTAACCAATGATTAACAACACCATGCTAGAATGATGAATTGTGCATTATGCGATGGACCCAGTAATATATTTTCTTCTTAATTGTATGTTTTGTTCAAAAATTATTTGTATTGTGGATATTTTTTTGGTTTTTCGAGCAATACTAATTGACATTTTAGCAATTAGTATAATGTGATTTATCTTTGAACAGGAATATCTACTCATTGGACTGATTGAACACCAACAGAACGTCAATCAAAGAGTTTTATCAACATGCCAACTTCATATGAAATAAGCGTTTCCACACTTTTCCAAAGCTTATTTATAGGAGGGCAATAAAAAAAGAAGTGTTCAATAAAATCAATTTCGTTCAGACAGTTGTCGCATTTGCTCGTTTCTGTTACCTTCATTTTGTGTAAAAGTATATTTGTTGGATATATATTTATGGATGATTTTCCATTGAAGTTCTCGTAAGTCTGACTTCCTTTGAAGCTAACCTTGGTGAAAGCCAAATACTTTCGTCTATTTCAAAGTTCAATTTTTTGTGCCAAAAAGTCCTTGCACCGTGGTGTTACATTTGTTTGTTTCCTTTTGTCAAGTATTTGTTTTATGTTTTTGGGTTTGGTATTAAATAGGACCGCGTCACATTCCACAGAACCAATGTCATTCCCAGAATTTCTGTTGCTCTCTATCCATTGCAACCAGGTTGCTGGCCAAAGCATTTTTTAACGCGTTGTATTCGAAGATTGTCTCACCACTGTTGTATCCTAGGATAGTCTCTATTTCCTCAACATGGAGCAGTCTGCCTTCAGTGGCGTGCACTACATCTCTTACATGCTCTAATCCCTTTTCTTTCATCTTTTGAAATATAATGTTTTATCTTTAAACTTTATCAAATTATTGAAAAATAATGATTGGGACAGAAAGTTACAGCAAGATATTTCTTTTAACGTGATCTCTTTTTTGTTGTCCAAATATACGGTTAGCACGTTTTTCCAGAATTCATTATCTATTTTCTCTAACTGCCCTACATGCTTTGCCCTGCTATTAATTTGAAATATGCATTATGCTTTAATATTTTATTCAAATGCCACTTGGGAATTTTAGACCAGTTTTCTTCTGTTGAGGGCGAATAATTTTCCGCCCATTGTAAATAAATGAGCGTTTGAAGTTCTTTATATTTAGCATGTTTACACCACCATATTTATATCCAGATTCCATTATTTGTCTTTTTACTTTTTCAAATGCTCTTCGATTGCTGTGTTTTCTTTGCCAAATCAATTTGTATAAAAACTGTGTTGATTTTATTCAATATATTTTCGGGAATACCAATAGCTTGCATAACGAAAACAAGTTTGCTCACTATTAAAAGTCTTTTATCACTACAATTTTACCTTGAATGCTAAGATCTCTTCTGCTCCAGTCCTTTATTAGTTTTTTGTATATATTCAATTCTCCCTTTCCAATTCTCTTCGATGTTTTTTGCCATGGTGTCATTTCGAAAATGAATTCCTAGAATTTTAATTCTGTCGACTAATATAAATGGGAAGATTCTGTTCATAAGGTTGTCGGCCCATTTTTAAAGCCTTAGTTTTGTTCGTGTTAAGTTTTAGTCCTGTAAAAGTTTCAAATGTTTTCAGAATATCAAAAAGATAACAACATATCTTGTTTTGTATTCAAAATAATGTTGTGTCGTCTGCCAGTTGCTTTATTTTTATAACCTGGCTTCGTTCGTAATCATTATGTGGCACCCTAATAATGCAGTTATGTTACTGTTTCTTACTTTGATAGCCAGTAGTTCTACTGCTAATACAAAGGCTATAGGTGAAATGGACAGCCTTGCCTAATGCCACATTCCACATCAAATGGTTCAGATACCATCCACCATGGTTGACACTGCTTTGGTTCCTGTTGGTCAAACCTGTACCCATCTCTGGAAATCGTTCCAAAACCAAACATTTTAAATACATGCAAAAGATACGTTTTTGAAATGGAGTCAAATGCTTTAGAGTAGTCCAAGGCCAGTAAGTACCCAGCCTTACCAGTTTTCTTTAGGTAATTAATCACATCATCAATGGTTCGTAGAACGGTTGCTATATTTCTTCCTTTTATATATCCTATTGATCCTCATTTATCAATTTATGTATTATTTTGCTTAATCTTTCTGCCAGAACCTTTGCCAAGATTTTATAGTCTGTATTTGTCAAGGTTATTGGTCTCCAGTTACTAAGTTTATCTCTTTCTAAATCTTTCCCCTTATGTATCAGAGTTATAATGCCTTGTCTTTGAGTAAATGAGAGCTTTCCTTTATCAAATGATTCAATGAAGGAGTTAGTCACAGTACTACCAATCTACCCAAAAGAATTTTAAAAATTCTACTGTCAGACCGTCGCTTCCTGGAGCCGAATCATTTTTCAAGTTTTTAAGAGCAGAAGTTGTCTCACTAAGCGTAACCATTCCTTCGCATACTATGGCTTCATTTTCATTTAAGCGTTTTAGTGGTTCATTTTCCATGAATGTATCAGCTGCACTTTTTACATCATTCACTTCAGTCATCTGACTGTACAACTTTCTATAAAAAGAGGCTTGTTCATGTAGAATTTCATTTTGATCTGTGACAATTTCCCCGATTCTTTACACAGTCTTATAATAATCTTATTTTTACTTCGCGCCTTTTCCAGGCTGCAAAAGTATTTAGAATTCTTCTCTCCTTCCTCGATCCATCTGATTCTTGCTCGAACCTGAGCGCCTTTAGTTTTATGAATTTGCATTATCTCTAGTTTTTGTTTGGTTTTCATATAATCCTCAAGAATGGTTTCATTTTCGGGATTATCTACAAGTTGTTTTTCTAAATCTTTCAAGAGAGTTCCAAGTTTCAGTGATTCGTTTCTTTCCTGGCATGATATTTTTTTTCCAAATTCAATACAAAAATTCCGTATCTCCACTTTACACAACTCCCACTTCTCTTCATGTGTTCATGTCCCTGTTTTCTGAGAAGAATGAGTCTAAAGTCTCGTTCATTTTTTGCACAAAAATGTTGTTTTTTAAGTGACTATTATTAAACCTCCAATACCCCGGACCTCGTACAAACGTATTCTCATTAAGATCCAAAACAACAGCTTTAGGGTCAGATTAGGAACTGTAAAGTGCTCACAAGAGGTATAAAAACTCAAAACATTCTCGGAGAAAAGCAATAGTCTAGCCGACGTGCAATGTATGGATTTGACCGCATCCAAGTTGCCTCCTTTTCATTTGGATGATACAGTCTCCATGCATCAGTTAATTCTAACGTATCAATCGTCAGTTTAAAGGCATCAGTTTCAGATTTGCTGTGAGGATTTCCTGATACTATGTCCAGGTCACTGCTGAATGAACAATTGAAATCACCAAAGATCAATAGATGATCATCAACAGGAATGAAAGTTTCAATTAGATTTTGAAAGTATGCTATCTTTTCTTTTGTATTGTTGGGTGCATACACATTTGCTATTGACAAATTGTATACCTCATTCACAACAGAGACAAGTAAGATACCGTTTTGTACCAGTATTGGCTTTACCTCACCCTTAAAATTTTTAGACACCAAAATAACTTACCCTTACTCCTATTAGTACCTGGATTACAGAAATGTTCCCGCCCCACTGCCTTTCCCATGCTTCTACATCTGTATCCGTTACATAAGCTTCCTGTATACATATGATATCAAAGTGATGTTTTTCTAAAGTAAGAGAACAAAGATTTCCTTTTCATTACATTTTAGACCTCTGACATTTAGAGACACTATAACGCAGTTTATCCATCGAACAACAGCTTTATGGTCAGAATTAGGAACTGTAAAGTGCTCACAAGAGGTACAAAAACCATCGCCACCATCGGCCCAACCAGTCGCTCTACACTTCAACCATGCCCAACACAACATCAACCACGTCAAAGTCTTGGCACTTTGGCAATCTAAGAGTGTCACGGTCAAAATTCAACTCAACCAAATTCGTGGTCAATCGCCACCAGCCCAGTTGGACTTAAGCTCTAACGCAAATATTCGGGGCGTCAGGCGGACGGCCCCATGGTTCGGATTCAGCCAATTTGGCACGAGGGGGAGGCTAATCCTCATCCTTCACGGAGACAGTCCGACCCTTCCAGACGGACTAAATAGCTGACCGAACGCATTCACCTGTCGCCTCAGCCAAATTAATGGCTATTTTTAGCTCTCGTGGAGACAGCACTGTCTGCCGTACGGACTAAGCTGTCTGGCAGAATGTCTCGATTGGTCTTCCAGCCCAC
This sequence comes from Conus ventricosus, assembly GCA_018398815.1. Classification (NCBI taxonomy): domain Eukaryota; kingdom Metazoa; phylum Mollusca; class Gastropoda; order Neogastropoda; family Conidae; genus Conus; species Conus ventricosus. Next base: position 89,205 of record CM031629.1, on the reverse strand, counting down.
TTCTTGGCGCCTACCCAGACTCATCTAGCCACTTTACACTGACCAGTGCCCACACGACTTAAGCCACACGGCGCCAGTAAGAGGAAAGGGGGGGAGGTAGTGTGTGGTGGGGGTGAAGTCTAGCTAATCAATTAAATGACCAATTGACCACCACAGAGAGTAAGACGTGTAGGCATGACTGGCATGATTCGGACATCCAATGGAATTAGAGGGGGATGACTCGGGTGTCAGGGCGGTAAAAATACTGACCAATGGTACTGGCCCTTGGGACAGGGGAGTTAGAGCATAAAGGAATGCGTGAGTGAGAGAGGGGAGGAGGAAAAAACGAACGGACGAGGAGAGAGGAGGGAAGTTTCGGGAGAGTAGGCTCTCGCCTACAGGAAGGCAGGGAGATGAGAACGAACAGAGTCAGAGAGATGAGGAGGTTTTAGGTGTAGTCTCTGCACGAGGGAGAAAGGCGAGAGATGAAGAGAGGGGAGAAACGAGGGGAAGAACGAATAGAGAGAGAGAGGGAGAGAGAGGTTCTGAGTGGAGCTCTGCAGGAGGAAGGGCAGAGAGGAGAGAGAGATGAGGAGTGAGAAGGAACCAAGTTGAGGGATTAGCATGAGATAGTCTGCAGAGGAAGGACTGAGGAGAGATGTGGAGAGAGAAAGAGAGTTGCTAAATTTATGAAGAAGAAAAGAAAGAAAGAAAAAAAAGAAAAGAAAAGCAACCATGTCCATTTGATAAGAGCAGACTAGAAGAGAGAGAGAGAGAGAGAGTGCAATGCGTTAATGCAGGAAGAAAGAAAGGAGAACAGATCGATGTTGATAGTCACTGTTCTACCCTAACCGGGGGTTCGACCTCATACCTGGCAGCGTCACTTCGCCAAGCAGAACCACAGACCAACGCCAACAGTCTCACCTGACCAGGCGCCATCAGGACCAACACCAGTGCCGGCAGTTGTGTCGTGTTGTGAAAGTGACAGTGAAAAGAAAAAGAAAAGAAAAGAAAAGACAGTGATTCGTGAATAGTTAAGATCACCTGGCCAGGTAAAGTAGAAATCTGTTATACCCGGGTTAGTTAATGATGTTTTAGAATAAATGATTTTGTGAAGTTCAGGAAAGAGAGAATGTTTTATTTTGTTGATTCTATATGCATTGATGTTTTTTCTATGATCATGTATAGTAAAGTTATAGACTTTACTAGTGGTTTGATGTGACGAATGATGATATATGAATGAGATTGTAAGCAAGCTGTGAGTGTGTTTGGGCTGTGCGCTAGTCCTTCCTCCATCGACATTACACCGAGGTTGACAATTTATTTGGCGAGCCTGCCAGGATATCCTGGCCCATTATTATAATTGTTCAACTTCTCAGAGAGGAAGCTGGGTGGGATTCAAGTATTGTAATCCTAAGACAAGGGGTTGTCTTACTGTATGTTCCCAAGATGTTAAATACTAGGCTTGGCATTGCTTCCAAGATAGTTAATACTAGGCTTGGCATTTCAGCCCAGAGTACTCATTTCGCACAGATTTCCTATAATTCGCTCTCATAGTTGGGTCAGGCGCTGGGCGTCTTATAAAAAACTAATTACGTTGCCCCAAGCTAATATTATCATTCATAGGATTGTGCTATTACGTCACTCGTGTCGGAAACCACCAGTTTGGCTGTCGTAGTAATAAAATCTGTTCAAAAAAAAAAGAGATATAATGGCGGAAGAAAAGAACACCCCTATTGAACAACAATTAGAGTTGAGCGGGTACGAAGAAGGAGTTCGCTGAATTGAAAGAGTAGTTATGAAAGAACAGATTTTGTCAGGTTGCGGCCTGAGTTAACCATTAACATTTGAAAGAGAGACAGCCAGAGACAGCAGGAGAGTTGTTTGAAGTTCGCAGAGGTGTATAGAGAGGCACGTCTGGGCACTAAGGTGCAGGAGAAACAGGTGCTAGGCACAGGTGAGAAGAGTGCAAGGAGACTAGGAGAGTTTTCTGCAAAGTCTGCAAACCCAGTGGTGGGGCAGAAAGGAAGGGCAAAGGGAAATTAGGTGTTTCATTTGTCACAAGAAGGGACATGTGGCGAGGGACTGTCGCATGAGGTTCCAGAAGGCAGCAGCCTTGCAAGAGGTGGATAAGGGTCGTCAAGGGAAACGACCTGCAGTGGAACCAAAGGGGATTCAGTTGAAGAGGGTGGAGTGCAGCCTATGGCTAGCACTGGACAGCAGTCAGTGTCAGGGATGGAGGGCACTAGGCTGAGTGGTTCGTTACCAGTGGAAGAAGGGTGGATTGGCCAGCAGAGGGTGAAAGTGTTACGAGACACTGGTTGTTCATGCGGGGTAGTACGAACAACGCTGGTCGATAAAGGGGATTTGACAGGGCAAATCCAGACCTGTACTCTAATCGATGGCACTGTGAGGGAGTTTCAGTTGCTAAGATAGAAGTACGTACCCCTTACTTCTCAGGCGAGTTGTCTGCGTTGGTAATGGACAAACCCCTTCATGATTTGATCATTGGGAATATCCCAGGGCAAGGGATCCAGGGGATCCTGAGTTGTTGACTGCTACAGGGGCAGCAGTTCGACACGGAGCAAGAAGGAGGAAAAGGTTGTTAAACCGTTAGTTGTTCCAGGAAGGAAGTCGGCATAGATGTGTCGCCTGATGAGTATTTAGGGCAGCGCAGAACAAGACCCTTCGCTCGTGAAGTCTTGGGAGTTGGCAGAGGTGGAGAGAAACAGGAGGTTAGAGGAGGTGAGACAGAATTTCTTGTGAAAGGCGGGCTGTTGTACCGAGTGTTCACCAAGGGGAAGACAGGTAAGGTGACCACTCAGTTAGAGGTACCAGCATGTTTATCGTGACACTGTCATGTCAGTGGGTCACGAGTCGCTCATTGGCGAGTCATCTCGGCACCGGTAAAACGGCTGACCGAGTCTTTGATGATTTTTATAGGCGCAGCAGCTATCATTGATGAGGTGAAAGAGACTCAGCAGAAGAAGGGGAGATTTTGTTGCCTAAGTTTCCAGAAGAGTCATACAGGGATGTGTCCACTGTAATAAGGGCTAGACAGTAGGAGTTCCTAGGTTTTGTTGTCGGAGGCGACACAAAGCAGTCCGAAAGAGGAAAGGTGGAGAAGATGATGAATTCAGAGAGACCAAAGACCAAAACAGAAGTCAGGAGTCTGCTAGGTTTATATTGGGTTCTATAGGGAGTTTGTCCCAATTTTGCTGCAATCACGAGTCCTCTCAGTGATTTGGTCAGGCAGGGAAACCGGCAGTGGTCGAATGGTCAGACGCTGCAGACGGTGTTGGAAAGACTAGGTTCCCGTCCCATCTTGAAGCTACCAGATATGTCCCAAACCATTTTGTTGCGGACAGATGCATCAGGCGGTGGATAGGTGCAGTATTGTTATCAGGAACATGAAGGGGTCGAGTTTCCTGTGAGATATGCTAGCAGGAAGTTGACAAAGTGGGAAGAAGGGTACGCAACGGTGGAGAAGGAGTGTTTAGCTGTCGTGTGGGCCGTGCAGAAGTTCCACAAATACTTGTATGGGAAAGAGTTCGTGATAGAGACAGATCACCAACCACTCAAATTTCCTGCAGGAGGCACAGTTGAAAAACAGCAGGGTTCTGCGTTGGGCAATGGCACTGCAGCCTACAGGTACCGAGTGCAGTACATTCCCGTCGACAGAATGTCGGAGCTGACTATTAAGTCGTGTAGTCTAGCAAGCTGCAACTCAGAGGAAGTCAGTCATATCCAGGGTGCATTGTTGATAATATGTGTTGATTTCCAGTTATGTTGATTGGATATGGTTCATTCCCAGTTGGCTATGGTTCATATTTTTTTTGTGTGAGACTTGTTCATATTTTCTTTATGAGACTTGTTCATGTGGATGTATTATACTTGGAGCATACAGTCGCTTGTGTAGTGATGCTTATTTGCAATAAGCGAGGATGGAGATTCCTCAGTGAAGTGTCATGGATCGCGATCATAATTATATTGTGCTTTTCATAAGAATGTGAAAAGGAAGATGGCAAATCCGCAGGTAGGGAATTGCATAAGTGCGCACAGAGGTCGTTATAGAATGAGTTGAAATAACGCAAGAGCGCACGTCAATGATAACTCATTGGAGTGGTATCCACTAAGGATATATTTTATAATTTGTAAACCGGTTGTTGTAAAGTATTTTTCAAACTTTGCACGTGTAGCTGTGGGTCAGCAAATTCGGTTGTTGTCTTTTTGTACCGTTGTTTTGAGACAATGCGGAGCATAGTCTTTTGCAAGGGGGAAATTGTCACGGTCAAAATTCAACTCAACCCAAATTCGTGGTCAATCGCCACCAGCCCAGTTGGACTTAAGCTCTAACGCAAATATTCGGGCGTCAGGCGGACGGCCCCATGGTTCGGATTCAGCCAATTTGGGCACGAGGGGGAGGCTAATCCTCATCCTTCACGGAGACAGTCCGACCCTTCCAAACGGACTAAAAGCTGACCGACGCATTCAACCTGTCGCCTCAGCCAATAAATGGCTATTTTTACTCTCGGGGAGACAGCACTGTCTGCCGTAACGGACTAAGCTGTCTGGCAAATGTCTCGTTTGGGTCTTCCCAGCCCACTTCTTGCGCCTACCCAGACTCATCTAGCCACTTTACACTGACCAGTGCCCACACGACTTAAGCCACACGGCGCCATAATAGGAAAGGGGGGAGGTAGTGTGTGGGGGGGTGAAGTCTAGCTAATCAATTAAATGACCAATTGACCACCACAGAGAGTAAGACGTGTAGGCATGACTGAAATATTCGGACATCCAATGGAAAATTAAAGAGGGGAATGACTCCGGGTGTCAGGGGGTAAAAATACTGACCAATGGTACTGGCCCTTGGACAGGAGTTAGAGCAAAAAGGGAAATGCGTGAGTGAGAGAGGGGGGGAGGAAAAAAACGAACGGACAGAGAGAGAGAGAGGGGAAGTTCGGGAGAGTGGGCTCTCGCCTACAGGAAGCAGGGAGATGAGAACGAACAGAGTCAGAGAGATGAGGAGGTTTAGGTGTAGTCCCCTGCACGAGGGAAAAGGCAGAGAGATGAAGAGAGGGAGAACGGGGGGAAGAACGAATAGAGAGAGAGAGGAGAGAGAGGTTCTGAGTGGAGCTCTGCAGGAGAGAAGGGCAGAGAGAGAGAGAGATGGGGAGAGAAGAGAACCAATTGAGAGATTAGCATGAGATAGTCTGCAGAGAAGGACTGAGAGAGATGTGGAGAGAGAAAGAGAGTTGCTAATTTATGAAGAAGAAAAGAAAGAAAAGAAAAAAGAAAAGAAAAGCAACCATGTCCATTTGATAAAGAGCAGACTAAAGAGAGAGAGAGAGGAAAAGTGCAATGCGTAATGCAGGAAGAAAGAAAGGAGAACAGATCGAGTTGATAGCACTGTTCTAACCCTAACCGGGGTTCGACCTCATACCTGCAGCGTCACTTCGCCAAGCAGAACCACAGACCAACGCCAACAGTCTCCCTGAACCAGGCGCCATCAGACCAACACCAGTGCCGGCAGTTGTGTCGTGTTGTGAAAGTGACAGTGAAAAGAAAAAGAAAAGAAAAGAAAAGACAGTGATTCGTGAATAGTTAAGATCACCTGGCCAGGTAAAGTAGAAATCTGTTTATACCCGGGTTAGTTAATGATGTTTTAGATAAATATTTTGTGAAGTTCAGGAAAGAGAGAATGTTTTATTTTGTTTGATTCTATATGCATTGATGTTTTTTTCTATGATCATGTATAGTAAAGTTATAGACTTTACTAGTGGTTTGATGTGACGAATGCATGATATATGAATGAGATTGTAAGCAAGCTGTGAGTGTGTTTGGGCTGTGCGCTAGTCCTTCCTCCATCGACATTACACCGAGGTTGACAAAGAGTGACAACTTTGAACGCCTTATGCAGGAATCTCATCTCATTGCCAAACTGGGCACCGTGCACCCTCATGGCATCAACGTCCAAAAGTAGTATGTGCCATTCCATCTCTGCAGCTCCAGCCTGAAATATCCTCCACCTACGCACACCCTACCTCTGTTTTACCTCAGACATAGGTTGCAGCTATCTTCCCCTTCCTTTTCCTACACTCTCTGAGTCTCTCCATTTGCTATATCAATCGACTTACCCCCACCCACCCCTGCCCTAGTAATGATGTGTGTAGGGATGTTGGTGGGTATGGCGGTTGTTGGGGGTGGAGGTGGGGTAACCAATGAATAAGGCTGATATTACAAATGGAATACACACACACACACACACACACACACACACACACACACACACACCACACACACACACACACTCACACACACACTCACACCCACACACATACACACACACATAATGAATAGAATGCTAGCTCCTTTATCGTTGGTCGTGAAAAATAGGGGGGGGGGGGGGGGGGGGTTTATATATATATATAATATATATATATATATATATATATATATTAATATATATATATATATATATATATATAACAATGGTAGTAAATACCAGCAGAGATTTAAAAAAGTGCTCAACCGACTGGGAGCAACATTTGTTAAAACCTTTATACCTTTTAACATATATATATATATATATATATATATATATATATCAATCTCAGCCCACAATATCCTCCCACTACACACACACATACTACCTTATCTCCCACTATTCACCTCACACATAACTTATAGCTATCTTATTTATGCATTTATTATGATTATTTTTTTTTTAATTTATTATTATTATTATCATTATTATTTTTAATGTTTCTTTTATTTATTTATTTGATTATTATAAAAATGTATTTTCTAAATATATTTCTGTATCATGCTTTCGTTACCTTAACCTTCACTATCATTGTTAGCAATATCATTCAGTAATACTATTGCTAGTATTGATACTACCCCTAGCATTGACATCACCATCCCTCTGGGACTGTTGCCACGGCAACCCTGCTGCTTAAGAATCCTCTAACCCTTTCTCCCATACACATACTTATTGACACCAAGATTGATCTTGTCCTTCCCCCCCCCCCCCCCCCCCCCCCCAATATTTTGACCATTAATAGTATACCTATCAGTAATATATTATCCTCATTACGACTTTGACTCGCTCACTATTTCCCTTCCAACAGCCTCGTTCTCATTCAATGCCTTCTTCCTTGCGCTGAACCCTGAGCGATCTGAAGCGACCAAAGCTAAGTGAATTGTCGTTGTTTTATTCGTTTATTTATCACCAGACGAAGACCTAAGAGGTCGAAACGCGTTGTGTTTTGTCTTGTAACTCGTTTGTCCACGTTCTCTGGCGGTTCGCTAACATTTATTTAAGTTTTGTTTAGATTTCCGCCTGCAGTCGTCTCGCTTTGCAACTAAAATTAGGTGTGTCTTTTTTTTCCTTTTTTCCCTTAATATTTCAGTTACCTTCAAATAGCTATGCAAAAATCACAGACCAAACTCGCAATCTGTAATCATTATCAGGGTCGTTTACCGTCAAGTCCGAGTGATCGTGACACAGTCGCTATTGCCACTGCGCCGCTGTTACCGTATAGGAGCCGGTGTCATCTTTAACGGGATTGGCAGGGTCGTCGGACTCCTCGCCTCGTCGTCGCTGCTTCCCCGCTCCCTGCTCTGGACTGGTGCGCTGTCCGGACAGGCGCCGTTTAGTGGGGGTGGTCGACCTGTGACGGGAGGAGCGGTCAAGGGTGGTGATCAGCGTAGCCTGACGCGTGAGGGGGCGGCTTCTGTCGTTCCTGCCAACAGACTTTGTGCTGGGTTCTGTTACCTCACTGTCATGTCTGGCCTCATTTGTTGGTTTTCTTGGTTTGGGCAGTGGTTGTGTATCTCTCGTTCGTTTCTCTGCGAGATCACACACTGCATCCCCTCGCTTGTGTCCCGGTTTGCCGCACTGTTTACACACAATCTCCCCTGAGCATTGAGACGCATGGTGGTTAGGTTTGAGACATCGGGAACACATAACAGTTTTCTCTGCCTGTTTTTGTTCTTTGTGAAAGAGCTTTGCAGAGAATATGTTAATTTTAACGAATTTATCGAGGGGAGTGGGAGGGACTGTAATGAAAACAAATCGTCGACCCGTTAAGAAACGAGTCAACTTGTGGTCCGCATCCCTTGCTCTCTCCATTTTTATCGCAGATCTTAATTCACATCCGAGTTTTGTGAGGGAATGTTCAATTTCCGATTCTGCAACTGATATTGGAATATTGTCAATCCAAAGTTTTGTTGTAGGTTTCTCCTCACCTGTCTCGTTGCGGAGAATGAAGGGGTTAGTGTTTGAAACCTGGAGAGTAGCTCCTCTCATCCAATCCCCTTCACCAGGATGTCCGTACGTGCCTCCTTCGTGGCCGGATAAATGCGCCAAAGGCCACGTATATTCTGTGCGCCGAGAATGGAGCCTTGACCAACAGCACGCTCACCCGCCAAGCATATTTCTGGAACGGACGGGCGATTCTCGTACTCGTGAATGTCTTTAGATTTTAGAAAAACCGGATTAAACCGTTGAAAAATTTTCCATTATTGTTTCCAGTAGACGGAAGGGAACTCGAAATCGTAGCGAAAACGCAAAACCTGAAAACAACAGCGTTTGCGAGCGACAGAGTTCACAAATTCGGCCTGAACAGAGAGCGTGCGATTCGCGTCCTCACTCGACGAATGTCGCTCACCGAATCCGCTTGCGTGCATGTGTGTGTATGTCTTTGCGTGCGTGCTTGCGTGTGTGCAAGCGTGTGTGTGTGTGTGTGTGTGTGTTAGTATGTGTGTGTGTGTGTGTGTGTGTGTGTGTTAGAACTCTCAGAATGACCCATCGTCCGTCTCCAAACGCGAGAGATTCAAGACTCTCCAGGCCAAAGTGCAGACCGACCTACGTCTGATGCGGGACCAGTGGTGGCAGGACAAAGCGACTGAAGTCCAAGGCTACGCCGACTCTCACAACGCCAAGAAATTCTTTGGCTCGTTGAAGACAGTCTTCGGACCCTCAGCATCAGGCTGCTCCCCGCTACTGTCCTCCGACGGCGCAACCCTGATCAAGGACCAAGAAGGACTAAGCAAGCGCTGGCAAGAACACTTCAGCAACCTGCTCAACAGGCCCTCGTCAGTCGACTCGGATGCCTTGAACCAGATCCCTCAGCAGCCAATACAAGACACACTTGCAGTACCCCCCACCATTGCAGAGATCCAGAAAGCAATCCTCCAGACGAGCTCCGGTAGAGCATCAGGAAAGGACGGAATACCTGCTGAGATCTACAAGGCGGCAGGCCCCAACGCCCTAAAAGCCTTTCACGATGTCCTGCGGAGTATCTGGCAGGAGGAAAAGATGCCAGATGACTTCCGCGACGCCCTGATTGTCTCCCTCTACAAGAACAAGGGAAGCAAAGCCGACTGTGGGAACTACAGGGGCATCTCGCTACTCTCCATTGCTGGAAAGATCTTCGCCAGAGTCATCCTCAACAGACTCATCACTGTTTCCGAGCAGAACCTCCCCGAGGCGCAGTGCGGCTTCAGACCCGGCAGAAGCACTGTCGACATGATTTTTGCTGTCAGACAGCTTCAGGAGAAGTGTATCGAACAAAACATGCCCCTATACTCTGTTTTCATTGACCTGACCAAGGCCTTTGACACGGTCAACAGGGAAGCTCTTTGGACAGTCCTCGAGCGCATTGGATGCCCACCAAAGTTTGTGAAAATGATCAAGCTCTTCCATGAAGGCATGACCGGCCAGGTCCTCTCCAGTGGAAACGTGACGGAAGCCTTCGAGATCAGCAATGGCGTGAAGCAGGGCTGTGTCTTAGCTCCGGTCCTCTTCAACGTCTTCTTCACCTGCATGCTGTCCCACACTGTCCAAGACCTGGAGAAGGGAGTCTACTTCCGCTATCGTCTGGACGGCTCCCTCTTTGACCTTCGTCGCCTCACTGCCAAGACAAAGAGCATCAAAGATCTCCTTCAAGAAGTCCTCTTTGCCGATGACTGCGCACTGGTGGCCCATGCAGAATCCGATCTGCAAACGATGCTTGACCGCTTCTCCGATGCTTCAAAGCTCTTCGGCCTGACAATCAGCCTCGGCAAGACTGAGGTGCTTCACCAACCCGCACCAAACACCAACCCCTCGGCACCCACCATCGTCATTGACGACTCCCAGCTTGCGAACGTTGAACATTTCAGATATCTAGGAAGCACCATCTCCTGTGATGGCTCCCTGGACAGGGAAGTTGATGCCCGAATCAGCAAAGCAAGCCAGGCGCTGGGAAGACTCCGCAACAGAGTGCTTAGTCAACACAACATTCGGCTGACCACAAAACTGAGAGTTTACAACGCAGTGGTCTTGCCCTCTCTCCTCTATGGGTGCGAATCTTGGACACTGTACCGCAGACACGTCAAGAAGCTGGAGAACTTCCACATGCGAGCTCTTCGCTCCATACTCGGAATCCATTGGCAGGACCGTGTTTCCAACCTCGAGGTCCTGGACCGTGCTCACACTACAAGTATCGAGTCCATGCTCATCAAGGCCCAGCTTCGATGGGTGGGGCATGTCATCCGTATGGAAGAGCACCGTATGCCAAGGCGACTGCTGTATGGAGAGCTTCTGCAAGGCAAGAGAAACCAAGGACGCCCAAAGAAACGGTACAAGGACTCGGTCAAATCAAACCTCCAGTGGTGCGAACTCAAACCAAAAGAACTAGAGGAGTGCGCCAGTGACCGACCTCTGTGGCGGGCCACAATTCACAAAGCCGCTACCAACTTCGAAAGTACTCGACGCCAAAAGCTGACTGCCGCCAGGGATCAACGCCACAGAGCAGCAGCAGCAGTGATCACGACAACGGACTTCCAGTGCCCCCACTGTTCCAGACTCTGCGCCTCCAGATTGGGGCTGCAGAGCCACCTCCGCGTACATCGATGAGTTGCAGAAACGCTAACGTCATCTTCGGATCCGAAGGACTACCATCATGTATGTGTGTGTGTGTTAGTGGAGAGAGAGAGAGAGAGAGAGAGAGAGAGAGAGAGAGAGAGTGTGTGTGTGTGTGTGTGTGTTAGTATGTGTATATGTATGTGTGTGTGTGTTAGTGTGTGAGAGAGAGAGAGAGAGAGAGAGAGAGAGAGAGAGAGAGAGAGAGAGAGAGTGTGTGTGTGTGTGTGTGTGTGTGTCGTGCGCGCGTGTTTCTATTATCTTTCCGCCGTTTATTGTACCGGCAACTCTACTTGTTCACTTTGCCAAGTTCTCTCTCACTGACCTTGCCCTCCTCCCATCCTCCCCCCCCCCCTCACCCCCTTCCGTCCTTTTTTCTTTTGCCCTCCGTCTGCCGTACCCCCACCCCACCCCCAGCCCCATTCTCCATTCTCTTCCGCTCAACAAGTTTACGGGCGCTGTTGACCTCGAATAAGAGACCATCTGGCTTTTTTTTATATATATATATATATATATTTTTTTTTTTTTTTATTTTAGAACGAAAGAGCAATAAAATAAGATACCATTAAAGTGACAACGTGTACACATCTGAAGCGGTCTAAACGGGGCTTTTTTTCCCCCTTTTTCTTCTTCTTTGTTTCAGTTTGAGGGGGGAGGGGGAGGGGGAGGGGTGGACGGTGGACGTCTTTTTTAAATGGTTTGGCCCACGGTAAAGAATTAAAAGTCTAGCAATACGTGTACACATCTGGAGAGGTCGAAACGGAGGTTTTTTTTTTTTCTTAAGTTTGTTAGACGACAATTTCACTGTTCGAAA
>CM031629.1:62500-72500 GCA_018398815.1 Conus ventricosus | reverse complement strand
ACAGACAGACAGACAGACAGACAGAGACACACAGACAGACAGACAGACAGTTTCCAGATCAACAATCCAAATACCTGACTTCAGCATAACATGAATATGAACGTGCAGAAGAGGAGTAGGGATAGAGGGGGAGGGGGGGGGGGGGGTGGGGACTGCTGTGGTGTGAAGGTCTAAGTCACGTGTGCGTGATTGTGTCGTGATTTGGTGAGGAGGGGGAAAGGGTGGGAAGAGTTGAGAGGGGCAAGCGTGAAGCCAGAGAAGCGGGGAAAAAAAAGGAGAAAAAACCCCACAAAGACGAAAAAAATCTTCCGTTTACGTATATGTTTTCATACGTCATTGCCTATACGTATTTATTTGTTTTTTCCTTTTTATGTCACAAGTTCTCAAGACGATCTATGACCAAAACGTTTGTGATATTTCTTCTGTTTTTCTTGTCTTTCTTTTTTTTTTTAATTTTAAAATCTTCTGAGAATCCTCAAAGATATTTAGCATTTTTCACAGAAGATCTGTGTTCAAAAATCTGTTTTATGGAGAAAAAAAAAAGAAAAAAAAAAACAACTATTTTCGACATTCAAATTAAGTTTTGATATTGGTGGCTATAGTAGTGGCTGTGTTCCTCGATTTATTTGTTTCTTTCTTTATTTGTTCATTTCTTTATTTGTCGACGTGATGAATAATCCCTTTTGTACAGCAGGGACAAAATACTATTCGGGGTCTGCCCGCTTGCTATGTTCCATCGAGGTGCCTTGTACAACTTATTGTAGCAAACGCTTCTTAATTGATGAACGGGAGAAAACCTTTCCTATATTGCGCATACACTGACAGTCCACCTTTTAAACAATTACTTCCCTTGGAGTGTGTTGATGGCGCGAACACAAACGGAGGTGGGAGAGGGGGGGGGGAGGCAACAAAACCGGTTGTTGTTCCCCCCCCCCTCCCTGTTGATTCAATTTTGCCGTGTTATGCATACGTTAAAATGTTGAACTAGTAAGATCGATTTAAATCCACTTGACAGAGTCGAACGGACAATAATTAATTTGTCTAGGTTTACTCCTTCCTTTTCCTTACCGGTCCATGTTTTGCGGCATAATTTTGTCGTCTGCTTTGATGAGATGGGCGATGAGATGACTGCACGAGGGTTGCTGTTCTTAGCTATGATCTTTGTCAAAGGGTCGCGAAGAGACACTGAGTGAAACATGGCATCAGCTTCGAAGAATGAAGATGTGAGGGCAGACGACCAATACTTTCGAGTGATCATCAATGAAAGAGCTGTGGATGATATCTCCTTGGACTTTTTCTACAAGCCTCACACGATTACGCTGCTGGTTGCGTGCATCACCGGCCTGCTTTATTTAGCCTTCACACGGTAAGTTCGGCAGCGTGACGGGGGATGCTTCATGTAGATCTGCTCGGCATTTGCGGTAAATGCGCGCGTTCGATCGATGTGGGAATGCGTTTGTCTGGAACCAGCGAAAACGACTGTGGTTTCGGCATTAAAATTAGCTGTCAGTGGCAGTTTTCTTTGTCAGCGTTTTCGAAGGACGTTGTGGCTGGTTTGATAGTGTCGAAGTTTCAGTTTCATCAAGGTCTGAGTTTCATCAAGGTCTGAAGAGCGGGTTAGCCCACATGCGCTACACCACATCATCTAAGGCTTGTTGAAGCCACAAGAAAGAATCACAAATGTTAAGATTAGTTCCAGTGTTTAGAGTGTGTATGTGTTCTTTTTTGTTTTGTTTTGTGGGCTTTATGTCATGTTTATTTTATTTTTGTTGTTTTTGTTTTGTGTAGTTTAAACAATTACAATTTTTGTTTTGTTTGGTTTTGGCTTTCCGCCTGTTTGCATTCTCTTTTTTCCTCCCTCCCTTTTTCCTTCTCCCACGCCTGCCCCTCCCCCCTCTCTCCCTCCCTCCCCTCTCTCTCTCTCTCTCTCTCTCTCTCTCTCTCTCTCTCTCTCTCTCTCTCTCTCTCTCTCTCTCTCTCTCTCTCTCCTTTCTGCTTCTGTGTGGTGTTAAATGTAAATACCTAGTAATCTTTCCCATTTCTAGCCAGAAATTCAACTAAATGATGACTGTGCATTTGTTTTATCATACTCATCTAGAGTTATGTTTTATGATAAGAGTAAATAGTCAGTAACAAATACTATAATTAAGGTTTTTAAAAGCTAATGTATGTGTGTGCGTGTGTGTGTGCGTGCATATGTGTGTGTGTGTGTGTGTGTGTGTGTGTGTGTGTGTGTGTGTTGTGTGTCTACATTTTCTTGGCAGTTCGCTATTAATTGCATTTAAAATTAATGATAATATATCTATTGAATTATTGTTTATTCTGGTCAAAAATGATCAAGTTTACATATATCTTTTCTCAATAACATTTTGTGTGCAAAAAACTGAAACTTTCTGGTTCTTACACTGGAACAGAAATTGCTTTTCAAGATTAGAAGATATTTTTTAAGCAAAAGCTTAAATCTGTTGTATATTTATATAGTGTTGAAACACTTTGTTTTTCTTTTTTTTTTTAATTTGGGAAGGAAGGAGGGGGGGGAGGTGTTTGGAGAGATGGGTTTGAGTATACATGTGTTCCTTCCTCACATCCTCACCTTGTGTGTGTGTGTGTGTGTGTGTGTGTGTGTGGCTCTGTATGTTTGTGTGTGTCTGTGTCTGTGTGTTTTTGTTTGTGTGTGTGTGTGTGTGTGTGTGTGTGTGTGTGTGTGTGTGTGTGTGTGTGAGAGAGAGAGAGAGAGAGAGAGAGAGAGAGAGAGACAGACAGACAGACAGACAGACAGACAGGAATGCATTTGAAATTATTATTAGTATCACAGAGAGAGAGTGCTTTTGAAATGATTATTGTTGTCATCATCCTTATCATTATGATTTGATAAATGTTCATTCTTATCATCATCATGATCTTCATCATCATCATTGTTGTTGTTGATGTTGTAATTTTTCATATACTAGAATACTTCACATGTAAACCATTTCAAATTTTTGTTGCTGTGTGTTTCTATTTTTATTTTTTGTCATTAATTTCCAACTTTCACCGAATACTGCATGACATAATTATATATATTATGTCAGTGTTATATTTATCTTTGCATTTTCTTTTCGCTTTTTTTAAAAAGCATGCACGTGTGTGTGTGTGTGTGTGTGTGTGTGTGTGTGTGTGTGTGTGTGTGTGTGTTTAAGAGAGAGAAGAGAGCTTTTGAATAATCTGATACATTTTCATTATTATTATCATAATCACTACAGTTTGATACATCATTACTATTTCTTTTCTGTACATGGGGTTACTTCATGTATAAACATTTAACATCTTTCTTGCTGTATTTTTCTTTAATTACTTTTCACCCATAATTTTCCATTTTCACCATGTGTGTATTTTTTTTTTCTTTTCTTTTTTTCCTTTCATTAAATGTGTAACTGTGGTGTGTGTGTGTGGTGTGTGTGTGTGTGTGTGTGTGTGTGTGTGTGTGTGTGTGTGTGTTTTGTATGTTTGTGTGTGTGTGTGCGTGTGTGTGTGTGTGTGTTGTAATTTGTATGTTTGTGTGTGTGTATGTAGTATGTTTGTGTGTGTGTGTGTGTGTGTGTGTGTTGTATGTTTGTTTATGTGTGTGCGTGTGTTACAATTTACATGCACCCAGATTATGAGGAAAGTGTGGTGGTATTTAGTGCTGGTTATCTGGAATGTTAACTGCAAGTATTAAAAAAAAAAAAAAATTTTAAAGGCTAATTCAGTAATTGAACCTGATGCTGCACTGTTGTCAAACGAAGAATGGTCGTCCTGGACCTTGACCCTAACTCCCCATGGTCGGCACCTGACCCTGTCCCAGCTGCAGAGTCAGGCTCGCCCCAAAGGCATCACTGCATGCGGACCAGTCCATTATACTTTATAGATAGGCATGACTGCATGCAGACCAGTCCATTATAGATAGGCATGACTGCATGCGGACCAGTCCATTATTGATTGGCATGATTGCATGCGGACCAGTCCATTATTGATAGGCATCACTGCATTCAGACCGGTCCATTATAGATAGGCATCACTGCGTGCGGACCAGTCCATTATAGATAGGCATCACTCCATGCGGACCAGTCCATTATAGATAGGCATCACTGCATGCAGACCAGTCCATTATAGATCTATCGGCATCACTGCATGCGGACCAGTTCATTGTAGATGGGCATCACTGCATGCGGACCAGTCCATTATAGATAGGCATCACTGCATGCGGACCAGTCCATTATAGATAGGCATCACTGCATGCGGACCAGTCCATTATAGATAGGCATCACTGCATGCGGACCAGTCCATTATAGATCTATCGGCATCACTGCATGCAGACCAGTCCATTATAGATAGGCATCACTGCATGCGGACCAGTCCATTATAGGCCACACCATCTCCGCTACACCTTCACATGCACATTGGGTAGGGAAGGCAGCGGACTACAGAATGACACAAACACAAGATGTATCAAGAATGGCAGGGGACAACACAATGGCACAAACACAAGATGTGTAGGAATGGCAGGGGACAACAGAATGACACAAACACAAGATGTGTAGGGATGGCAGGGAACAACAGAATGACACAAACACAAGATGTGTAGGGATGGCAGGGGACAACAGAATGACACAAACACAAGATTGTCAGGGATGGCAGGGGACAACAGAATGGCACAAACACAAGATGTGTAGGGATGGCAGGGGACAACACAATGGCACAAACACAAGATGTGTAGGGATGGCAGGGGACAACAGAATGACACAAACACAAGATGTGTAGGGATGGCAGGGGACAACAGAATGGCAGAAACACAAGATGTGTAGGGATGGCAGGGGACAACAGAATGACACAAACACAAGATGTGTCAGGGATGGCAGGGGACAACAGAATGGCACAAACACAAGATGTGTAGGGATGGCAGGGGACAACAGAATGACACAAACACAAGATGTGTAGGGATGGCAGGGGACTACAGAATGACACAAACACAAGATATGTCAGGGATGGCACGGAACTACACAATGGCAGAAACACAAGATGTGTAGGGATGGCAGGGGACAACAGAATGACACAAACACAAGATGTGTCAGGGATGGCAGGGGACAACAGAATGGCACAAACACAAGGTTTAGCTGATGCCTGACCTGCACAAGGAGGGCCCGTGGCTGTCAGAGTTTGTTGTTGTTTTTTGTTTTAGTTTATGTATTTGCTTATTTATTGGTTTATTTGCTGTCTTATGTTCCAAGCTACTTCAGAGGAATTGCTCGCTCCACTGTGGATCATTCCATCTCCCCGTCCTCTGCCACACTCTGGCATCTTTATTATTATTATTATTATTATTATTATTATTATTATTATTATTATTATTGTTATTATTTTTATTATTAGTATTATCATTATTATTATTATCATTGCTATTATTATCATCATCATCATTATTATTATTGCTATTTTTATTGTTCTTCTTATTATTATAATTATTAGTATTATCATCATTATTATTATTATCATTATTATTATAATCATCATTATGATTATTATCATAGTGAATACTTACATAGTGCCTATTCTTGGCTAGAGACCAAGCTCTACGCGCTCTACAATCCTCACTCGTTTACACAACGGGCTGCCAACCTGGGTAGTGCCGACTGAAGAGCTGCCAGCTGGCGCTTCATTCAGGCATTTCCCATGTCGTCCAGTCAATATCGTTCACTCAGTTTCCTTACTTCCTTCATTCTTTCCATTTCTCACGCAGGGTGCATGCTATGTGTAACGTGTCATCCATACCAGCGGCCAAACTGGCCTTCTCTTCCTAAAGTTGGTGATGGGATTTTATGTGTGTGGAAGATGCTGTGCATGCGTTGACACATGGAACGTCGGTTTATACTCTCATTCGAAGGACTGTGCAGGAAATGGAGTCTGAACCAAGGTTAACTCCGAGGGAAAAACCCCTATGTACTGAAATGGCCCGGCGGAGATTCAAACCCACAACCCCAGGATCACCCAAGATTATGAGTCCGGCACTCTACTGCATCTCTTACTGCAGCAGCGGAACCGGACAAACCACATGGAGCAGGCAGTATGGAATCGCTGCGAGGCAACCCGGCAGAGGGGACACTGCACTGCTGGCGAGTCACTTCCGTGGCCTTTGGCTGAACTGTTTTGATGCAGAGTCAGCGTGAGGGAGCACCCCCCCTCCAAGAAGCACGGTCATACCCGCCGTCCAGTGACTGTCCCCTGGAATTGGCCAAAAAGCACGGTCATACTCCCCGTCCAGTGTCTGGCCCCTGGAATTGGCCAAAAAGCATGGTCATACCCCCACTCCCCACCCCACCCCCACCCCCACCCCCATCCACTGACTGGCCCCTGGAATTGGCCAAAAAGCACGGTCACCCCCGTCCAGTGTCTGTCCCCTGGTATTGGCCAAAAGGCACGGTCATACCCCCCGTCAAGTGTCTGTCCCATTGTGATGGCCAACTGGAGATGTGTTTGTGTGTGTGTGTGTATGTCTGTGTGTGTGCGTGTGTGTGTGTGTGTGTGTGTGTGTGTGTGTGTGTGTGTGTGTGTGTGTGTGTGTGTGTGTTTTTGACTAAGATGCTCCTTTTCTTAAAATGAAAAATGTTGACATTTGGTTCAGAACATTTTCTTAAATGTCAGTACAACTCTTGAGTTAATCTGACAAGAAATTGGTTTCTACGAGTGTGTGTGTGTGTCTGTGTGTGTGTGTGTGTGTGAATGTGTGGTGTGTGTGTGTGTGTGTGTGTGTGTGTGTGTGTGTGTGTGTGTGTGTGTGCATGTCTGTGTGTGTGTGTCTGTGTGTGTGCATGTGTGTGTGTATGTGTGTGAATGTGTGTGTGTGAGTGAGAGCAGTATGGAGGGGGTTAATTGTGAAGGAGGGCATGTGTGTGTGTGTGTGAGTGAGAGCAGTATGGAGGGGGTTAATTGTGAAGGAGGGCATGTGTCATTTTCCTTTTTAGGTTTTGAGCAGTGTATTGTAAAAGTGATTGCTTTTTTTTTTTTTTTTTTTTGTTCCCCAGAGACGAAAGTTCCTCGGAGCTCAACATCTGGAATGGATTCCTGTGCATCCTCTTCTTCTTCTTGATCATCAGTGTCCTGGCCTTTCCAAATGGTACGGTAATCCAAAGGGGGGGGGAGGGGGGTGATAGTAAGCAAGTGGAGTGGGTGATCATCCCCCACACCTACAGTGTGGTGAAGAATTGTGTAGAAGATTTGAAAACACTATCTTATGATTTCTTGGGGGGGGGGGGGGGGGGGGGGGGGGGGGGGGTGTTACTCACTATGACCATTAACTGTCGTCATATCATATCGTATCAGTGACTCTTAGACATTTCAGCCTTTAGCCTGCTCAATGTGGATTATGAGAAGTGTTTTTGCAAGAATATTCAGATCTTTTTCTTGCACTTTTAGAAAGCACATGCGTGGTTTTAAATTTTGAATGCCTTGCATCTTTGAATGGATCCTCAAGCATAGGCTCAAAGATTTTCCCCTACATTTTATACCGTTTGAATAAAGTTTTTAGTTTTTCAGCAACTTTTTTTTCCTCTCCACACTTTCGTTTTGTTTACTACCCTTCGCTGGCTGCTTTGGGGGTGCTGTTGGATTTGTTTTTGAACCCTTGGTGGTGAGAACACCAAAGAATTATGGACTGTGGTGTGTCTATTTGACGCCAAGAGCACAGACACAATCAGCCGTGTCTCCCTGATGAGTCCGATCCAGCAGACGAAAGGCCTAGGAGCAGGCAATACAAATAGATCTGCCTTCGAGAGGGATTACAATGGTTCCCTCAGGCAGCTAGTGAAGGGTTTCTCATATTTATAATATATTCACCCCATTTTCTTCATCTCCATTTTTTTTTTCCTCCCTAAAAGTTCAAATCTTTGCCAAGTCATTATATAATGACTGAAGAATTGTTAGCCTGCACTTGTTTTCTCCCACTACTTAATTGTTCAAAGTTTTGAATCGATGCAAGTCAACATTTGTTTTGAAACCTAAGGTGTGCCCAGTGTTTATCAAGACAGCTTTTGAAAGTGTTAACAGTTCCGCTCCAGCCACATTGACTGGCAAGTTATTCCAGGTATGAACCATTCTGTAAGTTGGAAAAGTTAGCTGCTTTTGAAGTTTTAGTAATTTTTTTTGTTGTTAGTTTCTACAGGTGCCCTCTAGTTGTAGATTCTGTATTCAACTGAAATAGTGTGCCAGTGGTTATTAATGTCATGAAATCCATGTGTAAGTTTGTAAGTTTCAATCATGTCGCCACGTAATCACCTGTACTCCAAACATGGTAGTCTTAAAAACTGAAACCTTTGTTCATATGAATACTTCTGCAGACTACTAATTTACCAGATGACATTTTTGACTACACAGACCCGATCATGCAGTTTATCCCTGTTCAGATCATGCGGGTCTTGTAAGACCCATACCTGATAAAGAGCGGTTCAGCAGCTTGTTCCTCACCTGATGGCGTGGGTCTTGTGCGACCCATTGAAATGCATAGGTCCTGGGGGAACTGTGACTAATTATGCTGATAATTGATGGTACCCATACATGAATTTTCCGTGACCAACGGCGAGTAAGATCGTTGATAAATCCTTAGATTTCTTTAGCATAGCTCGATCCGTTCATAAGATATGATGTTTTTATGGAGTCACTGGGTCATGGAAGACCCATTAAGCGTGGTAAAGGTGTGCATGTGGATACACATACCGCATACGCTGGTTTCAGTCTGCAAATGGAAAGATGCAGGCTACATGTTTCTGAGTGTCCTCTTGTGTATCTGTTACATCTGCACGTGTTGCGATCTTGTAAATTTAAACAATGTCTTGGCATCGTAAAGTTACATGTTTTTCCCCATGCCGTGCGAGTTGTGCCTGGCTGTGTGTTTGGATAGGTAGAATTATATTTCTCTGTCTGTCTGTCTGTCTGTCTGTCTGTCTCTCACTCACATGTGCACACGGTACACACACTACATCAAATATGCGCTGACATGCGCATGCTTGTATGCAAATACATGTGCAGGCACGCACACACATGCATGCAACAATGCATGAGTGTATGCGTGTGTACATGTGCACATGCACACTATAACAACTTTGTAAAAGGGCATGAAACTTGATTGATTTGAATGAATTGAGCATGTATGCATACATGTGTACACACATAAATCCATGCCTGCACACATGTACATGTGCACGCACATACGTATGCACAAACACACACACACACACACACACACACACACACACACACACACACACACACACACACACTTCTCCCCCTTTCTCTGTCTTTCTCCATGTCAGTCTATCTTTATCATTGATTTTATCATTATTCTCTTTCACTACTATGTCTTTATCATTTATCATATCATTATTCTCTATCGCTACCATATCTTTATCATTTATCATATCATTATTCTCTTTCACTACCATATCTTTATCATATCATTATTCTCTATCGCTACCATATCTTTATCATTGATCTTATCATTATTCTCTTTAGCTACCATATCTTTATCATTTATCATATTATTCTCTTTAGCTACCATATCTTTATCATTTATCATGTCACTATTCTCTTTAGCTACCATATCTTTATCATTTATCATGTCATTATTCTCTTTAGCTACCATATCTTCATCATGTGTCATACCACTGTTCTCTTTAGCTACCATATCTTTATCATTTATATTATTAATCTCTTCAGCTACCATATCTTTATCAATTATATTATTAATCTCTTCAGCTACCATATCTTTATCATTTATCATGTCATCATTCTCTTTAGCTACCATATCTTTATCATGTGTCATACCATTATTCTCTTTAGCTACCATAGCTTTATCATTTATCATATCATTATTCTCTTTAGCTTCAATATCTTTATCATTTATCATGTCATCATTCTCTTTAGCTACCATATCTTAATCATGTGTCAGACCATTATTCACTTAAGCTACCATATCTTTATCATTTATCATGTT
>CM031629.1:47500-52500 GCA_018398815.1 Conus ventricosus | reverse complement strand
CACATGTGACACAGTCTGCTGTTGCAGGTCTATGGCGCTGACACATGTGACACAGTCTGCTGTTGCAGGTCTGTGGTGAAGACACATGTGACACAGTCTGCTGTTGTAGGTCTATGGTGCTGACACATGTGACACAGTCTGCTGTTGCAGGTCTATGGTGCTGACACATGTGACACAGTCTGCTGTTGCAGGTCTATGGTGCTGACACGTGTGACACAGTCTGCTGTTGTAGGTCTATGGTGCTGACACTGTGACACAGTCTGCTGTTGCAGGTCTGTGGTGCTGACACATGTGACACAGTCTGCTGTTGCAGGCCTATTGTGCTGACACATATGTGAGAGTCATGTGCGCACCTGGCTTCGGGCTGTATGAAGGCTCTGGTGTGGAGTCGCTGACGTCTCATCGAATGAAGATGGGCTCCGGTTGATTGATTCGTGTGTGTGTGTGTGTGTGTGTGTGTGTGTGTGTGTGTGTGTGTGTGTGTGTGAAACTAATGCCATCATGCTGAGAATTTTCTTCCACAAGCATACAACCACAGCGTGTGGTTCTCGGCGCAGAAATTTAGAACGAGTCATACATATTGCATCCGAGCACCGAACATTACCAAAACTACATCAATACAGCTGTGCATTTTTTATTTTATTTATACATCAGTGCACATTCTACATTTGCTCGTGCATCGCTTATTGTGTTAGCTGACATCGCTAACGTGTGTACAGGCATGCTGTCAGAACACAGAAAGTGAATGGGTAGTCCTTGAAATCGTTCCGGCCCACACGTCACCACACCACCACCACCACCACCCCACCCACCCTCACCCCTCTCCCGCTACACCACACGACTCACCTTACCCCTCGCCGGCTTGTCAGCGAGCACCGGAATGTGTGGTCATCAGGCAGAAAGTTGGTCACCCGTGCGCAGGTCTCCATTAAAACGATTTCTCCGATCTGCAATCCAGATCTCAAACCGTTTGATTTGATGGAAAACACGTTTCAGTAACGATAATTGTGATAAGACAACAACAATGACAACAACAACAACAACAACACCAACAGCCACAATGAGCTGGATCATAAGAAGCGAATCTGGCAACATTGTGAGGTCTATGGGGAGCAATGTTGGTGATGAAGACAACAATGTGAGGTCTATGGGAGCAATGTGGTGATGAAGACAGACACCAGTGTGAGGTCTATGGGGAGCAATGTGGGTGATGAGACAGACAACAGTGTGAGGTCTATGGGGAGCAAGTGGGTGAGAAGACAACAGTGTGAGGTCTAATGGGGAGCAATGTGGGTGATAAGACAACAGTGTGAGGTCTATGGGGAACAATGTGGGTGATGAAGACAGCAGTGTGAGGTCATGGGGAGCAATGTGGGTGATGAAGACAACAGTGTGAGGTCTATGGGGAGCAATGTGGGTGATAAAGACAGACAACAGTGTGAGGTCTATGGGAGCAATGTGGGTGATGAAGACAGACAAAAGTGAGGTCTATGGGGAGCAATGTGAGTGATGAAGACAACCAGTGTGATGGTCTATGGGAGCAATGTGGGTGATGAAGACAGACAAAAGTGTGAGGACTATGGGGAGCAATGAGGGTGATGAAGACAACAGTGTGGTGTAATGAGAGCAATGTGGGTGATGAAGACAGACAACAGTGTGAGGTCTATGGGAGCAATGCGGGTAGATTGAAGACAACAGTGTGGGTCTATGGGAGCAATTGTGGTGATGAAGACAGACAACAGTGTGAGGTCTAGGGGAGCAGTGTGGGTGATGAAGACAGACAACAGTGTGAGGTCTATGGGGAGCAATGTGGGTGATGGAGACAGACAACAGTGTGAGGTCTATAGGGAGCAATGTGGGTGATGAAGACAACCGTGTGAGGTCTATGGGGAGCAATGTGGGTGATGGAGACAACAGTGTGAGGTCTAGTGGGAGCAATGTGGGTGATGGAGACAGCAGTGTGAGGTCTATGGGAGCAATGTGGGTGATGAAGACAACAGTGTGAGGTCTAATAGGGAGCAATGTGGGTGATGAAGACAACAGTGTGAGGTCTATGGGGAGCAATGTGGGTGATGGAGACAACAGTGTGAGGTCTATGGGGAGCAATGTGGGTGATGGAGACAGCAGTGTGAGGTCTATGGGGAGCAATGTGGGTGATGAAGACAGACAACAGTGTGAGGTCTATGGGAGCAATGTGCGTGATGGAGACAGCAGTGTGAGGTCTATGGGAGCAATGTGGGTGATGAAGACAGACAACAGGTGAGGTCTATGGGGAGCAATGTGGGTGATGGAGACAGACAACAGTGTGAGGTCTAGGGGGAGCAATGTGAGTGATGGAGACAGCAGTGTGAGGTCTATGGGGAGCAATGTGGGTGATGAAGACAGACAACAGTGTGAGGTCTATGGGGAGCAATGTGGGTGATTGAAGACAGACAACAGTGGTGAGGTCTATGGGGAGCAATGTGGGTGAGGAGACAGACAACAGTGTGAGGTCTATGGGAGCAATGTGGGTGATGAAGACAACAACAGTGTGAGGTGTTATGGGGAGCAATGTGGGTGATGAATACAACAGTGTGAGGTCTATGGGGAGCAATGTGGGTGATGAAGACAACAGTGTGAGGTCTATCGGGAGCAATGTGGGTGATGAAGACAACAGTGTGAGGTCTATGGGAGCAATGTGGGTGATGAAGACAACAGTGTGAGGTCTATGGGAGCAATGTGGGTGATGAAGACAACAGTGTGAGGTGAAAGCGGAGCAATGTGGGTGATGAAGACAACAGTGTGAGGTCTATCGGGAGCAGTGTGGGTGATGAAGACAACAGTGTGAGGTCTATCGGGAGCAATGTGGGTGATGAAGACAACAGTGTGAGGTCTAGTGGGAGCAGTGTGGGTGATGAAGACAACAGTGTGAGGTCTATGGGGAGCAATGTGGGTGATGAAGACAGACACCGTTGAGGTCTATGGGAGCAATGTGGATGATGGAGACAGCAGTGTGAGATTCTAACGGGAGCAATGTGGGTGATGGAGACAGACAACAGTGTGAGGTCTATGGGGAGCAATGTGGGTGATGAAGATAACAGTGTGAGGTCTATCGTGAGCAATGTGGGTGATGAAGACAACAGTGTGGGGTCTATGGGGAGCAGTGTAGGTGATGAAGACAACAGTGTGAGGTCTATGGGGAGCAATGTGGGTGATGAAGACAACAGTGTGAGGTCTATGGGGAGCAATGTGGGTGATGAAGACAGACAACAGTGTGAGGTCTAATGGGGAGCAATGTGGGTGATGAAGACAACAGTGTGAGGTCTATGGGAGCAATGTGGGTGATGGAGACAACAGTGTGAGGTCTATGGGAGCAATGTGGGTGATGAAGACAACAGTGTGAGGTCTATGGGGAGCAATGTGGGTGATGAAGACAACAGTGTGAGGTCTATGGGGAGCAATGTGAGTGATGGAGACAACAGTGTGAGGTCTATGGGGAGCAATGTGGGTGATGAAGACAGACAACAGGTGAGGTCTATGGGCAGCAATGGGGGTGATGAAGACAACAGTGTGAGGTGTAGCGGAGCAATGTGGGTGATGAAGACAGACAACAGTGTGAGGTCTATGGGAAGCAATGTAGGTGATGAAGACAACAGTGTGAGGTCTATGGGAGCAATGTGGGTGATGAAGACAACAGTGTGAGGTCTATGGGGAGCAATGTGGTGATGGAGACAGACAACAGTGTGAGGTCTATGGGGAGCAATGTGGGTGATGGAGACAGACAACAGTGTGAGGTCTATGGGAGCAATGTGGTGATGAAGACAGACAACAGTGTGAGGTCTATGGGAGCAATGTGGGTGATGGAGACAGCAGTGTGAGGTCTATGGGGAGCAATGTGGGTGATGAAGACAGACAACAGTGTGAGATCTAGGGGGAGCAATGTGGGTGATGGAGACAGCAGTGTGAGGTCATGGGGAGCAATGTGGGTGATGAAGACAGACAACAGTGTGAGGTCTATGGGGAGCAATGTGGGTGATGAAGACAGACAACAGTGTGAGGTCTATGGGAGCAATGTGGGTGATGAAGACAGACAACAGTGTGAGGTCTATGGGGAGCAATGTGAGTGATGGAGACAGCAGTGTGGGGTCTATGGGAGCAATGTGGTTGATGATGACAGACAACAGTGTGAGGTCTATGGGAGCAATGTGGGTGATGAAGACAGACAACAGTGTGAGGTCTATGGGGAGCAGATGTGAGTGATGGAGACAGCAGTGTGAGGTCTATGGGGAGCAATGTGGTTGATGAAGACAGACAACAGTGTGAGGTCTAGGGGGAGCAATGTGGGTGATGAAGACAGACAACAGTGTGAGGTCTATGGGGAACAATGTGAGTGATGGAGACAGCAGTGTGAGGTCTATGGGAGCAATGTGGTTGATGATGACAGACAACAGTTTTGAGGTCTATGGGAGCAATTGGGTGATGGAGACAGCAGTGTGAGGTCTATGGGGAGCAATGTGGGTGATGGAGACAGCAGTGTGAGGTCTATGGGGAGCAATGTGGGTGATGATGACAGACAACAGTGTGAGGTCTATGGGGGCAATGTGGGTGATGGAGACAGCAGTGTGAGGTCTATGGGGAGCAATGTGGGTGATGGAGACAGCAGTGTGAGGTCTATGGGGAGCAATGTGGGTGATGGAGACAGCAGTGTGAGGTCTATGGGGAGCAATGTGGGTGATGGAGACAGCAGTGTGAGGTCTATGGGGAGCAATGTGGGTGATGGAGACAGCAGTGTGAGGTCTATGGGGAGCAATGTGGGTGATGGAGACAGCAGTGTGAGGTCTATGGGGAGCAATGTGGGTGATGGAGACAGCAGTGTGAGGTCATGGGGAGCAATGTGGTGAGGGAGACAGCAGTGTGGGGGTCTATGGGGAGCAATGTGGGTGATGGAGATGGGCGCTCACGAATTCTAGTTTCAGTGTCATCAAGGAGGCGTCACTGCGTGCGGACCAGTCCAATAATAC
>CM031629.1:5000-42500 GCA_018398815.1 Conus ventricosus | reverse complement strand
CTGTATTGCTGTCATCCCACTGTGTGTTGGAGCTCAGTAATACCGTGTGTGAGTGAACGTCCTTTGAAATGGGGCCGTCAGCGTCAGTGGTCGGAAGGGAGGTAATAAATCCACAGATGGGTTATCTACTCCTGTTCCTTGAAAGGGGATTGTGATTGGACCGGTCGCAAAGTAATACAGACAGGACGAGATCACAGTGGTTTTCTGTGCAGCCTGCTTTCATTGCTGCAGACAAAGGCCACAGTTGTATTCTGTGCTTTCTGCAGACAGACAAAGGCCACAGTTGTATTCTGTGCTGTCTGCAGACAAAGGCCAAGTAGTATTCTGTGCTGTCTGCAGACAGACAAAGGCCACAGTTGTATTCTGTGCTGTCTGCAGACAGACAAAGGCCACAGTTGTATTCTGTGCTGTCTGCAGACAGACAAAGGCCACAGTTGTATTCTGTGCTGTCTGCAGACAAAGGCCAAGTAGTATTCTGTGCTGTCTGCAGACAGACAAAGGCCACAGTTGTATTCTGTGCTGTCTGCAGACAAAGGCCAAGTAGTATTCTGTGCTGTCTGCAGACAGACAAAGGCCACAGTTGTATTCTGTGCTGTCTGCAGACAAAGGCCAAGTAGTATTCTGTGCTGTCTGCAGACAGACAAAGGCCACAGTTGTATTCTGTGCTGTCTGCAGACAGACAAAGGCCACAGTTGTATTCTGTGCTGTCTGCAGACAGACAAAGGCCACAGTTGTATTCTGTGCTGTCTGCAGACAGACAGGGAAAGATCACAGTTGTATTCAGTGCAGACAGACAGGGAAAGATCACAGTTGTATTCAGTGCAGACAGACAGGGAAAGATCACAGTTGTATTCAGTGCAGACAGACAGACAGGGAAAGATCACAGTTGTATTCTGTGCAGTGTGCAGACAGACAGGGAAAGATCACAGTTGTATTCTGTGCAGTGTGCAGACAGACAGGGAAAGATCACAGTTGTATTCTGTGCAGACAGACAGACAGGGAAAGATCACAGTTGTATTCTGTGCAGACAGACAGACAGGGAAAGATCACAGTTGTATTCTGTGCAGACAGACAGACAGGGAAAGATCACAGTTGTATTCTGTGCAGTGTGCAGACAGACAGGGAAAGATCACAGTTGTATTCTGTGCAGACAGACAGGGAAAGATCACAGTTGTATTCTGTGCAGTCTGCAGACAGGGAAAGATCACAGTTGTATTCTGTGCAGTCTGCAGACAGGGAAAGATCACAGTTGTACTCTGTGCCATCTGCTTTCAATAACGTGGAGAGGTGTGACTGGTGATAATGAGTGAACAACATGGGTTCAAGGCGTCCGGTCTTTTGGAAGTTAACTGCGTGAGCGGGTGGCAGCCGTTACAGAATCCTCCCCCCACTCCCCACATCCCATATCCCCAACAGAGCCCCATTTCTTCTAGCAGAACCCCTGGCGGTGCGTCACACCCTCACAGGGCCTCATCCATTTTTTTTTTTTGGTGGTGGTGGGTTTGCTTGTTGTTGTTTTTTTTCTTTTAAGGATCCGTTCCCTTTGACGTATTCCCAGGAGTGTGGTGGTGTGCAGGCTGTGGGATGTGGGGAGAGGAGGGGGGAGTAATTGCCGGGTCCGTCAGGTCAGCTTTGGTGCGGGGAGGCAACAGAGCTGACCTGTGGCCCCAGACAAGTCCGTGGAGGGGGGGGGGGGGGGCACAAGTTGAAGGGGGGAGGGGGGGGGGGACTGCTTAGCTACGGGCTCTCCGCTGCACCAGAGCATACTACATTAGGTAATGTAGTATGCTCTGGCTGCACTCGCCTCCCGGGACAGGGGCAACAGTCGATGACAGTCAGGTGCTGTGATGTGGTGAGCAGGGGGAGGGGGAGGGGGGGGGGGGGGGTATGGAGAAGTTGAAGAACCTTGATTGGCCTGGATGGGGAGGAAGGAAATAAGAAAAAAAAAAGGGGGGGGGGGGGACTGGGTCAGGGAAGGAAAATTTCGAAAAGAAACAAGATGCAAAACATATAAACGTACTCCCAGTTTATCTTGAATACGCGTGTAAAAAAAAAAAAAAAAAAAAAAAAACCGTCACAATAAAACATGCGTCATAATGTATTTCGTCACTGAGATAAGAAATCGGCCTTGTACTTTCTGAGATATTCCATAAAGAAGAAAAACCGTTACAGGCCGTTATAGCCATTAGTAACGGCTATTCTGGTTAAAAAAAAAATAAATAAATAAAACATCGGGCATCATCCGTAATCCATAGTGAACATACCTACAAATTTTCAGAAAGATCAGCCTTGAAGTTCTGTCTGGAGCGAGTGGAACACATTTTGACCACTGACAGACACACAGACAGCATTTCTTCGTTCCCATTGTAACGTACTCCCTGTTCTATAAGAACTGGGAGTGTAAAAAGAAAGAAAGAGAAGGTCTGGCCCAGGGAAGGAAAAAAAAATCTGAAGAGATGCAAACCTGCTGTGGGCTGGTGACAACTTGCAATGGCTTGGCCAAATGGAGAAAGAACGCTTGCGCTTTAACATGTTGTTGTTTTTGTCTGTTTGTTGTTTTTGTTTGTTTGTTTGTTTGTTTGTTTGTTTTACCTTGATCTTTGAATTTCTGAAAGGGATTTAACATTTTTAATCTGATCTAAGATTTTACGGAAGAAAAAAATTGTTACGAAGGTTCCGGTGTGTTTGTTCTTTTAGAAAGTGTATTTTAAAGGGTGGTGTGAATTTTTTTTAATGACTTGTGAGTTGACTTGGACGTGGTGACAACCCTGAATTGGCCGATTGTGTGTGTGTGTGTGTGTGTGTGTGTGTGTGTTATGAGTGTGTGTGTGTGTGTGTATGTGTGTGTGTGTGTGTGTGTGTTGGCGTGTATGAGTGTGTGTGTGTGTGTGTGTGTGTGTGTGTGTGTGTGTGTGTGTGTGTGTGTGTGTAAGTGTGTGTATGTGTGTGTGTGTGTATGAGTGTGTGTGTGTGTGTGTGTGTGTATGTGTGTGTGTTTGTGTGTGTATGAGTGTGTTTGTGTGTGTGTATGAGTGGTGTGTGTGTTTGTGTGTGTGTGTGTATGAGTGTGTGTGTGTTTACATGCATGTGTGTGTGTGTGTATGCATGCGTGTGTGTGTGTGTATGTATGCATATGTGTGTGTGTTAATTGGAGATGAAAGGGACGTGAAACCGGATTGAGGAAAAGGGGGGGGGGGGGGGGGGGGGGGGGGCTTACTTAGTTTACACAGCCTTGAGACGGACTGACCCAGAAAAAAAGAAAAGAAAGCAAAAGAGCCAAGTTGCTCTAAATGCTGTGCCAACGTGGACTGCACCTTCGGAACCGCAGACCTCTGAAATTCAGTCTGGCAGCTTCTAGACAGCAAAGACAGCCGATGTCCTGCCTCCACTTGCTACCCCGGCACTCCACCTCTATCTGCCCACCCTCCAACCCCCCCCCCCCCATCCCCCTCTATCTTGCCAGCCTCTACCCCTACCCCCACCCATCCCTGCAAAAAGAAAGTAGCGGCCTGGCCCACACAGAAAGCTAGGCAGTCTAAGTGGTTTGTCGAATGTTGTTGTTGTTGTACCCTGGCTAAAAGACGCCAGGGACCATCCAAACAGGCCGAAGTACTTGAACGCTATGGTACAAATGCATAAGCTGGGGATGAGAACATGACATGTGTGACCGTTTTTGATTACCCCGCCACACGGGCAGCCACACTTCGACTTCGGGGGATTTTGGAGACTGATATTGTTTTGCTAGGAGCTTGTCACAACTGAACGGGGGATTTTAGAGACTGATAATGTTGCGCTAGGAGCTTGTCACAACTGAAGACAATCCCTGCATAAGTATGCAGAGCATAACAACATTTTGATGTAGCCTTGGTGTTCTAGCCTGTGTCAGTTGGCCTGACACAGTCTGAAGCCAAGGCGGATGAATCCGCCTGTGTTTGACGGCTTGCAAAATTGCTGGGCAGTGAACGACTCCTGGCACTCATTCATCTCCTTGCTCATTTGATTCACATTTGTTTCCACCACCAGGAGTTGGGCAGAACGGTGTGACCTGTCTTACAAATGGATGGTATGTCTCCCATCTCAGTTGGCAGAATGGGGTGACCGGTCGTGCCAGTGGATGGAATGTCTCACGTCTCTCTGTGTACATGTGCAGGCGTTTTTTGTCATGTATTTCAAAACGTTGTGTGAATGAGTGACTTGTGAGTTGACCTCAACATGGTGACAGCCCTGATTATGGCCCTTCACGGTCGGCTGGGCTGTAAGTAGCATGACCTTACCTGACCTTAGGCGTTTAGGTAACGATGTCAGATAATGCGCCTGAAAGATGAGATGAGACTTGCTTGTGTTGAAACTGTGTTGTAGCATGTCCTGGTGAAATGGTTGGATGATCGGTGGTAGAAAATGAATGGACTGACGAAAGACAGAGCATAGGTGCTAGAGAAGAACTGGGCAGCCAGCATGTTGTTGTGGGTGGTTGTAGCTGCGGTTGTTGATGTCGTTAAATGTACGAGACTGTGTGCGTCTGAAAGACGAGGAGGGGCTAAGCAGTGACGAATGCTGAACTCCCATCCACACGCTCACACCGAAAAACGAGAACGTGAAGTGAAATGCAAAACAACTAGAGATGATAACAGTCAGTTTGAATCAGAGTTGGTTTCAAACTGGGTAAACTTTGTGGGAATTGAAACAAAGACCCGAAAAAGAACCAGTCGCTGTGGCGGAGTGGTCAGCGTCGTGGACTCCTGGCTGGGATGTCACAGGTTCGATTCCCATCAGAGTCATTTCTGCCCCGCCTGGCTCCTGCCCAGAGTTGAGTTTGCTACGGGCTTCATTGGGAAGACTGGGACCACACAGTCGAGCTTCATCCACTTAATGGATGCGTTTCTGAGAGTGTTGCTCAAATTTGGTGACCAACACTGCAGGTGTCTGTATCTCTCAGGTCTGGTTGATGCCGGGATATATCATGAAAGTAAGCATAGAGTACAGCCCTGGCATGCAGTCTTAGACCGTAATGGAAGTCGGCGACATCATCCTCATTCTCATCGATCAGCATAAAGAAAAAAAGTCTCAAATTCTGTGGCCTTTCATGCCCTGCTCTCATGGTGACCTCATTTCCGATGTCCTTTCCACGTCTGTAACTTGGTAGCTGTAGTGAAGCAGACATCTTTACCACCCTGGTAGGTTGGTAGCTGTAGTGAAGCAGACATCTTTACAGCCTTGGTAGGTTGGTAGCTGTAGTGAAGCAGACATCTTTACAGCCCTGGTAGGTTGGTAGCTGTAGTGAAGCAGACATCTTTACAGCCCTGGTAGGTTGGTAGCTGTAGTGAAGCAGACATCTTTACCACCCTGGTAGGTTGGTAGCTGTAGTGAAGCATTTTTCAGAGCGCCGCCCTGGGAGATTGGCAACTTGGTCGCTGCAGTGAAGAAGACATCTTTCAGAGCGCTGTCCTGGGAGGTTGGCAACTTGGTCGCTGCAGTGAAGAAGACATCTTTCAGAGCGCCGCCCTGGGAGGTTGGCAACTTGGTCGCTGCAGTGAAGAAGACATCTTTCAGAGCGCCGCCCTGGGAGGTTGGCAACTTGGTCGCTGCAGTGAAGAAGACATCTTTCAGAGCGCCGCCCTGGGACGTTGGCAACTTGGTCGCTGCAGTGACATCTTTCAGAGCGCCGCCCTGGGACGTTGGCAACTTGGTCGCTGCAGTGAAGCAGGGTGCAGTGCATAGAGTCCGTTGTCTGGCGGTCTTGTCAGCTGACAGGCGGGTTGGGTCTGTGTCTGCAGTGGGGAGGAGGTACCCTGTGATAGTCGCTTCTCTCCCAGGTAGAAGAAACCTGGGTCCAAGTTGTTGGTTGGTAGGTTGTCGATGTTCTCCTGCTTTCACGGTCAGTCATGGTGACGGGGTCTCGCCCCCTTGCTCTCCCTCCAAGGTAATCGTC
Organism: Conus ventricosus; assembly: GCA_018398815.1. Classification (NCBI taxonomy): domain Eukaryota; kingdom Metazoa; phylum Mollusca; class Gastropoda; order Neogastropoda; family Conidae; genus Conus; species Conus ventricosus. The sequence goes on along the minus strand of CM031629.1, from coordinate 36,571 downwards.
AGGGTTACCGGCGGCCGTCTTTGAGTTGAGTGGCGCGGTCCTGTGCCACGTCAGGCCGACTCGGGGAAACATGTAAGGACAGAAATCGCCAAGCCGCTGCGCGTAGATCGATGTCTACTCCCCCCCTCCCCCCCCCCCCCCCCCCCCAAATCGCCACTCAAACGGAGGCTCTGCTGGTCGTGCAGACCATTGGTGGATTCGCAGAATGGCAGCAGCCTCGTCACCGAACTTCCCCACAGCCTGGAGATCGAGAGCTTTCCCTCCAGCGACACAGGCTATTCCCGTCGCCACTGCTGAGGAAAAGAAGGTGGACTGCGCCACCCCACGCCGATCTGCCACCTAGGAGCTTTCTGCTGGTGATGCCACCTCCCAGCAGGTATGGTGGCATGACGACGACGACGTCAATGTGCAGAAGGGAGAGTTCCTAAAGCCAGTTCACGGGCTTTGCCTGGCCTGAGCGAGGGGGCAGTGGGAGAGTGTGTGTGTGTGTGTGTGTGTGGGAGGGAGACCAGTTCACGGGCTTTGCCTGGCCTGAGCGAGGGGGCAGGTGGGAGAGTGTGTGTGTGTGTGGGAGGGAGACCAGTTCACGGCTTTGCCTGGCCTGAGCGAGGGGGCAGTGGGAGAGTGTGTGTGTGTGTGTGTGGGAGGGAGACCAGTTCGCGGGCTTTGCCTGGCCTGAGCGAGGGGGCAGTGGAGAGTGTGTGTGTGTGTGTGTGTGTGGGAGGGAGACCAGTTCGCGGGCTTTGCCTGGCCTGAGCGAGGGGCAGTGGGAGAGTGTGTGTGTGTGTGTGTGTGTGGGAGGGAGACCAGTTCACGGGCTTTGCCTGGCCTGAGCGAGGGGGCAGTGGGAGTGTGTGTGTGTGTGTGGGAGGGAGACCAGTTCACGGGCTTTGCCTGGCCTGAGCGAGGGGGCAGTGGGAGAGTGTGTGTGTGTGTGTGTGTGTGGGAGGGAGACCAGTTCGCGGGCTTTGCCTGGCCTGAGCGAGGGGGCAGTGGGAGAGTGTGTGTGTGTGTGTGTGTGTGTGGGAGGGAGACCAGTTCGCGGCTTTGCCTGGCCTGAGCGAGGGGGCAGTGGGAGAGTGTGTGTGTGTGTGTGGGAGGGAGACCAGTTCGCGGGCTTTGCCTGGCCTGAGCGAGGGGGCAGTGGGAGAGTGTGTGTGTGTGTGTGTGTGGGAGGGAGACCAGTTCGCGGGCTTTGCCTGGCCTGAGCGAGGGGGCAGTGGGAGAGTGTGTGTGTGTGTGTGGGTGTGTGGGAGGGAGACCAGTTCGCGGGCTTTGCCTGGCCTGAGCGAGGGGGCAGTGGGAGTGTGTGTGTGTGTGTGTGTGTGTGTGTGTGTGTGTGTGTGTGTGAGGGAGACCAGTTCGCGGGCTTTGCCTGGCCTGAGCGAGGGGGCAGTGGGAGAGTGTGTGTGTGTGTGTGTGTGGGGGGGGGGGGGGGGGGGGGGGGGGAGGGAGACCAGTTCGCGGGCTTTGCCTGGCCTGAGCGAGGGGCAGTGGGAGAGTGTGTGTGTGTGGTGTGTGGGAGGGAGACCAGTTCGCGGGCTTTGCCTGCTTGAGCGAGGGGGCAGTGGGAGAGTGTGTGTGTGTGTGTGTGTGTGTGTGTGTGGGAGGGAGACCAGTTCGCGGACTTTGCCTGGCCTGAGCGAGGGGGCAGTGGGAGAGTGTGTGTTTGTGTGTGTGTGTGTGTGTGGGAGGGAGACCAGTTCGCGGGCTTTGCCTAGCCTGAGCGAGGGGGCAGTGGGAGAGTGTGTGTGTGTGTGGGAGGGAGACCAGTTTGCGGGCTTTGCCTGGCCTGAGCGAGGGGCAGTGGGAGAGTGTGTGTGTGTGTGTGTGTGGGAGGGAGAGAGGCCGGTGGAAGTTTGTCTTAATGGTCGCCGGCTGGCTATTTTGGTCCCAGTTCACAGTTACAGTTTAGGCCCAAAACGCTATATCTGCTCTGTTACGCTTAGAGCTGCACCTGGCTTTTCTCAGAAGATCAGCCAGTACCAAAACATGTTCCCCGCACAGTACAGCCCTTGACCCATACCATACCTGACTCTGAGGCAGGTCTCGTGTCCGTTCCATTTTTTGTCCTCCCAATTCTTATAGCAAAGGGAGTACTTTACAGTGGAAGCGAAGAAATGCTGCCTGTGTGTCTGTCCGTGGTCAAAATGTGTTCCACTCGCTCCAGACAAAACTTCAGGGCCGATCTTTCTGAAAATTTGTTGGTATGTTCATTATGGGTCACGGATGATACTCGATGTTTTATTTTAACCAGAATAGCCGTTACTAACGGCTATAACGGCCGAAAACCGGTTTTCTTCCGTATTGGGATATCTCAGAAAGTACTTGGCCGATTTCTTTTCTCAGTGACGAAATACATTATGACGCGTGTTTGATTGTGACGTGTTTCTTTACACGCGTATTCAAGATAAACTTGGAGTATGTTTACATGCCTTGCATCTTGTTCTACGCCAACATGATCCACATGACTCTTCATTTTCCTGTCGTCTGCTGGACTTTTCACTCCCCAAAATCCTAGTGCCCCTTACCAATGGCGTAGAAATACAAGGTGTCCACAAGTCAAGCATCATTCTGCTATTTTTGCTGACCTGTGGCACTGAACTCATTTACTGATCCCAAATTCCAGGATGAAATCATCTTTTTCATATTAAAAAAAACAAAAACTTTTTCACACAGCCAGGCGATTTTCTAGTGTTCAAACTTGGTGGCTATTACCTGACCTTTCCCGTGACCCTGAACCCTGACCTGTATTTTAGTCTCTGACCCAAGTTTCCCTGTGGCGACTGGTGTGTGTGTGTGTGTGTGGGGGGGGGGGGGGGGGGGGGGGGGACAGGGCAATGGGGGGAGGGCGGGAGAAGGCCAACTAAGTGTGTCTGCCCCAAGAAGTCGACAAGACGGAGAGAATGCTGGGGAGATGGGTAGAGGGTGGGGGGGGGGGGATGATGGTGGTGGTGGTGTAAGGGAGAGGGTATGAGGAGAACTGGTTGCATCAGAGAAAGCGGAAAGGGCCGTTCCACTTTGTTGGTTGTGTCCACGTGATCGTTCGCCCTTCCTCGGGTTTGGGGGTGGGTAACTTTTGGAAATTTGGGGGGGTTCGCCCTTCCCTTTTTTTCCCTTCTTCCTCTCTCTCCTCTTCTTTCTCCCCCTCCCCTCTCTCTCTCCCCTCTCTCTCTCTCTCTCTGCTTTTCCCCTCCCCCCCCAATCATCCCCCTTTTTTTTTCCCATCCCTCCCCCCCCCTTTCCCCCTTTCCCCTCCATCGTCCCTGTATGTGTTTGTGTTGTTTTTTTGGTTTTTGGCGTTGTTGTGTGTTTGTGTTGCTCCCTGCTGCGGGCACGCCGCGCAATTTTGAAACTTGATATGGGGGCCGGGTTTTTAAAAACAATCCTCTCAAAAAAAAAGAAGCAATTTTTTTTTTTGGAAGTTTGACAAAACAAACCACACATTTGGGGAGGAGGGAAAATTAAAAAGAAGAATAAACAAAGAAGTAAAGTAAAAGGGATAGACATGGCCCCGCATTCGCCCCCAGAAGGGGTTTGGGAAGAAGAGCAGGGGGAAAGGGGGAAGAAGAGGAGAAGAAAAGACAAAGAAGAAAAAAAGAAGGAGGAAAAAAAAAAGGGAGGGGGCGAAAAAAAAAAAAGGGAAGAAAAAAAAAGAAAAAAAAAAAAGGGAAAGAAGAAAAAAAAAGGGGAAAGAAAAAAAAAAGGAAAGGGAGAAAAAAAAGAAAGAAAATAGGGGGAAAAAGAAGAAAAAAAAAGGGAGAAAAAAGAAAAAGGAGAAAAAAAAAGAAAAAAAGGAAAAGGGGAGGGGGAAAATAAAAAAAACGAAAAAAGAAAAAGGAAAAGAAGAGAAGGAGGAGGGACGAAGAAAAAAAGAAGGAAAAGAAAGAAAAAGGGGGAGGAAAAGGGAAAGGGGGACCTCCCACAGACCCACATTTTTGGGATAAAGGGGATCACATGGCCCCCGCTGTCAGCCTGGGTCCACACACACCAAAAAACACACACACAAACCCAAACACACCACACACACAACAACACAAAACACACACACACCCACCTTGCCCGGGGCCCAAATCCCCAAAGCACACACAAAATTCCAGATGTATTTTTGGGGGAGGGGTCCCACCTCCCCCTCTTTAAATTTAAAATATTTTTTAAATTAGGGATCGGGGGGTTATAGACAGAATATTTCCCCTTTTCAAAACCAAAAGGGCGCTCCCGCATAGGCAAAACCGCACTCTGTCACTACATGGGGCCCCACAAAGGTAGGGGAAACCAATAACATTTCATAAAAATTAATCAACTTTTTTTTCCCCTTGACCCGACCCCCACCCGCCCCACAACAAAACCTACGTATCATAAAAAAAATGTAAACAGCATACAACAATTTCATAAATCGCACCCCTTTTTTCATTATTTTTTAAATTTAGCCGGGAAAGACAATAATCCCCCTATTCTTTTTTGCACACTTATAACCTTAAAGCAAAAAAAACCCCCTAATTTGCCAGCTTTCCCTTTGGGTTGACCGTCTTTTTCTTTAAACCCCACGGGCGACACGGCAAAAAGGCTGCCACCGTTTTGTCCTCCCGTTTGGCCCAAAAACCCATTTGGGGGCACGGGAAAACTAGCTTGATCGCCCCCTTTCCACTGAGTCTCCCGGACTCCCCCACACTTCGCCCTCTCCACAAAAAGGGGCTCCTTCGGCCTCCCCCAACAGGTTTTCCTGCTGCAAACACCCCCCCGCCCCCCCTGGCAGCTCCCTTCAAAGGCTCCCCGGGTTTGACACTCTTGCGTCGACCGTCCCCCCAAGGGAAAACAATTCTTCTCGTCGTCGCTCCGGGGCAAACACAACCTCCACGGGCTTACGTCCCCACCCGGGAGACAAAAAAGGGCACAGCAAACCCCTCTCTTCACCCCTGTTTTTTCCTGACCCCGCACCCAAAAACGGGCGAGTTCACTTTCCCTTTAAATGGGGCCCACACACTTCCTTTTTTTTTTCCAAGCCCCTTATATTCTTTCTCAAAGAAAAAAGAGAACCCTTTTTAAAATGGCTAAACCCAATGGAATCACGGCCACAAACACATCACCCCATTGGTACCAATAAACCCCCAATTTTTTTTTTTAAAATTCCACCAATGGAATCACTAGCCCAACCTACACATACACAAAACACCACACTGCTAGCGCCAAAAAAAACCCGGGGCCCCCCAGGGGTTTTAATGCAAACCTCCAATTCAAACTCTTTGTTTCCATTCCCCAAGCTCCCCTTTCCCTACAGCCGGGAACCTCTCTTCCAGCCATGACTGATGCTTCAATTTTTTACTAACCCTATAGACAAAAAGGGCCAAACCACCTCGATAGGCACAGCCTTCCTTTCCCTTCCTCAAACAAGGCGACGGAATGGCCCCCTGAAACCTGCCTGCAGGCTGACGTCCCCTTTCCCCGGAGGGGAAAACCTGAAAACAAACGTTTTTCCCTTTCGGGCCCACGGAAAACCCAGTGAATAGCCACCAGGGGTGGGCCCTGGACACCCCTACCCGGGGACCGCGGGTGGGCAACCCCCTTTGCAATATCCCTTGGACAAGCGAAACACTTCCCATTACTCTCCCTCCCTCAGCATATTATTTCGGGTACCCCCCCCGGGTGAGCCTAAATTTTCGCAAAACTTGAAGCCCCCAAGGGAACTCTCTCAACAACAGCAAACTCCCCTTTAAATTTTGCCTAAATGCTCGAGAACATTGGGCCACCTTTTTCCCCCCCCGTACCTAAGAATTTGTTTCCAACAACTTTTCCCTCCGGAACAATGTTCTCAAAATTGGGGAAAAAAAACAAACCCCAACTGAAAGGGGTCACTATACTTCTCCCCCAAAATTTTTCCCAAGACATCACTTCCACACACCTCTAAAAAGGGGATAAGAAAACCCAATTAAAAAAAACTAAATCATCAGATGGGCCCAAATTAAAATCATTTTCAGCGAAAACGGCTCACATTAATCAAAACTCTCCTAAAAAGGTTACCCAAATCAGCAAATGCCCAAAAACATTTTTAAAAACCCCCAAAATTCCTTTTTAAATACACAACAAAAGGGGCACAAAATCCAAATTCCGGTGGGGCCCCCCAGCCTCCTAAACAAAAAAACAAATTCATGCGTTGGCCACAATCCACAAAGACAACATTCAAATTCAGGCGGGGCCCCAAACCCTACATAACATCAAAATCAAATTCAGGTGTGGGCCCCCTTACAAAAACCCCGTTGGCCCCAAACTGCTCACACGGTCTCACACACAAAAAGCAAATCAACATTTAACCTGATTTCAAAAACATAAGGGCATTTTCCCCACTTTACCCAATTACAAAACAAAGCAAACATAACAACCAGAAAAATCATAACACGGGCATTTTACTCAAACCCAACCCCCCCCCCATAATGGGCCAAAGAACAAAACGCATACAGGAAACATAATCAAAAAAAGAAAATAACACATTAAAATAAGCTCAAACCCCCCCTATACCGGGCAATTTAAAAACAATAACACAACTGGCCACACATTTTTTTAAAACATTTCTGTTCTGGAAAAGATGAAATGCTCACAAAACCCCCACCACCCCAACACAAAACCCGTGGGGAACGCTCCTACCATTGTTCTAATTTTTTTTGTTGTTTACCAAAAACAACACAACACCCTGGGGACATCACTCCAACCCTTACCTACCCCGCCCCTCTCAAACTTGACCCCCCGTTTTTGGGTTTGCCAATAAACCTGGGGCAGATATTTTTCGATTCCCCTTTAAAAAGAAGTTTACGCACCTTTCACAAAATTTTTCCCCTTTAAAGGAGCGCGGAAAGGGCTGCGCGATTTCCCCTTTAAACCTTCGCAAAACCCCTTCACTGCACGACACATTCCCCTTTTCAAAATGTTATGAGATATCCCCACTCAAACCTATCTAAAACCCATTTTTCCTTCTCAGAAAATTCCTTGTTCGAACCCGGGGCCCTGGCCTAAGCCCCCCTTTTTCGGACCAATTTCCTCCCTTTTTTTCCCAAAACTCTTTTCTTCCCAAGAAACTACTGTCCCTTTTGGGAATTTCCCTTTAAAGTTTCGGGCACCTCACCTTCTTGCCAGGGGTTATTAATGCCCCCGGCCCAACCCCCGGCGGTTCCAGTCACTCTGGGCCCTTTTCCCCGACCCTAGGTCCGCCACCATGGTCCTACAATTTTTGACTTTCCATGGCAACGCCAAAAACTTTTTTAAAACCCCCAATACGGCCCCCATTTCCCACGGGACCGCCACTAGGGCCCCCCCCATTCCAAAGGCCCCCGCTACTTTTTTTAAGGGCCTATTTCATGGTCCCGCCCACCACCAAGGGCCCCCCTTCATGGGCCACCCTAGCTCCACGCTACGGGCCTGTGCAAAATCCCCCCTCGTTCTTTTTTACTTTCCTACCCTTCCCTGCCCTTTCTTTTTCCCCAAAAGGACTGGGAGCCGCTAGCCCTTTTTGGGGTAATATACCTACCCCCTAACAAAACTGGGTAGGGAAGATTGTTTTTTCACTGCGGGAGGAGAGGGACTCCTGACAAACTCCCGACCTCTTTGGGCCGGCCAACGGTAGCCGATTTAAAATTTTTCCCCTGCATATCGGGACGCAGGGGTTTTCCCCCCCATAGGCCCCGTCTCCCCTCACAAAACCGGGCTCAAACCCTTGCCGCTAGATCAGTCCCGAAACTAACAACAGTCACCGGGTTCCCTTTACAAATGCCCTAAAAATTTGGGGGTACTCTTCCTTCCCTTTTAATTTGGGATAAAAATAACAACTAAGGGGTATTCCACTCCGCTACAGTCCCTTTGGGGATATGACCCTCTTGCCCACATTTGAAACAAGTGCGTTTTTACCTAAATTTCCTTAGGGCCCACTGTTGCCCCGGGGCTTAGAATCTTTCCAACTGCGGTCTCGCCTCCTTTTTTTAAAGGGGTCCCCATCACCCCTACTTTTGGTCCTTTGGGGATTACGGGGCGACGGGTTTGATCCCTTCAAACCCATTACGCACATTGGGGAATTCATACCTTCCAACTTTTTTCTAACTCCCTCTAAACTTTCCAAAATTTTCCCCTTTCCCCCAAGAAAACTGTGAAACCTTCCGACAATGGAGAGAATTTGCTCCTTAACGATCCCCCCTCCCCCCAAAAAATTTAAAAGTTTTTCATGTTTCCCCAACCTTATCCCTTTGTCCCAAAAAACCCAACCCCATAAAGGAAATGTACGTGCCCACCTGATTTACAACGGGTTTTTTACCAAATTCCCCAAACTATCGGCGGTTTTCTTTTATACCTCGAAAAAAAGGGATCCGCACCGACTCAAATAATCTTTTTGTTTTTCCCGGGGGAAACAGAAAAAAACATCCCTACCCTTTGGGGTTTACCCCCCGACAAAATTTGGGCCCCCCCGTTCTTTGGTAAGCCCGATCTTGGGGAATCCTTTTAAATTGCGAAATTAAAACCTCTAAAAGGTTCCCGGGTTATCAACGGGAAACCCTTTGGGAATTTATCAAGGGGCGACCCTGTGGTGCAAATTTCCTTGGGGTTTTTCCCCACTCCCGTTCTTTTCCCCCAATTTTTAATTTTTTTTAACTCAAACTGCCTTTTCTTCCCTTTTTCTTTTTTCCCCTTTTTCCGTTCCTTTTTCTCTCCTCTCTTTCCCCCTTACTCTCCTCCTTTTCCCGTTCTCCCCCCTCCTTTTCCCTTCTCTTTCTCTCTCCTCTTTTTTCCCCTTTCCCTTTCTCTCTCCTCTTTTTTCCCTTCCTTTTTCTCTCCTCTTTTCCCCTTCTCCCTTTTTCTCCCCCTCTTTTTTCCCGTTCCCTTTTCCCCCTTTTTCTCCCTCTTTTTTCCCCCTTCTCTTCTCTCTCCTCTTTTTTCCCGTTCCCTTTCTCTCTCCTCTTTTTCCCGTTCCCTTTCTCTCCTCCTTTTTTTTCCCGTTCTCTTTCTCTCTCCTTTTTTCCCCTTCTTTTTCCCCTCTCCTCTTTTTTTAAAACCCTTTTTTCCCCTTTTTTTTCTGTTCTTCCCCCCCTTTTTTATTTTTTTTGAGCCTCATTACAAGGCCCGTTCTTTATCTACATATGCCTTCAGTTCCGGACCCTTTTTCCCCAAAGGGTTTTCCTTTTTCCCCTTTTAGGGCCATCTTTTCAAAGGGCCCATTGTCTCAGCACCCTCTTTATCGACATTCTGAACTATCCCAACCCTCGATCACTATTTAAAAAACAACCACAGAACAACGAGATACCACACATCACTTTAAATAACGATCAAATAGTTGTCTACCACAATTTAACCTCAACAGCCCAAACCCAAAACAACAAATTCAGATACAAGGGCCCCGTCATGAAAAAAAAAAAAAAAAACAATTTAACACATACTTTAAAGCTTTTCCCGGTAAGAAAAAAAAAATCTAGTTTTCCCCAAATTAAAACAAATTTCAAATCCCTTGCAATTGAACAAAACCCCAGAATCAAAAACACTTTTGGCCCCAATTTAAAGTTTCATTTCCCCCGAGCCCCCAATTTGTGACGGTCCCGACCTCCCCCCCCGTTTTTAAAATATGAATTTTTTATATTCAGGGGTTCAGGGGGTTTTTAAAAAATATTTACGCTTTCCCCCAACCAAAATCGCTCACGCATAGGCACACGCACCCTTTCCCCTCACTTTGGGGCCCCCAAAAGGTGACGGGAAACCAATTTAAAATTTCCTTTGAAAATAATCCTTTTATTCAAAGGGCTCCGACCCCCACCCTCCCCTACACAACACAACTTCTGTAACATACAACAATGTAAACACTACAGACAATTTCATAAAACGCATCCCCCCGTTCTTCAGTTTTTTCTTACTTCCGGAAAAGACAATAATCCCCATCTGTTTTGCACCCTTTAAAAAGAGCAAATAAACGTCCAAACTTCCAGAAAACCTTGGGTTTACCCCAGTTTTTTCTTTTTCCCCCCTGTGCGACAAAAGAGCTGAAGCGGGCCCCAAAAACCCTTTTTGTCCTCCCCATTTTCCAAATCCCAGGGGGGGGACCTGGGAACGAACTTGAGTCCCCACCCACGCACTGGTCCCCCGGGCTCCCCCACACTTCCCCTCCCCAAAAGAAAGGGGGTCCTGTCGGCCTCTCCTCCCTCCCCCTCTGCGCAAAAAACCCGACCGGTTTTCTGGCAGCTCCCTGTCAGGCTTTCCCCAATTGACAAAGTCTTGCTTCGACCTCCCCACAAGGAGACAATTTTTTTTCTCGTCGTCGGGCCCCAGGCTACAGCAACCCCCTTCCTTTCTCCCCACCCCCGGGGAAAAACAAGGCACAGCAACCTCTGCTTTCCCCTGAATTTTTTGACCCCACAAGACCCATTCACTTTCCTTAATGGGGAACACAAAACTTCCCCCGGGTTTTCCCAACACCTTTTATTTGGGTTTTCAAAAAAAAAGAGAAACCCAGTTTAACTGTCAACCAATGGAAACACCACACACACCACACACATTTGTAAACCCAAAAAATCCCCAAGTTATTTTTATTTCCCCCAAGGGAAACACTAGTCACCTACACAAAACACACACACCCCCACTGCTAGCGCCAACAAAAAACTTTTTCACCCAGGGTTAATTTCATAACCGCCATTCAAACCCATTTTTGATTTCCCCCAAACTACCCATTGAAAATACACCTTGACCTCTCTTCCAGCCATTACTGATGCTTCAATATTTACTACCTCCATAACAACAACGCAAACCCCGAAGGGCCCCAGCCTTCCATTTATTCCTCAAACAAGACACTAATGGGCGCCCGTAAAATCTGCCTCAAGGGGACGGTCACCCCCCCGTGACGGGCCCCCCGACACAAACGCCTTTCCCTCAGGGCCCCCTGGAGAACCCATTTTAAAACCACCAAATTTGGGCGGGCGGGCACCTTTCCCCTAACCCCAGGACCGGCAGGGCGGGAAACTCCATTTTTAATATCCCTTGGACATGCGAAACACTTCCCAGTTCCCCCCCTCCCACTTTCACCGGGGATCCCCCCCGGGGATCCTGAATTCCCAAAACTTGAAGACCCAAGGAACTGCTCTCAACAACAGCAAACTACCCTTAAATTTTCCTAAATCTAAAACATTCGCCGACTTTATTTCAATCTTCCTTTTAAGCCGGGGCCCCCTGCTTTCCCGCCCCCACCCCCCCTCCCCCTTTTAAACCCCCACTTTCCCCCTCCCCTTTCCCGCCTTTTTCCCCCTCCCCCCCCCCCCCGGCCCCTTCCCCCCCACCCCCCCCCCCCCCCCCCCCCTCCCATCCTTTCATCCCCCACCCCCAAAGAAAACAACCCCCGAGGAGGGTCAACAAAGGGAGGGTGTATTGTTGTGGGGGGGGGGGGGGGCGTAGGTGGGTACCGTCGGCACACAACCCCAAATTTGGTTTTTCAAACCCAAGCACCAAAATTTTCTCCCAAGGGGTTTTGCAAACCAAACACAAAATTTTCACCAAAGGTTTTTGATTATCATCCCGGTTTTTTGAAATTTTCCCTCCATTGGGTTTTTTTTCACCAAAGCACTATTTATCCCCCCAGGTTTTTTTTTTGCACCAAAAACACAATGATTTTCACCATGGTGTTTTTTTTTCTTTCCCTGGTGTTTTGCCCAAAGCACAATTTATTATCACCAAATTTTTTTTTGATTATCATCCATGGTGGGTTTTTTATTATTTAACCTTGGGGTTTTTGCACCAAAAGCACAGTGATTAACAAACCATTGTTTTTTTCCCCCAAACACAATGAAAATCATCCATGGTTTTTTGCAAAACCCAAAAAAAAGTGATTATCATCCATTGGGGTTTTTCACAAAAGCACAGTTATTAAACATCCCCGGGGTTTTTGCACCAAAGCACAAATGATTATCATCCATGGTGTTTTGCACCAAAGCACAGTAAATTATCATCCATGGTTTTTGTTTTTCCAGGTTTTTGCACCAAAGCACAATGATTATCATCCATGGTGTCTTTCTTTCTCTTCCGTATAGTGTCCCACAATCATCAAGTTGATTATTCTGACACTTTGTGTGTATGACCGTTTTTTTATCCCGCCGTTAAGGCAGCCATACTCCAACTTCAGGGAAGTTGCATGCTATTTTGTAACATGTCATCCATGCCAACGGCCAAACTGGCCTTCTCTTCCGAAAGTTGTGATGGGATTGGACGTGTGTGCAAGATGTTAGCGTGCGTTCGCACACGGAACCTCGGTTTTTTAGTCTCATTCGAAGAACTGTATGGGAAATGGAGTCAGAACCAGTGTTAATTTCCGAGGGAAAAATCCCCTTGTACCGAAACGGTCCGGCGGAGATTCGAACCCGAAAACCCTTGGATTACGATCCGCGCTCTACCAACTGAGCTATTCCGGCTCCGGTGTTTTGAGCCTCACATGTGGGCCCAACATTTCATATCAACCTGATTGATTGATCAAAAGAACAACCACCCAGTCTGATGTGTATGCGTGTGTGTGTGCATTAAAGGGCGCGGGGGAGGGGGGGGGGGGGGGGGGAGGGGGGGGGAGGGGGGGGGGGGGGGAGGGGGGGGAGGGAATAAAAGGGAAGGACGAGGAATAAAACCCCACATCTCTCGCTCGCGTCTCCTCTCCTCTCTCATCTCTCCCCTCTCGTCTCCTCCCTCTCTCCCTTCTCCCTCTCCTCCTTCTCTCCTCTCTCTTCCACAGTGCATAATCTTATTGTGTTCAATCACGCTCTTTGGGTAAAATTTCAGCTTCTAAAAATACCAAACTCCTCCAAGAGAAACAAAAAAACCCGGGAAAGAATTACTATTCATTTTTTAACAAAGAAAATAAACACAAAAAAAGAACATGTTAATTGGGGTAATTGTTTGAAAAGAAACAAAGCGCTAGAACTTAATCAAACAAACACCACCAAAGGGCCCCTCACTCTAATCGACACAATCGACAAACACCCCCCAAAGGCCCATCACTCTTCTATCGACACAATCGACAAACACCACCAAAAGGGCCCCTCATTCTATTGACACAATCAACAACACCACAAAAAGGCCCATCAACCTATCGAAAACAATCAACAAACACCACCAAAGCCCCATCACTTCATCGACAACAATCGACAAACAACCAAAGCCCCATGACTCTAGAAAACGACACAATCGCAAACACCACCAAAGCCCCAACACTCTATCAACTACTCATTGTAGAGGGGTTTTTTTTTAAAACCACCAAAGCAATTTTTGTTAGAGGGTTCAAATTAAACACCCACCAAAGCCCCATCACTATATCGCATTTCATTTTAAGGGATTATTAAACACCACCAAACCCATCACTCTATCGCCCTCTTATTAAGGGGTTCTATTCGAAACTGACGTAGGGTAGGGTCAAGCAGTTTGAAAGAAATTGCACAATGAAAATTCATGTAATAGCCACACCGCCCCCACAATCAGGATACACTATTATCCATGTAAGAACTTGAGCTATACTGAAAAGAATACCCACCCCGCAAATCATTTCTTTTTTTTTTTTCTTTCTTTTTTTTTTTTGTTTGTTTTTTTTTTTGGGGGGGGGGGCCCCCAGACGTCATTCACCATCTTCAAAACTACCTCCCCCGTTGGGCTGCGTCATTCGGGCCTTCCGCCCCCTCCACAAACGGACCCTTCCTTCCCGCTAGCTGGACCCCCCCCCCCCCCCTCCCCCCCCCCCCCCCCCCCCCCCCCCACCCACCCAAATAGTCCCATTCCTTTAAGTTTTCATGGGTCTGCTTGGAAACCAGCTGGTTTTGAACCATCTGTCTGGCTTGGTAGCGCCAAGTCTTCTCTGGAGGCCGTGTGAAAGAAAACAAAGAGAACCACTCCCAACACAGCACTCCCCAAACACAGCACCTCCCAGACACAGCCCCCTCCCCAAAACACAGCACTCCAACACACACTCCCCCACACACAGCACTCCCCAGACACACACCCCCCCACACCACACCGCACTCCCAGACCAGCACTCACCCACACACAGAAACTTCCCCCAGACACAGAAACTCCCAGACACAGCACTCCCAGACACAGAAACTCCCAGACAGCAACTCCCAGACACAGCACTCCCAACAGCACTCCCCGAAAACAGCACTCCCCGACACAGCACTCCCCAGACAAACCAGCACCCCCAGACACAGCACTTCCAGACATCACACCCCCCAGACACAGCACTCCCCAAAAACCAGTACTCCCAGACCCATCACTCCCCAGACACAGCACTCCCAGACACAGCACTCCCCACACACCAGCACTTCCCAGACACAGCACTCCCCAGACACAGCACTCCCAGACAAAAAGCCCCTCCCAACACAGCACCCCAGACAGCACTCCCAGACACAAGCACTCCCCGAAAAACAGCACTCCCCAGACACACACTCCCCCAGACACAGCACTCCCCAGCCCATCACTTCCCCAGACACACCACACCCCAGACACACAGCCCCCCAACACAGCACTCCCAGACATCACTCCCAACACAGAAACCCCAGACACAGCACTCCCCCCCACACAGCACTCCCAGACACAGCACGTCTCCACACACACAGCACTCCCAGACACAGCACTCCCAGACACAGCACTCCAGAAAAGCACCTTCCCAGACACAGAAAACTTCCCAACACAGCACTCCCGGGCACAGCCTCCCCCAGCACAAGCACTCCCCAGACACAACACTCCCCAGACACAGCACTCCCAACACAGCACTCCCAGACATCACTCACCAACAGCACTTTCAGACACAGCACTCTCCCCGACACAGCACTCCCCGACACAGCACTCCCAACATCACTCCCCAGACACAGCACTCCCCAACACACACTCCCAGACACAGCACTCCCCAGACAGCACTCCCCCAATCACAGCACTCCCCAAAACACAGCCCCTCCCCAGACAACAGCACTCCCCACAGACACAGCACCCCTCCCAGACACAGCACCCCCAGACACAGCACTCCCAGAAAAACAGCACCCCCCAGACAGCACTCCAGACACAGCACTCCATTATAGACACAGCACTCCCCAGACAAAACACTCCCAGACCAACGCACTCCCAGACAGCACTCCCAGACACAACTCACACCCAGACACAGCACTCCCGAACAACAGCACTCCCAGACAACACTCCCAGACACAGCACTACCCCAGACACAGCATTTTCCCCCCCACAAAAAGCCACTCTCCCCAACAGCACTCCCAGACAGCACCCCCAGACACAGCACTCCCAAAACACAGCACACTCCCCCAGACACAGCACCCCAGACACAGCACTCCCCAGACACAGCACTCCCCAGACAGCACTCCCCAACAGCACTCCCCAGACAAAAGCCCCTCCCAGAAAACAGCACTCCCCAGACAGCACTCCAGACACAAGCACTCCAACAGCACAGCACTCCCCCAAACACAGCACTCCCAGACAGCACTCCCAAACACAGCACTTCCCCCAGACACAGTTTGAAATGTTCTCAAAAACAATCAAAACTGCGCCACTCTAATAAATACCGACTCTTTATTAAGCAAGGCATTTGCGCATTAATTCTTTTTTGTTGTGGTGTGTTGGTGTTTTGTTTTGCGCGCGCGCGCCGGCTGTTATCTCCCTCCTCCCCACCCAACCCACACCCCCCCTTCTTATTTCCCAAGGGGACACCCCCGCCCCCACCTCCCCCCCCCCCCCCCCCCCACCACCACCCCTCCCCACTCCACACCCCCCCTTCACCCCCCCCCCTTTCCCTCCAGACACATCCAAACCCAGCCCCATCATCATCATCTAAATACCATGCGCCGCTCCCCACCGGTCTGAAAAGAGAAGAAGAGAGGGGGGGGGGGAAGAAAAGTGGGGGTGGGGGGGGTTGGGGATTTGCTGTTGTATACAGTGGAGAATTAAAATGTGTCAGTGACGCCAGCAGTAAAGTCATTCGGGGGAAGACGAATTTTTGGGGAAAAACACAACCGCACAGACACGCGCGCACATCTGCCCCACCAAACACACACACACCACACACACACACACACCAACACCAGCACACCCACACATTCGCACGCGCGCGCGCGCGCACACCCACACACACACACACCACACACACACACACACACACACACACACTCCCCCACCAAACCCTCTCCCACTTTTAATGCCAACATAACAGTAAACATGGGTTTGACACTGTGAAAAGTTCACTTCGATCTGTTCATTTTTTGCCTCTCCCCCCTCCCCTCTCTCTCATCTCTCCTCTCCTCCTCTCTCCTCCTCTCTCACCTCCTCCCCTCTCTCTCTCCCTCTCTCTCCTCCCCCTCTCTCTCTCCCTTTTCTCCTCTCTCCTCTCTCCCCTCACACACACACACACACACACACACACAAAAACACACACACACACACACACACACGCGCATGCGCACGCGTGCATGCGTTTCTGTCCTTACATGTTCTGCTGTAACAGCTAGAATTCCTGTCAATGTTTTTTGTTGTTTTTTTTATCACCCAAAGTGCTAAAAATAAAAACCAGGAATCACTTTAGCCTCTTCAGTTGTTATCCCCACCCCCCCCCCCCCCACCCCCCCCCCCTCTCCCCTCGCCCCCAAACCCCTCCTCCCCTCTCCCAACGCCCTATTTTTTAAATAACCGTCAAAAGACATCTTTGCGATGAGCATGCCCCGTGCAAACCCCCCCAGCCCCCTCATTTCCCCCCCTCTCTGTCCCCAAACCCCCCCCTCCCCCCCCCTCCCCCCTCCCCTCCCCCTTCCCCCTCCCCCACCCTGCCTTGCACCCCCCTCATCCCTACCCTTTCCCAAACCCACCCTCCCCACTGACAACCATACTCCCTAAAATAGCCACTGTGGCGGGGTTGACAACAACCCTAACCCCTAAACAGCCACTGTGCGGTGTTTTACTGACAACCCCTACCCCTAAAACAGCCACTGTGCGGGTTGACTGACAACCCACCCCCTAAAACAGCCACTGTGGCGGTGTTACAACTGACAACCATACTCCCCTAAAACAGCCACTGTGGCGGTGTTGACAACAACCATACCCCTAAAATACCACTGTGGCGGTGTTGACTGACAACCATAAACCCCCCCAAAATAGCCACTGTGGCGGGGTTACACCCGACAACCATACCCCCCCTAAAACAGCCACTGATGGCGGGTTTGACTGACAAACCCTACCCCTAAAACAAAACCACTGTGGCGGTGTTGACAGACAACCATAAAACCCCTAAAATAGCCACTGGGCGGTGTTTACAACTGACAACCCTACCCCCTAAAACAGCCACTGTGGCGGTGTTTTACAGACAACCATAACCCCTAAAATAGCCACTGTGGGCGTGTTACACTGACAACCATACCCCCAAAACAGCCACTGTGGCGTGTTACACTGACAACCATACTCCCCTAAAACAGCCACTGTGGCGGTGTTGACAGACAACCATACCCCTAAAATAGCCACTGTGGCGGTTTTTAAAACTGACAACCCAACCCCTAAAACAGCCAAATGTGCGGTGTTACACTGACAACCCATACCCCTAAAACAGCCACATGGCGGTGTTACACGACAACCATAAATCCCCAAAACAGCCACGTGGCGGTGTTGACAGACAACCATACCCTAAAACACCACTGTGGCGGTGTTACACTGACAACCAAACCCCTAAAACAGCCACTGTGGCGGTGTTACACTGACAACCCTACCCCTAAAACAGCCACTGTGGCGGTGTTGACGACAACCATACCCCTAAAATAGCCACTGTGGCGGTTTACACTGACAACTAACCCCCCTAAAATAGCCACTGTGGCGGTGTTACACTGACAACCCTAAACCCCCAAAACAGCCACTGTGGCGGGGTTGACAGACAACCATACCCCTAAAATAGCCCCTGTGGGGGTGTTAAAACTGACAACCATACCCCTAAAACAGCCACGGGGGCGGGTTACAAATGACAACCATACTCCCCTAAAACAGCCACTGTGGCGGTGTTGACAGACAACCAACCCCTAAAATAAACCACTGTGGCTGTGTTTACACTGACAACCATACCCCTAAAACAGCCACTGTGGCGGTGTTACACTGACAACCATACTCCCCTAAACACCACTGTGGCGGTGTTGACAGACAACCATACCCCTAAAATAGCCACTGTGACGGTGTTACACTGACAACCATACCCCCCTAAATAGCCACTGTGGCGGTTACAAATGACAACCATACCCCCCTAAAACAGCCACTGTGGCGGTGTTGACTGACAACCCTACCCCTAAAAACAGCCACTGTGGCGGTGTTGACTGACAAACCCCAACCCCTAAAACAGCCACTGTGGCGGTGTTGACTGACAACCATACCCCTAAAACACCACTGTGGCGGGGTTGCAGAGGGCTTTTTGCGCGTGGCCAGTCCAGTCCTGTCGTATTTTGAATCCTCTGGACAAAAATTTTTTTCTCTTTGGCCATCTTCACAAAACACACACACACACAGACAACACAGAAACACGGACGCAGATACACACACACACACACATACACAACACACACACAAAAACACACACACACACACACACACACACACACACACCCACACAACACACACCACACACACACAGTCACAGATACACACACACACGCGCGCTACGCGCGCACACATTCACTCACGCATGCACACACACACACACACACACACGCGCGCGAGCGCGCGCGCGCACACACACACACAGAGACACACAGACACACTCTCTCTCTCTCTCTTTCTCTCGCCCTGATGTGGCCCTTTGCGGTCGGCTGGGCTATAAGCAACATCTTATCTTCTCTCTCTCTCTCTCTCTCTCTCTCTCTCTCCTCTCCTCCCCCCCCCCCCCCCCCCCCCCCCCCCCCCACCTAGTCCCTCGCGGACGGGGTTCCTGTGGCCAGGTCGATGACCGGTCGGTCAACATTGGAGCTGGTGATGGAGAGAGAGAGAGAGTGAGAGAGAGAGAGAGGTGAGAGAGAGAGCGAGAACGACAGAGAGACACAGAGAGAGGGAGAGACAGAGAGAGAGAACGGACGAATGAACGAAGAGAGAGACAGACATGCAGACAGAGCAACAGAGAGAGAGAGAGAGAGAGAGTGAGTGAGAGAGAGCGAGAACGACACAGAGAGAGACAGAGAGAGAGAGAACGGACGAATGAACGAAGAGAGAGACAGAAATACAGACAGCAACACAGAGAGAGAGGGAGAGAGAGAGAGAGAACGGACGAATGAACGAAGAGAGATACAGACAGAGCAACAGAGAGAGAGAGAGAGAGAGAGAACGGACGAATGAGCGAAGAGAGATACAGACAGAGCAACTGAGAGAGAGAGGCGACAGCGACAGAGAGAACTGATGAACGAAGGAAGAGAGAAAGAACGAGACAGACAGAGAGAGAGAGGAGGAAGAGGAGGAGGGGTAGGGGGAAGGAAAGGGGACAAGTGGGACGAGGATACGAAGTGATTTGGATTCCGCCAACCAAAAGGGTGTGTGTGTGTGTGTGTGTGTGTGTGTGTGTGTGTGTGTGTGTGTGTGCATAGTTTCAGTCAGTCAATGCGTGTATGTGTGTTTGTGTGTGTGTGTATACATGTGTGTGTGAGGCTGGGTGAAAAGAGGGGGTGGGAGGGGGGGGGGGGTCTCCAGAGTGGGGAGATGGTGTAGCCGGCCGTTTTGTCCGACCCGGCCGTTTTGTCCGAGGTTGGACAAAACGGCCGGGTCGGACGAAACGGCCGGCTAAAACCCGGCTGTTTTGTCCGACTTTCAATTTTTTTGTCGGACAAAACGGCCTGGTTGGACAAAACGGCCGGCTCTATGTAAGCGGCCGTTTTGTCCGATATATTTTTTAATTGTTCTTTGCCCAGTTCCACTGGCAAAGAAGTATAAATTCGTCGCGTTCTGGTTTTTTTTTCTTTTCTTTTGTGTGTGTGTGTGTTTTTTTCTTGTTTGTTTTTTCTGTCTGTCGCAAGGATATCTTCCGAACGGAAAGTCGGAGTCGCGTCAAACTTTGTGTGGTGGTGTGGCACAAGAATGGCAAGAGATCTGAACAAGAAGGTCATGACCTTGACGTACGACCTTTGTAGGCCAATCAGGGTCAAGGTCAAGGTCGAGGAGATAGCTGGACCCTAAAAATTTGAGGGTAGGGAAATTTTTGTTGCAATCATGTATTCTGAACGGGTAGACAGAAGCAATTCAAATTTTATGTGATGTTGTGCCACCTTAGTTGGAAGATATTCCAAACAAATATTTCAAGGTCAATGTCATGACCTTGGCGAATGACTATGAAAACTGAAAACCTATTTTTAGCCATATCTCGAGCACTGGAAAACATAGGATGTTGAAACTTAGCATGGAGGTGATTTGGCTTATGGTGCATCCAAATATTGTAAACCGATTAAGGTCGTAGTCTCCTCAAAAGGTTGATGAAAGACAGCCCTATCTACACTGAAAAAGGCAATACTGCAAATGCACAAAGAAGCAAGTAAACAGGAGGGGGTGGCTTAAATACACCTTTTCCAAATTTTTAAGGTCAAGGTTATGACCTTGACGTGTGACTTCAAAACCGAGAATCTATTTTTAGCCATATCTTGGGCAGCGGTCGACATAGGAAGCTGAAACTTGGTATGAAGGTTGTTTGGTTTATTGTTCTCCAAATATGTCAAAGCAATTAAGGTCAAGGTAAAGGTCACAGACAACGTCAGACTCAAAATTGAAGGTGCGTCAATTGTTTGTCCCAAGACCCCAACGGTTTGACACAGTCACCTGAAATGTTGTATCGTGATGTGCCACCTGTCTCTCTTTGTCTCTGTCTCTCTGTCTCTGTCTCTCTCTCTCTCTCTCTCTCTCTCTCTCTCTCTCTCTCTCTCTCTCTCTCTCCTCTCTCTCTCTCTCCTGTAGCCAAGTAAAGAAATCACGAGAATAAGACCCACTCCATAGTCATGGCCCCTGACGGCCAATGGTCAGCTTAAGACGCCAAATTGGCCACCTGGGGGCATGACAGCAGAATGGGGTTTTTTCCACGTGATTTCTTTACTTGGGGGTAGACAGACAGAAAAAAAGAAAAAAAAAAGAAAAAAAAAGAAGAAACAGAACGCGACGAATTTATACTTCTTTGCCAGCGAAATATCGGACAAAACGGCCGCTTACTTAGAGCCGGCCGTTTTGTCCAACCAGCCTGTTTTGTCCGACAAAAAAATTGTCAGACAAAACAGCCGGGTTTTAGCCGGCCGTTTTGTCCAATCTCGGACAAAACGGCCGGGTCGGACAAAACGGCCGGCTACAGATGGAGAACAGATAGGGAGGAAAGAGAAGAGGGTAGGAAGATGGGAACAATGTACCCGAAAGTCCACACAAGCAAGTCGTAAAATGATCGTCACTGACTCCCTGGCTAAAGTGGTCTGTGTCGGGCATGTTGTTGTCGTTGTCGTACCCTGGCTAAAGACTCCATTCGAACAGCCGAACAACTTGAACACTGTGGTACAAATGCATCAGCTAGGGATGAGAACATTACGTGTGTGACCGTTTTTGATTACCCCGCCACATGGGCAGTCGCACTCGACACACGACTTCAGGGATTTTGGAGACTGATGCTGTTATGCTAGGAGCTTGTCACGGCTGAAGACAATCCCCGCATAATCATGCAGAGCATAACAACATTGTGGTGTAGCCTTGGTGTTCTAGCCTATGTCAGTTGGTCTGACGCAGCCTTCAGCCAAGCGGAGCTGTGTTGGGAATGATAGTGGTGGCCCCTGGATCCAAGTGGAAGGCCGCCAGCGACAGTCTTCATCAGACTTTGAAACTCGCCGTTGACACGAATGTATCACGAGTACTTATACAGCGCCTATCACCGGCTAGAGATCAAGCTGTAAGCGCTTTACACTCCACACTGTTGTTTACACAACAGGTTGCCTACCTGGGTAGAGTGGACTGAAGAGATGCCTGCAGGCGCTTCAGTCCTTTCCTGTGTCATTCAGTCAATGTCAATCTCTCACTTTCCGTCCTTCATTCTTTCCATTTTTCACGCAGGGTGCATACTGTGTGTAACGTGTCATCCATACCAACGGCCAAACTGGCCTTCTCTTCCGAAAGTCGGTGATGGGATTGGACGTGTGTGCAAGATGTTATGCGTGCGTTCACACACGGAACTTCGGTTTATTATCTCATTGGAAGGACTGTATGGGAAATGGAGTCAGAACCAATGTGAACTCCGAGGGAGAAATCCCCCTGTACCAAAGCGGCCTGGCGGAGATTGGAACCAGCAACCCCCAGGATCAGCAAGATTACGAGTGTGGCGCTCTGAGGAGAGCAGGACAGCAGAACGTGAGATCGTCACAAGAACAGGGTATCAAGGGTCACGAAATCTGAGGTCATCCATCCAACGAATAGGGTGTGAAGGGTCACTGAAGTTCAGGTCACCGTGATAGCAGGGCAAGAAGGGTCACAGAATTTGATGAGGTCATCACAAGAGCGGGCTGTGAGGACCACAGAATGTGAGGTCATCACGAGGAAAAGGGTATTAAGGGGTCACGGACTATGAGATCATCCATCACAAGAATATGACATGAAGGGTTAAGGAATTTAAGACCGCTTGAAGGGTCATAGAATTTGAGGTCATCAGTAGAGCAGGGTAGGAAGGGTCTCAGAATTACAGGTCACCATGGCAGCAGAGTACTAAAGGCCATAGAATTGAAGGCCAGCATGCCAACAGGACGTAACAGCAACGAGTGAGACTGTGGGATGCACACGGCAGTTCGTTGACGGCAGCGTTCGTCGCTGGTGGGCTGTGCTGCCGTCATGAAATATGGGCTGGTACACCCATGGGAACGCTCCCGAGGAGCTTCTGTCATGTCACATCCAGAGGCCCTTACACAACGGCATCCCCTAGCAATGATGTCCCTGGACGTCTCAACGGGATGCCCTGTGCGTGCCTGCACCCTGTGTGAACACAGCGCAGGCTTCCAAGGCTGGTGCAGGATTGCTCCCAGCTGGTTTGTTGGGGGCAGTTGAGGACAGCACTTCTCTGGGTCCTACCCGCACCTTCGGGAGTATCTTTTCCTTTCTTCTCAGCTCACGCACTTTGGATCCAACCAGCGGGGGCCGGAATAGCTCAGTGGTAGAGCGCCGGACTCGTAATCTTGGTCATCCTGGGATTTCGGGTTCAAATCTCTGCCGGGCCGTTTCGGTACAGGGGGATATTTCCCTCGGAGTTAACATTGGTTCTGACTCCATTTCCCATACAGTCCTTCGTATGAGACTACGTAAACCGGGATTCCGTGTGTGAACGCACGCATAACATCTTGCACACGTCAAATCCGTTCACCAACTTTCGGAAGAGAAGGCCAGTTTGGCCTTTGGTACGTTACACATTGCATGCACCTTCCCCGAAGATGGAGTATGGCGAAATGTCTGTACATCTTAGGATCATGTGCCGGCATGGAACAAACACAGACAGACAGACATAGGGCAGGGTATGAGAAGAAAGGGAGAGGGTGGGAGAGAGGGGAGGGGATGCAGGCAGGCGCAAAAAATGACCTAAACCTGATAACGCTAAGGAATGTGTGTGTGTGTGTGTGTGTGTGTGTGTGTGTGTGTGTGTGTGTGTGTGGTGTGTGTGTGGTGCTGTGCGTGCGTGCGTGGAGTTGGTAGCGCGCCGCGCGCGCGTACGTGTGAATTGGGCGAACGTGTGTGTGTGTGTGTGTGTGTGTGTGTGTGTGTGTGTGTGTGTGTGTGTGTGTGTGAGAGGAGGAGGGGAGGGGGGGGGGGGGGGGGGGGGGGGGGAAGAGAATGGAGTTGGACAGTGTTGAGTGTGTCAACTGACGACATCATGTCAACCCTCGTCCCTGTCGTCTCTGCTCTCTCTTTCTCTTCCACCTTCAGACATGTCAACCCTCGTCCCTGTCGTCTCTGCTCTCTCTTTCTCTCCACCTTCAGACATGTCAACCCTCGTCCCTGTCGTCTCTGCTCTCTCTTTCTCTCCACCTTCAGACATGTCAACCCTCGTCCCTGTCGTCTCTGCTCTCTCTTTCTCTCCACCTTCAGACATGTCAACCCTCGTCCCTTTTCGTCTCTGCTCTCTCTTTCTCTCCACCTTCAGACATGTCTCTGCTCTCTCTTTCTCTCCACCTTCAGACATGTCAACCCTCGTCCCTGTCGTCTCTGCTCTCTCTTTCTCTCACCTTCAGACATGTCAACCCTCGTCCCTGTCGTCTCTGCTCTCTCTTTCTCTCCACCTTCAGACATGTCAACCCTCGTCCCTGTCGTCTCTGCTCTCTCTTTTCTCCACCTTCAGACATGTCAACCCTCGTCCCTGTCGTCTCTGCTCTCTCTTTCTCTCCCCTTCAGACATGTCAACCCTTCATCTCTGCTCTCTCTTTCTCTCCACCTTCAGACATGTCAACCCTTCATCTCTGCTCTCTCTCTCTCCACCTTCAGACATGTCAACCCTTTATCTCTGCTCTCCCTCCCCCTCCGCCTTCAGACATGTCAAACCCTTCATCTCTGCTCTCTCTTTCCCTCCACCTTCAGACATATCAACCCTCGTCCCTCCACCTTCAGACATGTCAACCCTTCATGCCCTGCTCTCTTTTTCCCTCCACCTTCAGACATGTCAACCCTCGTCCCTCCACCTTCAGGCATGTCAACCCTTCATCTCTGCTCTCTCTTTCCATCCACCTTCAGACATGTCAACCCTTCATCTCTGCTCTCTCTTTCCCTTCACCTTCACACATGTCAACCCTTCAACTCTGCTCTCTCTTTCCCTTTACCTTCACACATGTCAACCATCATCTCTGCTCTCTCTTTTCCTCCACCTTCAGACATGTCAACCCTCGTCCCTCCACTTCAGACATGTCAACCCTCGCCCCTTCACCTTCACACATGTCAACCCTTTATCTCTGCTCTCTCTTTCCCTTCACCTTCAGACATGTCAAACCCTCGTCCCTCCTACCTTCAGACATGTCAACCCTCGTCCCCCCACCTTCAGACATGTCAACCCTCGTCCCTCCACCTTCATACATGTCAACCCTCGTCCCTCCGCCTTCAGA
The DNA here is from genome assembly GCA_018398815.1 of Conus ventricosus. Lineage (NCBI taxonomy): Eukaryota > Metazoa > Mollusca > Gastropoda > Neogastropoda > Conidae > Conus > Conus ventricosus. The sequence continues at coordinate 11,495 of CM031629.1, read as the reverse complement.
CATGTCAACCCTCGCCCCCTTCCGCCATCAGACATGTCAACCATCGTCCCTATCGTCTCCAGTCTCTCTTTCCCTCCACCTTCAGACATGTCAACCCTCGTCCCTCCACCTTCGACATGTCAACCCTCGTCCCTCCACCTTCAGACATGTCAGCCCTCGTCTCTCCACCTTCAGACATGTCAGCCCTCGTCTCTCCACCTTCAGACATGTCAGCCCTCGTCTCTCCACCTTCAGACATGTCAACCCTCGTCCCCCCACCTTCAGACATGTCAACCCTCGTCCCTCCGCCTTCAGACATGTCAACCCTCGTCCCTCCACCTTCAGACATGTCAACCCTCGTCCCTCCACCTTCAGACATGTCAACCCTCGTCCCTCCACCTTCAGACATGTCAACCCTCGTCCCTCCACCTTCAGACTGTCAACCCTCGTCCCTGTCGTCTCCGGTCTCTCTTTCCCTCCACCTTCAGACAGGTGTACGTTCTCGAGTGCTTTGGCACTTTGCCATCCGAACACAATCTCTCTCTCTCTCTCTCTCTCTCTCTCTCTCTCTCTCTCTCTCTCTCTCTCTCTAACTCTCTCTCTCTCTCTCTCTCTCTCTCTCCTCTCTCTCTCTCTCTCTCTCTCTCTCTCTCTTCGTTCGTTCATTCATCCGTTCTCTCTGTTCTCTCTCTGTCACTGTCTTTTCTCTCTCTCTCTCTCTCTCTCCTCTTCTCTCTCTCTCTCTCTCTCTCTCTTCTCTCTCTCTCTCCGTTCGTTCATTCGTCTGTTCTCTCTGTCTCTGCCTCACTGTGTCTTTCTCTCTCTCTCTCTCTCTCTCTCTCTCTCTCTCTCTCTCTCCTCTCTCTCTCTCTTCATTCGTTCATTCGTCCGTTCTCTCTGTCTGCCTCTCTCTCTCTCTCTCTCTCTCTCTCTCTCTCTCTCTCTCTCTCTCTCTCTCTCTCTCTCTCTCTCTCTCTGTCTCAATCACTGTGTCCTATCTATGTCTATACATAGATAGATAGATCGATATACAGACAGACGGAGACACACAGGAAGATAGACATGCAGACAGAGATAGATAGATTGACAGACAGACAGACAGATAGATAGATGTATATATACACACACACGCGTGCACGCGCACACACGCACACACACAAACACACACACACAACACACACACGCGCACGCACGCACACGCGTATAGATAGATGGGTAGATTGACAGATACTTATAAGGATAGATAGATCGATCGATCGGTAGACAGACAGACAGACAGACAGATAGATAGATAAAATGTGTACATGCACACACAGACGCATACACACATACACACCCACACAGACGCATACAAACATGTACCCACCCCCACACATACACCTACACACACGCACACGCGCGCGCACGCACGCACGCACGCACGCACGCACGCACGCACGCACGCACGCACGCACGCACGCACGCACGCACGCACCACACACACACACACACACACACACACACACACACACACACACACACAGAAGGGTGGAAGGAGAGAGAAAGGAAGTAATCACCAGCCCTGAGCACACACACACACACACACACACACACACACACACACACACACACACACACACACACACAGGGAGGGAGAGAGAGAGAGAGAGAGAGAGAGAGAGAGAGAAGGGTGGAAGGAAGAGGAGAAGAAAGGAATCAATCAGAAGTAATCACCCAGCCCTGAACAAACACACATGGTCCACACACTATGGATATTGCCGGTGTCTGGGCTTGAGTGTCCTCTGTCAGACTGTCTAAACCAGAAAGACTGGAGGGACTACTGTGTCACAAATCATGACTGACCTAAATCAGAAGGACTGGAGCGACTACTGTGTCACAAAGCCATGACTGACCTAAACCAGAAAGACCGGAGGGACTACTGTGTCACAAAGTCATGACTGATCTCAACCAGAAAGACTGGAGGGACTACTGTGTCACAAAGTCATGACTGACCTAAACCAGAAAGACCGGAGGGACTACTGTGTCACAAAGTCATGACTGACCTAAACCAGAAAGACCGGAGGGACTACTGTGTCACAAAGTCATGACTGACCTAAACCAGAAAGACTGGCGGACTACTGTGTCACAAAGTCATGACTGACCTAAACCAGAAAGACTGGAGGGACTACTGTGTCACAAAGTCATGACTGACCTAAACCAGAAAGACTGGCGGGACTACTGTGTCACAAAGTCATGACTGATCTCAACCAGAAAGACTGGAGGGACTACTGTGTCACAAAGTCATGACTGACCTAAACCAGAAAGACTGGAGGGACTACTGTGTCACAAAGTCATGACTGACCTAAACCAGAAAGACTGGAGGGACTACTGTGTCACAAAGTCATGACTGACCTAAACCAGAAAGACTGGCGGGACTACTGTGTCACAAAGTCATGACTGACCTAAACCAGAAAGACTGGCGGGACTACTGTGTCACAAAGTCATGACTGATCTCAACCAGAAAGACTGGAGGGACTACTGTGTCACAAAGTCATGACTGACCTAAACCAGAAAGACCGGAGGGACTACTGTGTCACAAAGTCATGACTGACCTAAACCAGAAAGACCTGAGGGACTACTGTGTCACAAAGTCATGACTGATCTAAACCAGAAAGACCGGAGGGACTACTGTGTCACAAAGTCATGACCGATCTAAACTGAAACAGAGGCAGACAGACAGGAGCAGGGGAAAACACGGAGAGAAAGACGGAGGCAGGTAAGGATAGAGAGAAAAGTAGAGCGGGGCAGAGACACATACACAATGAGAGTGACAGGGACTAGATATACACATACACGCGCGCCACACACACACACACACACACACACACACACACACACACACACACACAGTGCGCGAGCGAGCAAGAGAGAGAGAGAGAGAGAAGAGCTGTAAGCGAAAGACAGACTGTTCGTTGTCCAGTGACTTGGGCCCTGGTGCGTCTCTGGACACTTGCCGCTCATGGCATCTGGTGGCCCCCTGTTGGATTTCAGCCCGGCACTTTTCCTCCACAGTGCCTGTGTGCAATGAAGAGGGCGTGGTGTCGGGCGTATCACGGTAGTGCCTGTGTGCAATGAAGAGGGCGTGGTGTCGGGCGTATCACGGTTGATTACAAGGACGGCAGTGGAGGGGCCGGGAGAGAGAGAGAGGGGGGGGGGGGGTGCTGTTTGGTAGTTTTCTACCTTCCTCCCAATGTCAGTCAACAATTGAAGTCAGAAAGCTCCAAAGGAAAAGTGGGATAGAGAAGGGGGGTGATGAGGGGGGAGGGGGGGGAGTTTGGTTGTTTTTTACCTGCCTCCCAGTGTTTTGTCAACAAAAGTTGAAGTCAGAGAGCTCCAAAGGGAAAGGGAGGGAGGGGGCTGTTTGGTAGTTTTGGCGCCAAAAGTCACACACACACATCATGAAATGTCCAAAGGTCCTGGCCCCAAAAGTCACACATACATCATGAAATGTCCAAAGGTCCTGGCCCCCAAAAGTCACACATACATCATGAAATGTCCAAAGGCACTGGCCCCAAAGGTCACACATACATCATGAAATGTCCAAAGCCACTGGCCCCAAAAGTCACACAAATCATGAAATGTCCAAAGGCACTGGCCCCAAAAGTCACACAAATCATGAAATGTCCAAAGGCACTGGCCCCAAAAGTCACACATGCATCATGAAATGTCCAAAGGCACTGGCCCCAAAAGTCACACATACATCATGAAATGTCCAAAAGCACTGGCCCCCAAAAGTCACACACATATCATGAAATGTCCAAAAGCACTGTCCCCAAAAGTCACACACAAGTCATGAAATGTCCAAAGGTCCTGGCCCCCAAAGTCACACACACATCATGAAATGTCCAAAGGCACTGGCCCCAAAAGTCACACACATCATGAAATGGCCAAAGGCACTGGCCCCAAAAGTCACACACACACATCATGAAATGTCCAAAGGCACTGGCCCCAAAAGTCACACACACATCATGAAATGTCCAAAGGTCCTGGCCCCCAAAAGTCAACACAATCATGAAATGTCCAAAGGCCTGGCCCCAAAAGTCACACATGCATCATGAAATGTCCAAAGGCACTGGCCCCAAAAGTCACACATACATCATGAAATGTCCAAAAGCACTGGCCCCCAAAAGTCACACACACATCATGAAATGTCCAAAAGCACTGTCCCCAAAAGTCACACACATCATGAAATGTCCAAAGTCCTGGCCCCCAAAGTCACACACACATCATGAAATGTCCAAAGGCACGGGCCCCAAAAGTCACACACATCATGAAATGGCCAAAGGCACTGGCCCCAAAAGTCACACACACACATCATGAAATGTCCAAGGTCCTGGCCCAAAAGTCACACATACATCATGAATGTCCAAAGGCACTGGCCCCAAAAGTCACACAACATCATGAAATGTCCAAAGGTCCTGGCCCCCAAAAGTCACACACATCATGAAATGTCCAAAAGCACTGGGCCCAAAAGTTACACACAAATCATGAAATGTCCAAAGGTCCTGCCCCCCAAAAGTCACACATACATCATGAAATGTCCTAAGACACTGGCCCCCAAAGTCACACATACATCATGAAATGGCCAAAGGCACTGCCCCCCAAAAGTCGCACATACATCATGAAATGTCCTAAGACACTGGCCCCCAAAAGTCGCACATACATCATGAAATGTCCTAAGACACTGGCCCCCAAAAGTCGCACATACATCATGAAATGTCCAAAGGCACTGGCCCCCAAAAGTCACACATACATCATGAAATGTCCAAAGGCACTGTCCCCAAAAGTCGCACATACATCATGAAATGTCCAAAGGCACTGCCCCCAAAGTCACACATACATCATGAAATGTCCAAAGGCACTGGCCCCCCAAAGTCACACATACATCATGAAATGTCCAAAGGTCCTGGCCCCAAAAGTCACACATACATCATGAAATGTCCAAAGGCACTGCCCCCCAAAAGTCGCACATACATCATGAAATGTCCTAAGACACTGGCCCCCAAAGTCACACATACATCATGAAATGTCCAAAGGCACTGGCCCCCAAAAGTCACACACACATCATGAAATGTCCAAAGACACTGGCCCCAAAAGTCACACACACACATCATGAAATGTCCAAAGGCGCTGGCCCCCATAGCCACTATGGCACTATGGAAAACGAGGCACCAGCTGAAACGAAAATTCCAAAAGAAGACTGCACCTATGAGAGGGGGTGGTGGGGGTGTGGAGGGGGGGCTGGGGTGGAAGGTGAAGTGGAAAAGAGGGGATGTTTTGAGGGGGGGAGGGAGGATGGGGGGGGATTGAAGGTTGGAAATGGGAGAGAAGAGAGAGAAGGAGCACAAGCGTGATGGTCACTGGACAGATGCCCCCCCCCCCCCCCCCCCCCCCCCCCCCCCCCCCCCCCCGGTGATGAACACGGCGCAAGTGTGACCCGCCAAGGCAGTGCTCTCTGGGGCAGGGACAGTGGTGGTGGTGGTGGTGGGGTGGGGGGTGACGACGGTTCCACCCTCCCTCTCAAACCCCCCACCCCCACCTCCATCCCCACCACCATCACCTGTTCCCCCTCCTCCTCCCCCCACCCCCCACCCACCCCCCACCCACCAACCCACACACAGCCTTCCTCCTCCTTGCTGTGACCGTTTCTGGACAGGGCACGTTGTGTGATACTCATCTCCCCATTGGTGTTCTCATTGCCGTCAGTCGTTAGCAGGAGCTGGCGTGGGGGTGGGGGGATGAAAGAGGGGGTGGGGAGGTGGCCCGGATGGTGTCTACGCGTAAAAACAGGGACATGCTCACACACACACACAAACGCGCGCGTGCGCTCGCTCGCACGCGCAGCCTCTCTCTCTCTCTCTCCTCTCTCTCTCTCTCTCTCTCTCTCTCTCTCTCTCTCTCTCTCAAACTTTAACAACCAAGATTTTCTACATGACTTGCTTACCTCAAATCTCTCATCCGTTTACAACATAACTGATCCAGATGTTGCTGTGGAATTTGGATCAGAACATTTACAGAAATATATGATAAACACGCCCCTCTAAAAACGATTAGAGTACGACATAATCCCAAACCGGCATGGGTACACTAAAGAGTTACAGGAGGCAGGTTATCTTTGAGATCTGCTTAAACAACATGGCTATGAAGAGGAATCTAGAATATTGAGAAATGCAATAAATTCACAGAAGCGCAGAGAAAAAACGAAATACTATCGAGAACTAATTTCATCAAATCAGAACCCAAAATTGGTATGGAGAGCTATTAACGAGCTTACAAACAATCAATCTTCTTCAAAATCAACTATAATTAAAGACATCTCTGTCGAACAACTGAACACCCACTTTTGCACTATAGCCAATAAAGTTGTCACGGCTGATTCTTCAAGATCAAACGACCTTCAAAAACTGAAACAATATTGCCATGATAAAAACATCACGTCTGAACTTTATATTCCACCAATAACAGTATTAAGAAGTC
>CM031628.1:52681745-52697362 GCA_018398815.1 Conus ventricosus | reverse complement strand
AACTCTTTCTCTGCCGTCCTCGTCTGCACCCCCCTTCAACGGTACCTTCACGTACCTCCTTCACGTACTAGAAGGAGGAGAATAGAAAGGGCTGAAACCGCATCGTGTTCTTTGTTCCCTACAACATGAGGTAGCTCAAAAGGTAGCCATGTTATTGTTAGACTCTGATGGTTTTCTCTTTTTTTTTAAGTACGGAAAACACCTAGTCTCAGAAACAAAAAATACTTATAAAAAAAGGGAAAAGGTGGCAAAAGGAGTACCTGGAGGGGGATGTCCAACGTTTCTGTGAACACTTCAAAAAGGGATGAAGTTTGTGATATTTGGGACTTGGGTCATAAACACAGTTCTGGTTTGAAGGGGTGAAAGGGCAGGGTGGGGGGGGTGGACAATATTGAGGTGGGGGGATATAATTCAAAAGAAAGGGGGGTGTTAATGGACAGAAAAGGGAAAGGGGGAGGGGGGGGGGAGGGGGGGGGGGGGGGGGGGGGGAAAAGAAAAAGGGGAGGGGGCAGGGGGGGGAAAAAAGGGGGGGGGGGGGAAAAAAAAGGGAGGGGGGGGGGGGGGAAATGGGGAAAGGGGAGGGCTGGGTTCACCCCCTGACATTGACCCTGGGGCTAAAGGGCCCAAGGCGCTGTATTATGGCTTTCCATGTATTTTCGGTAGTTCCCTTCTTAAACCCCCTTTTCCAAAAGGTGCTCTCTGATGGGGGGAAAGGGTGGGGTCCGAATGAAGGGGTTTTCCCACAGGCGTGTTTTTCCTGTGGGTGCTTTTCCCTTTTTGTTTTTTAAAAAAACGTTCTTTAGGATCGTTGTTTCCCCACATACACTTGGGGGACAAAGGGTCAACTAAGAACATGGGACTATATTCTGGTCTGGCGGTGAAGTGAATTCATGTGGAAGGCGCCCGGAGGGGGCTTGCACAGTATTTTTCGGATTAAGAAAGTCCAGGTTTTTTTTTGGGGTTTTTTTGCATGGAAATTGCCTGGTTGGGGTTGGGGGGATGAAGGGGGAAGGTAGAGTGATCGGGGTGGTCACCAAGTTTTTGCCCCTTTTAAAAGCCACCATAGGGGTTTAGACTGAAAAAGTTTTGGAGGCGGGTCCTCCTTCAGAATTGAAGTTGCGGAGCAGAACGTTTTTCACAGGTTTTGTGTGGGGTAGGCAGAGGGGGCAATGCTCGGTCATTGTCTGTAGTATTTTTTCCTTGTCTTGAGGAAGGGGTGCGGGGGATGGACTGTGTCTTAAGGGCCCATTGAACGGTTGGGGGGTACCCTCTAGTAGTGAAAAAGGTGTCTGGCGTTTTTTTGGGTGAAATTTAAACCCCCTTTAAAGCTGCGAAGCCGAAAAAAATGAAAATATGGGATGCTTTTTTTCAGGGAGGGGGTGGTTTGATGGAAAACGGGGGGTAAGGTGGGCTCAGTTGGTTTGTATATGTTTTGGGGAAAAGGAGATGGGAGGTTTTAAAATACTGATTTTGATGTCCAAAAATGAGAGGGGAAGAGCCCGAGTTTTGTATGGAATTTGATAAAGGGGTGAAAGGCGTTAGCATAGTCAATGAAGCTTGGATTTCCTGTATGGGTAGAGTGCTGATTCCAAAACAGTCATCTATAAATCTTTTGAAGATGGGTAGACTTTTCCAGGGTATTGAGCAAAGTTTGTGTCTCAATTGGGCCCTAAAGGCAGGAAAATTTGAGGGGCCCCATCGCGTGCCATAAAACTCCTTTGATTTGTTGGTGGGCCTCGTTTCCAAATTCGAAAGAATTCAGAGTTAAAACAATTTCGTTGGGGCCCGGGATGGGTGGTTGGGTCAAAGTCAAAGTGCTTTGTTTCAGGTAGTGTTTCAGCGAGAAGTCCCTTTGTGGGGATATTATATATTGATGCCCCAAATCCTTGTAAAGGGAATTGTTTTCCCTGTCAGGTGGGAAGGTGAATCAAAAAAAATTGCAGGGCATGGTTGGTGTTTTCCCATGGTTGGTAGGTTGTGGCAAGGGGTTGGAACAACCGATAAAGAAATGTGACAGTTGGGGTTTGGGCGGAGCAGGCTGAGACGAAGGCTACCGGGTTTTCCCTTTTCTTTGATTTTCGGTAGTAGGTAGAATTTTGCAGTGCGAGGTTCTTTGAAAAAGTTCTTGTTTGCTTCTTAAAAAGGGAAAGGACCTTTGGAAACTGGTTTCTTTAATGGCTTTCGGACCAGGCGTTGTCTTGTTTGGTTTTTGGGGTTTTATGGGGCTAATTGGGGGAATCAGGAGCTGGCTTTGGCTTCTTTTCATAAAAACTTTTCCCCAAACCACTACTGCCCCCCCCTTTGTCTGCTTTTTGTGTGATGTGGGGGTCTCTTTTCAGTTCTTTTGGGCCTGAAACTCGCTTGGGGAGGTTGGATTTTCTCACAGGGGAAAGTTTAATTTATCAATGTGTGTTTACATTGTCAATAAAATAGTCAAGGCGGGATACCGTCCACCTTGGGGGCCCCAATCACCCCTTTTAAAAGGGGAAAGTTTTTTTTAGATCGTTAGGGGCACTAGTGCTGGGGGTAGTGACAGTCTCAAAAAAAACCGCGAGTCGAAGTCGGCGGAAAAATGTTCACATCATGCTGTCTTTTTGGTGGGTTTTTGGGTTGAAGGGGAAAAAATTTTATCCCTTTGCAAGAAGTTGCGCTGGGGATCAGTCAAGTAAAGATCTTTGGATAGTTGTCAAAATTTTTCCATTGGGACTGGTTTGGCCTTTAAAAAGTGTGGGTTGTTCCTTTGGGTGGGTTCTCAGTTTAGAAGCTTTGGTTGCTTGTAAAGTGCATGCGTTGGGGGTTTGCTTCCCGGGGTTTGTTTCGTAATCAAATTGACGTGTTTTTTTGCATAGGGTGAAAAGCTGTATCTGGGTGTTTTTCAGGGGGTAAGTCGTGGGGCTGCAGTAGTTCTGTATTTAAAAGGCATCAGTTTGAAGCTGGTGAGCGAAGGATGCAAACTTTTTGTGTTGAAATCCCTTGGGCGGGGGTGACCAGGGAAAAATTAAAGCAAAAAGCCATTGGGAACACCTTGTTGAAAGCAATTTTTCCCCAAAATAAAAACGTGGCTTGTTATCTGGTCTTGGTCGGATGACTTCGGGTAGGAACGAAAAGGGACATGGGGGATGGTGGGAGGGCCTGGAGGTTGGAAGGGCAGGGAGAACTTTGAAGTTGAAGAATGGTTGGCCTGGTGTAAAACACGAAAAATTTAAGTGTGCTGCTGTACCCCGTTTCAAAAATAAGGGAAAGGTGCAAAAGGAGTCCCTGGGGGGATTCAACGTTCGTGTCGTAGACATTTCCCAACAGGGAATGGCTTGATGATAGTTGACTTGGGTCATAAACCCACAGTTCTGTTTTGAAGGGGGGGAAAGGGCAGTGGTGGGAGTGGTGACATATTTGAGTGTAGGGGGTGATCAATTCACAATAGAAATGGGGAGTGTTTTGACAGCAAAGGAGGGGGGGAGGGGGGGGGGGGGGGGGAGGGGGGGGAAGAAGAAGGGAGGGGCAGGGGGGAAAAAGGGGGGGGGGGAGAAGAAGGAGGGGGGAGGGGGGGGGAAATGGAAGAAAGAGGAGGGCTGATGGTTCTTTCCCTGACATTGAGCCATGGGGGGCTAAGGTCCAAGGCGCTGTTTAATGGCTTTTCCCTGATTTCGGTAGTTCCCTTTTGACGCCATTTCTCAAAGGGTGCTACCTAAATTGGGGGAAGATGGTGATGGTCCGAATTAAAATGGTTTGCACAGGGGCTTTTCTTTTGAGGAGCAGTCTCAAATTCTTAAAAACGATCGTTTAGGGGATCTGAAAGGTTTCACCCCAATACATCTTGGGACAAGGGTACAACAAAGAAATAGACTATATCTAGTCTGGCAGGTGAGGTGAGACTTCATGTGGAAGCGGCGTCGGTGGGCCTTGACAGTAGTTTGTCGGTTAAGAAAGTACAGTTTTGCTTTGGGTTCTTGCACGGGAAAATTTGCCTGGTTGGGTTGGGGGGGATGAAGGTGGAGGTAGAGTGCACCCAGGTGGTCACCAGATTTTGTCCCTTTTGAAGGCCACATAGGTGGTAGACTGAAAATTTTTGGAGGCTGGATCCTCCTTCGAATAGGAGTTGCGGAGCAGACGTTTTTCACAGTAGTTTGGGGAGGGGGGTGGGTTTCAGAGTGGCAATGCATCGGTCATGTCTGTAGTCCTTTTCTTGTCTTGTAGGAGCTGGGTCGGGGATGGACGTGGCCGGTTCAAGGCATTGACTGTAGCTTGTGGGTCCCTTCTATAGTGAAAAGGGAGGTGTCATGGCGCTGCTTCTTTGGTGTATTAATTTTTCAGGTGTACATAGTCTGCGAATCGGAAAACTGAGAATAGGGTGATTTTTTCATGCGGGGTGGCCTTGTGAGAACAGGAAGGTAAGAGGGGGCATCAGTTGGTTTGTAGTGCATGTTGTGGGGGAAAACTGCGGATGCTTTGAATCTGATTTTTGATGTCCAAAAATGAGGGGGAGGAGTCCTTTGATTGTATGTAAATTTGATAAGGGTGAAAGGGTTAGCATAGTCAATGAACTTTGGATTTCCCTGTATGGGAGTGCTGATTCCAAAACGTATATGAATCTTTTGAAGACTTCGGTAGAGGGTCCGGGGTATTGAGAAAAGGGATTTGTGTCTCAATTGCCCCTAAAGAGGCAGGCTTTATGAGGGGGCCCTTGCGCGTGCCCTAGCAACTCCTTTGATTTGTTGGTAGGCCTCGTTTCCAAATTCAAAAATTCGGGTTTAAAACAAGTTTCAGTTGGGCGCAGGATGGTGTTGGGTAAAGTAAAAGTGCGCTTTTTCGGGTTTAGTGTTTAACACGAGAAGTCCATCTTTTGCGGGATATTAGTATAAAATTGATGCCCACCCTTTTGTAAAAGAGGAATAAATTCCTGTCGGGGGAAGGTGTAATCATAGAAAATCTGCAGGGCATGGTTGGTGTCTTTCCACATGGTTGGTAGGTTGGAACAAGGGGTTGGAAAAACCCGGGATAAGAACGTGACAGTTAGCAGTTGGGCAGGGAGGTTAGACGATAGGTCTACAGGGGTTTTCCCTTTTTGTGACTTTTCGAGTAGGTAAAATTTTGCAGTGCAAAGGGTTCTTTGACTATTACTTGTTGCTTTTTTGAGGAGATTGACCTTTGGAAACTGCTTCTTATGGTCTTCGGCAGTGGTTGTCTTGTTTGGTTGTTGGGTTTTGATGGAGCTAGTTGAGGAATAAAGGAGCTGGCGTTTGGTTCTTCATACAATCTTTTCCCCAAAACATTTATGCCCTCCCTTGTCTGCTCTTTTGATGTGAGGGCGGGTTCTGTTTCATTTCTTTTAGGCCTGAACTCTGCTTGGGGGGAGGTTGGATTTTCCACAGGGGGCAGTTTAATTTATCAATGTCGTGTTTCCAAATTGTCATTAATAGTCAAGCGGGATCCGTCCTCTTGGGGGGTCCTCACTCCTTTCAAGGGGACAGTTTGCCTAGATGTTGTGGCATAGTTGTGGGTAGTGGAGCAGTCTCAAGAAAACGCGAGTCGAAGTCGGGGGAAAAAAATCGTTCCAGTCATATACATGTCGGGTCTGGGGCCCTTTTGGTTAAAGGGGGAACAATTTAGTCCTTTGCAAAAATTTGACGTGGGGATCAGTCAAGTACAGTCATATGGAATAGTTTGTCACAATTTTTCATGGGACTGTTTGGCACTTGAAGTGGGGGTTTTGTTCCTTTGGTGGGTTTCGCAGTTTAGAAGCTTTGGTTGCTTGTAAAGTAGCTGCAGTGGTGGTTTGCATTCGGGTTTGTTTCGAAAATTTTCAACATTGACGTTTGTTTTTGCAAGGGTGTAAAGCTGATTTAAAGGGCGTGTTTTTCAGGCGGTCAATTCGTGGGTTGCCATGGTAGTTCTGTACTGTAGAGTTCATCATTTGGAAGCTGGTGGAGCGAAGGATGCAGACATTTGAGTTTAAATGCCTTGGGTGGGGGGGACAAAGGAAAATTTAAGCAAAAAAGCCATTGGGAATCAGCCTCTGTTGTAAGCAAGTTCTCGGAAAAACAACGTGGCTTGTATACTGGTCTTGGTCAGGATGCACTTAGGTAGGAGACTGCAAGGGACCCGGGGGTGGTGGGGGGGCCCGGAAGGTTGACAGGGCCAGGGCGAAGAACTTTGAAGTTAAGACATGGTTGCAGCCTTGGTGTAAAACACAGAAAAGTAAAGTAGTGATGCTGTACTCGTATTCAAATAAATAAAGGAAAAGGTGGCAAAAAAGGGGTACCTGGAGAGGGGATGTCCAACGTTTCGTGTTGGCCTTAACAGGGTGAAAGCTTAGATAGTTGAACTTGGGTTCCGTATGGGTAGGGTGTGAACAGCCAGAAAAGTTTCAGGACAAGTTAAAGGGGAAAAATTACACTAAAAGGGATTTAAAACAGAAGGGGTGGATGGGTGATTTGCAAATGTGGGGGGAACGAAATGTAATCAGAAAATAGGACCCCGAGAAAAAAAAAAAAAAACAAAGGGACCACCAAACATTGTGCTTTAGTTGCCTGGTCCGTGTAATTATGGCCCATATCCCATTCCCCCCACACCACCCAAACCCCAAAAGAGAAGGAAGAGAGGGAAGGAAGAAGGAAGGGAGAAGGGAGGGTGGTTTTTTCAGATTGTAGGTTCTAAGGGCCCCACCAAACCCAAGCGCGCCCCCAACCCCAAAACACAAAACACCAAGCCGGGCCCCGGTCGGCGGGGGGCACATGGAACCTCGCCGGGGGGGTCTCTTTTCTTTTGTCCTTTTTCTTCTTTTCTTCCCTGCTTTCCTTTTGGTGTGGGTGGGTTGTGGCTCAAACCCCCCCAAAACCTTTAAAACCCCCAAAACCAAAAATTTTAACACCCCCCAAAATGAGTTGCAAGAGACGGTTTTTAAAAATTTGTTAGACAGGGGGGGACAGCAGATGGAAAAACCCAGTTTTTTCCCACTAATTTCAGTTGGGGTAAGTTGTCGTTAGGCATCTAAACTGCCCTTTCCTTTTTAAAGGGTAGTCTTGGCCGGTTGGGGTTTTTTTGAATTATGTGTAACTTTGGAGGAAGCGGAGGTGAGGGAAAAATTGGGGGTTTTTTAAAGAGGATCCCTTTTAACTGGGTAAATGGTCTAGTTGTTGTAGGGGCACTGTTGGAAAACCCCGTCTTAAGAAACCGTTTTATTCCCCGGAAAAGTGGAAAATTTTTACAGCACACAACACACACACACACACACACCACACACACACACACAACCAACCACACACACAGCATGGTGTGCATTTTAGTCAATAGGCCTGTGGATACCGAAATGTAATCATTTGCAAGCCATCATCAGACACACACACACACACACACACACACACACACACACACACACACACACAGAGAGAGAGAGAGAGAGAGAGAGAGAGAGAGGAGAGAGAGAGAGAGAGAGAGAGAGAGAGTGGATTTAATCAAGATTTGTAAGGTGTCAGAGAGTAACACCCACACCCACACCCACACGCGCGCGCGCGCACCACACACACACACACACACACCGCGCGCGCGCGCGCGCGCGCGCGCGCGCGCGCGCACACATGCACACATACACATACGCACTCTCTCTCTCTCTCTCTCTCTCTCTCTCTCTCTCTCTCTCTCTCTCTCTCTCTCTCTCTCTCTCGCTCGCTCGCTTGCTTGCTCGCTCAGTAGCACACACACACACACACACACCACACACACACACACACACACACACACACACACACACACACACACACACACACACACATCTCGAGTAGACAAAGAGACAGAGATATATAGAGATAGTTAGACAGACAGACAGACAGACAGACAGATATAGGTATACACCAGTTTTGACGAAACCACTACATTCAATAAACAGTAAACAAGTGGGGTAAACGATTGTAAGTTTGGCATTCTCAATACATGCCTTTACCTTTTCAAACGGGCTAGCTGCCTCTTTGAAAACATGATGTGGGCTGTTTTTTTGACAGATTGATTGTGTGAATCCTTTAGAGAGAGAAGGGCGGAGGAGGGAGGGGCCAAAAATTCGTGGGATATTATGTATGAACATCCCTACACTGTTTCACCTGCGTCTGAGATCGTTGAATAGCGGTCATTTAAACAATACTCGGAAATATCCCTTCCGTTCGTATAAGAGAGAGCCGTCTTTATCACCAGGCTAAAAGTGGGAAATGTGACTGTCTATGTTTGGAAAAGTCATTTTAAAATGCACAAACACATTTTGCAAAAGCCTGCTAATAGTAAATCTAAAGGCTGTTTTCCATGTATGGATAACACAGGTTAATCCGATTGCACTCTTGCTCACGAGAATACTAAAGAGGGCTTCTGTTAATATTTGAATTATGTTTTATCTATCACCTACTTCTTCAAACAACCAGATATATCCCCCCCAAAAAAAAAAAATTTGACCAAACTTGTTGAAAAGGGTGTAACCTCTTTCATACTTCCTTGTTGCACATTGTCAATCAAAAACATATGACACGTTAGTCTGGCTTATCAGTGGCTGCCTGCGGAGCCATAACCAGAGAAAATTAGGCTGAACAATGTTATATATTGTATCGACCATCGTCTATGTGTTTATTTATTTAATGTGATGAGGATGTTTGGGTGTTACGGATTTTCACACCTTGATAACCGTTCTGGAAATTTGAAAGTCTTGACAATGCTACCCTTTGCCTTTCAATTTTCAAAACTGATCAAGAGTAGGCCTTTGGTCTCCTTTCCCTCTCCACTATATATGCATAACAAACAAAGGCGGCAGCAGCATAAATGATTATTTCCATATCAAAGATTTTTTCTCCACTTTTTGTGATTCCTGTTATTTTCTTTCATTTTTGTTTCAAAACAGATCGAATCCTATCATTTACCTGTTGAATTTCACATTTACTTCTCAACAACAAAAAACACTGATAAATCATTTGAGACTGCTGAGGCTACTGTCGCCGATGTGTGTGTGTTAAATGACTATGCCTTGACTTACAGGGACAATTTATGTAAAGCAAAAATGTGCCCAAATTTAATGATGCCTAAGAACTGATTAATGTTGGTGAAAATAAAACCCTATATTTATTTAATGATTGTATTAAAACTGTGCTAATGTATGAACGTGTGCAATTAAGAAACTGTGCTGAGAAGGAGGACTGGTTTGACACCGACTGCTTGGTAGTGAAAATAAAAGCATTAACATTATTGACGCTACGGCTTCGTCCTTTAAATGATGGCTACAGAAGTGAGTATCGTATTGCAAGAAGAGAATACGAAAGCCTTCTAAAGCAGAAGAACAAAATATTCAATGAAAACCTGCTAGATAATATGATTAGATATCTTTCGCCACAACATGAGTTTGGAAGACAGTAAAAAAAAAAAAAAAAAAAAGGAGCTTCATTTAAAAACAATTAACACTAATATCTCCTTGGCCACATGGTGTGAGTGCTTTATACTTTTTTAGATAAAATATTTCCAGCAACGAAGAACTTCCTGTTGTCACTGATGAGGAAAAGGATGAGTATTTTAATCGCCCCATTTCTAAAGACGAGGTTATGTTTGCCGTGCGAAAAATTAAAAATAACAAATCGGCAGGACCTGATTCTATCTTTGGTGAATTTTGAAATATGGTGGACCTCGCGTTGGTGAATTTTACTTGCTCGTTTCTGCAGAATTTTTGAGGATGGTATCTTTCCAGAAACCGGAAAGAGTCCGTAACTTTGTTGATATTCAAGAACGTGGATGTAAATAATGTAACAATGCAGTGGTATCTCTTTGGCCGATGCTAGTAGTAAGATGTATAGCACTAGTATCAACAACAGAGTGTAGGGTTGGACTTAACGGAAGAATATTCCTGGAGGACATCTAGCTGGGTTCAAAATGAGCTATTCTATCGATCATATTTTACTCTTCTTGCGTTTGTTCAAAAACAATTTTCTTTAAATCGTAAACTTTATGTTGCATTCACTGAGTTTTAGAGAGTCTTTGGCTCCATCAATAGAAAACTTTTACGGATGCCATTACTTAAAAATTACATCAAGATGAAATCACTCGGCTTTATTAGAGCCATATACAAAGTTGTTAAAACTAGGGTAAGAAGTGGTTCCAGTCTGACAGATCATATTAATTGTGTTTTAGGAGTAAAGGCAAGGTGATGCTTATAGCCTGTATTATTTCTACGTTCGTTTATAAGCTTGAAATTGAGATTATCAATTATGACCTTCATGGTGTACGATTTCCGGAAGATGTGTTTATCTTACTTTTAGCAAATCGTATCGTTCTGGTTTCAGAAACGCCAGAAACGATATTTGGCTTACAGCGTCAGCTAAATAATCTGAGCAGGGTTGTCCCCTCATTAGAGTTGAAAGTGAACATAAATAAAAGCGACATTGTGGTGTTTCGAAATGGAGGTTATATGGCGGCGAGGGGAGATGGGTGCTGGATGAGCTTATTACACCTGTACTGAATATGCATAAATACATGAGATTGTCTTACTACATGCCTAACTTTTACCATTGCTTGTTAAGACTTTGCATGTTTCGTAAAGAAATGCTTTGATATGAGAAGATTGCATCCTTTGAATGATAATTCGCTTGAGCTCTTCTTTAAAATGTTTTACTCCCAGCTAAAACCTTCTTTGTTGCATGGGGCTGACATCTAGGGTTTAGATATTGCCGTTGTTCATGGCAATGCTGTTTGCTTTGAAGAAGTTTCGAGGACTCAACAGGCGTATCTCTGATGATCTGGTGTATGGAAAGTCCAATAGATTTCCATCGTTCGTTAGTTCAGCCGTTAGACGTGTTCGGTACTGTTACCGCTTTTGCACATCGATCATCGTGGAATGCCTCGCTAGCCTTACGAATTTTTCGACTGGACGTAAAGGGGAAAAACGTACTTGGTTTCAAATATGCGCCTGTTTCTGTGTAAGCAAGAATTTGGGCATGTTTGGCTGACATTGGATGTTGGAAATCAAAGTGAGTTAGTACGTGTATTTGACAAAGACTGATTGACTGTAAATGGCAAATGTGAGAGAACCATATCCAGGCTAGTGAACGGTATGATTGGAAAAGAAATTGTGTCAGCTCTCAATGTATTCAGCCTTGTTTGAAATTCGATTTGGATACAAGTTTGAAACGATTATTTGCTTTGATTCAGAGTTGGTGTTTTTGAAATAAGACGCATTACTTATAATACAGACAACATACACAAATAACTTTGTGTGTCTATTGTGCATGAAAGGTGAGGAAAAATAAATAAATCTTATTATCCTTTGTCCAGCTTAAGAAGAGATTCGCCAAAAATGTATCCCACGGATATATTTTATGCGCCCATGCATGTTTCATTTACAGTTACTTTAATTTCTAATAAGTATGAGGTTGTTAGGAATTTAGGTGTGTTTTTGCCTAAGGCGTCTAAAATCTGAGAAATAGTGAAGTCTTAGCTGCTGTTATAATATTATGGTTGGGTTTTTTCCTAACAAATGATTTAGTACCTATAATGAAAATGAGTGTGCTCAATCCCCTTGAAATAAACTACTGTCCTTACTGAATAAAGGTCTGAAGTCTGAAGTCTAAAATCTGATGACAAAACTTTGCTATAGTGTCCCATATACTGATAGAATCGATTGTGATAGAGGCAATAAAGTATTAGAATGTCTTAACTTGCGTCTGATCAGCAGTTTGCATCATGACTGTTGTGCCCATTACAGTGTACATCTTGGTATTGAAAGCAGTCATCTGGAAGCTGTGGTACACATCAGGAAAAAAGCAAACGATGAGGCCAGAAATGGCTGGTAACTGTTCCCCACTGTTTCGCTATCTGGACCAAGAGGACAACATATATCAACACAGTGGACTGTCCGCCTGATGTTTCAATATCCCAGAGCTTTTCATGTCCAGATACCACATTGTTATGGATACCAAAATTGCACTTAACCATCCTAGTCTACGACAAAAGTGAAAGCAAGCTAGTTTGTTATGCCAAATCCTCAAAACTTTGATCTTCTGGGATTTTTCTTTCTTGATTTGTCCCCAATATTGAACCGCTTGCCACACGGTGTGTGAAATGAGTTCACTCAAACTCTCACTGTGAAACGTGGCATACGCATAGGGGTCATAAGCCACGTGTCCTCCTGTGGAACGTGCCAAAGCTTGTGACATTATGCCAGCACGCACTGTTGCTGAACGTCACGAGGTGGTAAGGTCATTATGGCTTGGGTGGGGATGGGAAAATGCTCCCATCATAATCATTTGCATATCATACAGTCAACATTTCATGTATCATCCCAAATTCCAGATAAATCATGCTACGGGTTTGAATCAAGCCCTTATCGTGTATGGGATGATCTAATTCCTGTTTATTCATCCATTGTGAAATGCTGGTGAAAGGATCCAATTAATCTAAGTTCACAATAAACATGCTGACATATCATGCATTACACGTTGGCGCTTATTTAGACATATATACATGGTTGTGTATTTTGTGCTGCCAATACTTAAAGACATTTACCTGACAGGAGAGGAGAAAGAGGAATGCTGCCATCGTGCACACGTTGCTTGATTTCCAGGCTCTGTCTACCCACAAGTACGTCCCATTGTACATGTAGTCTACCACAGACAGTACACAGATGTACAACCCCAGCACAAATTTAAATATAGATAGGTGAAAAGTGAATACTTTGATAGGTGTTCTTTCTCTCCGTGCTCGAAAGAAATGCACCAAAACTAAACCATTCCCTAGTAATATAAAGGACCCGAAAACGTAAAGCAAACTTCGCTGCCCTTTTTCTCCCAGGAGATGGTCACAGGTAGAAAATACAGGTAAAGGTGCATGGCAGTTCTTAATGTTGAAGTTGTCAGGCAGGGTGTGTGCACAGCACAGCTAGAAACTGTCAGCATACAGCTCCTGAAGACTGTTGAATTTCTTCAGCAAGGTGTTGGAAAATTTGGATACGTCATTGCCTCGGAGGTCAAGCTTTTTAAGATTAGAATGGACCAGGTCCCCTCCTAGAACCCTTTCCATGTTACTGCCGGACATGTTCAGGCTGGTCCAGTGAAGGCTTCAGTCTATGGAGATCCAGGTACACCATCTCTATAAAGTTCAGGTCCAGGTTAGTAAGTTTTGGAAAGGTTTTCACCACAACAGACTGATTCAGGTAGAGAGCTTTCAATGGATTGTTTGCCAAGATCAAGTGATTCAGGTTACCGACGTTTCTCAGAGTCTCCAGTGAAACAGTTTTAAGCTGGTTATGGCTTACATCAAGAATCTTCAGGTTGGGCAGATCTGGAAGAAGAAGTTCAGACAGATTACATTTCCTCAGGCTCAGATGCATCATCAATTTATTTCTGAACAGGCTCTCTACCTTCAGACCAGTATCAGAGTCATCTAAATAACGAACATCAGGGTAATCCCCTACGGGAAACACGTGGTCCCACACAAACGCCAATCCCTGACAGGAGCACTGGTCAGGACAAGTCATGGAGCAGTGCCATTCATCATCATGCTGATGCACGTGACGCCAGATGGCCGCCTCATCAGCGCCATATTGGTCGGAGGCGTCCATCTTGCGTCACGTGACCAAGATGGCGGCGCCCATGCACCACGTGGCCAACATGGCGGCGCCCATGGACTCCCGGTGCCAACTTCCGGCGTGTTTTTTGGTGACATGATATCGCCGCCATTTTGGTCGATACCCATATGTGGCCACGTCATCTAAGATGGCGGCTCTAAGGGAGGCCACCATGTTTGCGTTTATGCCCCGTATGTAGATCACGTGATGTCCAGATGGCAGCCACGAAAGCCTCGCCTCGCCCGGGGGCAGCTAATGACTTGCTATTACCTCCCCGGGAGGACGATGCTCGGTCAATGCCCAGTCTGTTATGGGCCCATCACAGAGAGAGAGAGAGAGAGAGAGAGAGAGAGAGAGAGAGAGAGAGAGAGAGATTTTAAGTTTGTCCGCGTGCATGCCTTAAGAGAGAGAGAGAGAGAGAGAGAGAGAGAGAGAGAGAGAGAGAGAGAGAGAGAGAGAAGATTTTTGCGTTTGTCTTCGTACGTGCATATATTGCCTGCATCAGTTGTCAGAGAGAGAGAGAGAGAGAAAGAGAGAGAGAGAGAGAGAGAGAGAGAGAGAGAGAGAGAGAGAGAGAGAGAGAGAGAGGATTATGCAGTATTAAGCATTGCTTGTGTCAGTTCGTATGCGCGTGTGTGTTGGACGATAACAAAGCACGCCAGAGAGAGAGAGAGAGTGCGCGTGCCTGTCTGCAAGTGTTTATTATTTAACGATTATCGGATTTACACAGGTCACTCAGCTAGGAATAGCACTTACTTGGAGCCTTCGACAGACCTCCGTCTGTCTTCTTCAGCGGTGATATGGCTACTGGGTGAACTGGCGTTCAGTGCACACGACCACGAGTCGAACCCTGGTCATGTGACTGAACGATGAGGGTGTTGTACACCGATGGCAAGGTGTGTCTGCCCCGGTCCCGGTTGAGTGTGGGATTGTTGGCGGCAATATGGATAGCCTCCTTCACCCCACGCTGAAACCATCTATTGTCACGGTCGAGAACGCTGATGTTTTCATAATCGAACTGATGTTGCGGGGCGTGTGGGTGGGCGCCTACGGGTGATGATTCCCTTTTGTGTTCTGTCAAGCGTTTTTAAAGGGGTTTCTCTCAGTTTCCCCAACATATTTTTCGTCACAGTCACGACAGCTATTTGGTAAAATCACTCCAACTTGTCCAGTTTGCCCAGTTTTGTCCTTGGGGGCGACCAGCTGGCTGCGGATGGTGTGATAGGTTTGGGATGTGTGAAGACATGTTTTCCTGATCTTCCTGCTCAAGGCTTCAGTCACACCGTGGACATAGGGGATGGTGACTTTGTCCTTTTACGCCTGTTTGGTCTTGTTTGGTGGTAGGGTGCAGTGTATCTTCTTGCTGGGCCGGGTTTTTCCACCCCACTTCTCATAGCCTGATATGGTGAGAACCAGTTTGAGGTGTTCCATTTCCAGGTCTTTGGCATCCTCATAGAGCAGATGGTGTTGGCCCGATGATGAGGGTGCGTATCACTCGAGTTTGTGTTCCAGTGGCTGGTGGCTTTCGAACTGTAGGTACTGGTCGGGTGGGTAGGTTTGCGGGAACCAACCCGAAGGGGAGGATGTCCTCTGTCCGTGTAATGAGTGTGTCTAGCATGGCAATCGAGTTGTTCTCCTACACCTCATGAGTGAATTTGATCGCTAGGTGTTGACTGTTCAAATGCTGGTGAAGTCTCCACCAGCTCCCTCTTGAGGATGGTCATGTGTCGTCCACGTAGCGGCCCCATAGCGTGGAGGAGAATGGTACGACGCCAGGGCCTTCTCCTCGAAGCCCCTCCATGAAGAGGTTGGCTACAATGGGGCTGACTGGAGAGCCATGCCGCTCCTGCGCTGCTGGTAAAGTTACCTTGGAACGTGAAGTAGGGGTGGTTGAGACAGCAAGCCAGGAGTTCACAGATCTGTCCACGGAAAGTGTAGTACGCTGGGGCAGAGTGTCGTCAGCCTGGAGTCTGCTTTGATGATGTTATGCTTTCTTTGACGGGGACGCTGGTGAACAATGCTGAAACATCATATGAAATAC